>CAXKVY010018498.1:0-372500 GCA_964058915.1 Tetropium fuscum
AACAATTGGTTCAACAGCCTGGTGCACAGTTGCGGCCTTTCCGAGGCTAGGGACTTGATTGCCTCTGCCGATATTCCGTCAATACCGGGTGCCCTCCTCTCCTTCAGCCTTTCCGCTGCAGTGCGAATTTCCCCTTCGGAAATATCGTCGAACTGTGCGACGGCCTGCTCGCCCCATGCTATCTCGGGCGCGTTTGGGAATAGGGCCTCGATGAAATCCGTCCTCTTGTCTATGGTCAGGTCCGTACGGGGTAACCTCACTTGCAGGGTCTTCATTAATATCTTGTAGCCTTCTCCCCACATGTCTCGGTCCAGGTCCCGGAGGAGATCATTCCAACATTCGGTCTTCCTTTTAAGAATCGCTCTGCGCAGGTCCCTCTTGGCAGTTTTTAATGTCCGCACGAGCTCCTGGAATTCGGGGGTATCACTGTGGTTCCTACGCAACCTAATGCTTACCGCTGCGTTCCTGGCTTCCGCTAGGCTCTGCGACCACCAGTAAACCTTCCCCCCGTACTTATCCCCCCGGACTCTAGGGGTACATTCCTTGTTTATGCGGCTGAGGGCTTCTAAACATGTGGCGCGATCGCATTCCGTGCCGCTGAGCTGCGGGTCCTCCCTAATCTTTCTCTCGATAGCCTTCTTGTCTGGTCTTCCGTAATGCCACAGTTTCTTGGGCTCGACGGATCTGGTCGCCGTTGAGTACACGAATTCGATGTAGTTGTGGAGGCTCAGGGATTCCTCCTCGAGGACCTGCCAGTTTCCTACGTTGGTCAACGTCTCTTCTTTGGTTATCGTAAGGTCTATGTACGAGGCGGAGGCTCCCCTTTGGAAGGTGGGTCTGTCCCCGGTATTAGCAGTGCCTAAACTGTTCTGGGAGAGCCAACCAGCTAGTATTTCCCCTCTACCATCTTCTATCGGGGAGCCCCATAACGGATGTTTCGCATTAAAATCTCCTGCCATGACCAGCCCTCCTCTTTTGGGTGTTATGTCCACCCTCAGATCCTCGAGGAAGGCTTCGAACTCCTGTAGCGGCCTGTTGGGCGAGAAGTAGACGCTGTAGATGAAGATTTCGCCCATCTTCGCCCATACATATCCTGCGCCTTTTCCCCAAGCCTCCACTGCGAGCCTCTTCGACACGTTAATTATCGCTGCGTCCCCCCTGGAGTCTGCGTGCCACCCGTGTTTCCTGGTTAGGTTACGGTTTGGCTCCGCGACAATTGCAACGTCGGTAAATTTATCTTTGGCTGTGGCCGCCAGCATATCGTGCGCCGCTCTTGCTCTGTCCACGTTCACTTGGATAAATTTAATCATGATTGAATTAGTCCTTGGTCGTGTTTGAGTTGGCATTGTTGGGTTAAGACTTAGATTAAATAAAACGGTGATTAAAAGTAGTTAAAAACGATAAAATATAGGACAGTACTGGACTACGCGTTAAAAGAACTGTGAATAAAACTTAAGTAAAATATACGGTTAAAACTAGACTAGGTTGTGGCGGGTAGTTCGAGTAGTGCGGGTTCTTGGATGTTTTTGTCCCTTTCCCCTCTGTTATCCCTCTCTTTCTTTTCCGCTTTTCTCGCGTGAGAGAGGCTTCTGCGGAAGGCGTTACATTTACCGCTCCCTGCCCTGTGTCCTTCATTGCATATAACGCACCTGGCCTCATTTTTGCAGTCCTTGGCCGCATGCCCCTCATTGCCGCAGTTATAGCAATTCTTCGTCCTATCGGGACCAGTACACTCCTTGGCTCCGTGATTGAAATTCCAGCATTTGCTACATTTCCTCACCGTCAGGCGCTTATCCACTCGACATCTCACCAGCCCTATTCTTATAAAGCCCTTATTAAGGAGCACCTCCGCGTCTTCTTTGCCAATCGTCAGCGTGAACGCTTGCCTGTCATTAGACATCGGCCGCAAATCGCTGATCTTATAGCGTTTTCTTCCAAGATCCGGTATGTTATCTATCAAGGCAGCTTTAATTTCCTCCTGGGTGGTGATGGAGTCTGCTCCTCTTATAAATAGGGTTTCTAGGCCTTTAGTTTCTAGGCCTTTAGGTTCACCTATTTGGTGCACTAGCCTGCTGCCAGCTACTGCTCCTTGGAGGATTCGGTGCATCTCCTTTATGCCGCCGTCGTCTCTGTCTGTGGTTATTAGGAGTTTCCCTTCTTTGGTACTCCTGATCTGCTTCACTAGCTTGCTCGCGTTATTGACCTGCAATAGTGACTTGACCTCTTTCAGGGTTTCGTTATAGGTCTTCCCTTTCTCCTCTACTACGAGAGCGTATGTCCTTCTCTCGCTTCTCTGGGTTGTGACGTCTCTCTTCCTGGCCCTCGTGTATATGATGACTTGCGTCGGGGTCTTGTGGAAGAGGGCTTCGATCATCTTCCTAAGCCTCTCTATTGGCACTCTTTCCATCTCGTGGGTCGCAATCCAGTCCGTCGTGCTGGTCTCTTTCTTGAGCTCCAGGAGCTTTCCAAAGAGGTCCTCTTCGTCCTCAACCTCCATCCTGATCACCTTCCGCGACGCCGCTGTTACGCCTGGGTTTTTGGTCCTAATGCGACTGGTTTGCTCCAGTACCCCAAAGCCTTCGGTGATATTGGTTAGTTCGGGGTACCTTTCCCCGAAGAGCCGTTGTATAGCACTATCTCCAGTGAGAGATCCTCCAGTAGGGCCATCTCTTCTTCTCTCGACTATCAGTGCTTTAGTGGTACTATCCCTGGTGTTTAGAGGGTTACCCACCTTGACCTCCGTGTTAGTGTATAAATCCTCCTGCCAACTCTTGCTTTCCACAGCCTGCCATTTCTCGAAGGTGTCAATTTTCGGCAGTTCTTCCAGGCTATTCACGCTATAGGTCTGTGTGCCTTTCTCCACCCCTCTAAAGACCGTTTGCGTGTCTGCGTCGATGGTCATTTTTTCCACGCGTTCGTAACTGTGATCCTCTAACCAGTTTTTTATGGAGTCCCTCTCGATCGTGTCGAGTTGTCTCCTCAGCTTTTGGGAGATGTCCTTAATTTCTCTCCTGGTATTCTGCTCTATCTTGGAGGCCAAGTCTCTGCCAAGCTTCGTTATGGCCTCTAGTGCTTCCTTTAAAACAAAAGCCTCGGGACTCTCCTTCCTCTTATATGGACTTTCCACTTCTTCCTGTGCCGCAAAAGACCTGTCGGCCATCTTCCTTTTCCTGCCCTCTTCCATGGACAAGCTCCGGGACAGCTTTAATTGCTTCACACTTTTGTGTTGAGCCGTTATGGACTCCCTTCTTACAAAGGGATCCTTTCCTGCATTCATTCCAGTATATATTTCCTGCACCTCGGCCTGGTTTCCTACCGAAGGTGTTGGGCAGTGGCTGGTTGACGGTCGGGCGGGGCCTGCTCGCTCACCCGCGACACCGACCGGAACTGGGGTATCCCTCCCCTGTTCGGTAAACTCTATAACATTAGTCTTGCGCGAGGTCATCATTAGAATTCTGGTCATTGCATTTTATACCTCCTGCCAGGTGTTTGAAACGGCCGCCCCTCTGAGGTACAGACGCCGACCAGGCAAGCCGCACGCTCCGTGACAGACGCTGCCTGGATTTGAGGTGTGTGCTTTTGGTCCGCCCCGGCTATTTGATTTCACCGGTACCACCCATATCTGGGAGGCGTTCCCCTATCCGCCACCCGGGGAGGCGCCCAATGGGGGAGCACACCAACCCCGCACGGGAACCTAACCTAACCTAACCTAACCTAACCTAACCTAACCTAACCTAACCTAACCTAACCTAACCTAACCTAACCTAACCTAACCTAACCTAACCTAACCTAACCTAACCTAACCTAACCTAACCTAACCTAACCTAACCTAACCTAACCTAACCTAACCTAACCTAACCTAACCTAACCTAACCTAACCTAACCTAACCTAACCTAACCTAACCTAACCTAACCTAACCTAACCTAACCTAACCTAACCTAACCTAACCTAACCTAACCTAACCTAACCTAACCTAACCTAACCTAACCTAACCTAACCTAACCTAACCTAACCTAACCTAACCTAACCTAACCTAACCTAACCTAACCTAACCTAACCTAACCTAACCTAACCTAACCTAACCTAACCTAACCTAACCTAACCTAACCTAACCTAACCTAACCTAACCTAACCTAACCTAACCTAACCTAACCTAACCTAACCTAACCTAACCTAACCTAACCTAACCTAACCTAACCTAACCTAACCTAACCTAACCTAACCTAACCTAACCTAACCTAACCTAACCTAACCTAACCTAACCTAACCTAACCTAACCTAACCTAACCTAACCTAACCTAACCTAACCTAACCTAACCTAACCTAACCTAACCTAACCTAACCTAACCTAACCTAACCTAACCTAACCTAACCTAACCTAACCTAACCTAACCTAACCTAACCTAACCTAACCTAACCTAACCTAACCTAACCTAACCTAACCTAACCTAACCTAACCTAACCTAACCTAACCTAACCTAACCTAACCTAACCTAACCTAACCTAACCTAACCTAACCTAACCTAACCTAACCTAACCTAACCTAACCTAACCTAACCTAACCTAACCTAACCTAACCTAACCTAACCTAACCTAACCTAACCTAACCTAACCTAACCTAACCTAACCTAACCTAACCTAACCTAACCTAACCTAACCTAACCTAACCTAACCTAACCTAACCTAACCTAACCTAACCTAACCTAACCTAACCTAACCTAACCTAACCTAACCTAACCTAACCTAACCTAACCTAACCTAACCTAACCTAACCTAACCTAACCTTTTTTTTTTTTTTTTTTTTTTTTTTTTTTTTTGGTGGAAGGGGAAACCGCTTGGCACCGGGATCTTAGGTTCTATCGTTCCCGGTAGTGTGAGGCGCTATTCCCACTAAAACCCCTTCCTTTCTCCCTCACGGACCCGGGATCCATCTTTATGATGTTGCATCAGGCCCGTGAGATGTCTAGTATGGTCATTCTTCTAATCTCCTGCGTTCCTCCCTGTTCATAAAATCTTCTCTGCACCTTATTACCTGGCCTATCATACCCATGACGGCCCTCCAATTCCTCTTGCTACCTAGTGCTAATGGGATCACGTTATCTTCACTCAGTGGGGCACCTACCTCGATCGCTACCCGAGTCCTCTCTGCGTGCCATCTCGGGCATGTCAGCACCGCGTGTTTAGGGGTGTCCACATCCCCGCAGTAAATGCAGTCGTCGGTCTCTTTTTTCTTGATTTTTTTTAGATATGTTCCGAAGCTCCCATGTCCGGACAGAAACTGGGTGACCCAGTAGTCAGTCTCGCCATGCCTCCTCTTTGCCCAGGCGGATACGTCCTGAATTAGGACTCTCGTCCACCTTCCCGTGGTACCGCCGTCGAATTCCGCCTGCCATTTCCGCATTGTGTCCTCCCTAATTGCGGTTAGTGTCTCGTTCCTATTTCCCTCCGACGCATATAGGGCCCTCCTTTCCTCCACTAGCAGGTGTATTGGGATGACTCCTGCGATGACCGAGGCCGCCTCCCCCGAGATTGTCCTATATCCCCTGCAGATACGAAGGGACATGATTCTCTGTGTGCTTAAGAGCCTCCTCTTGTGCCTTGCTATGGTTACGCCCCGGTGCCATACTTCGGCTCCATAAAGTAGTATGGAGTTAATCACCTGGGCGAAAGCCTTCCTCTTCCCCTCTCCGGGTCCTCGCATATTCGGCATCAGTTTGACGAGAGCCGACATAGTCTTCCCGGCTTTGGTGCAGGCCGCCTCTATCTGTGGGCCGAACGTCAGCGATCTGTCTATTATAACGCCTAGGTATTTAATCGCTCTCTGCGGCGGTATCTCCTTCCCTTTCAGTAAGAACGAGGTCCCCCTGGGCCTCCTCATTCCTGCCAGGATGATGGCCGTGGATTTTTCCGGTACCAGGGAAAGGCCATTATTTGTCATCCACTCGTCTATGGAGCTCAGTGTGGAATTCATCCTAGTGTTCAGCTGAGCCTCTATTTTATGAGAGGCTAGCACCGCTAGATCGTCGGCGTACGCTACTAACTTACAGCCCGTCGGCACTCCTAGTTTTAGAACTCCGTCGTACAGGATGTTCCACAGAGTAGGGCCTAATATAGACCCCTGCGGAACTCCCTAACCTAACCTAACCTAACCTAACCTAACCTAACCTAACCTAACCTAACCTAACCTAACCTAACCTTTTTTTTTTTTTTTTTTTTTTTTTTTTTTTTGGTGGAAGGGGAAACCGCTTGGCACCGGGATCTTAGGTTCTATCGTTCCCGGTAGTGTGAGGCGCTATTCCCACTAAAACCCCTTCCTTTCTCCCTCACGGACCCGGGATCCATCTTTATGATGTTGCATCAGGCCCGTGAGATGTCTAGTATGGTCATTCTTCTAATCTCCTGCGTTCCTCCCTGTTCATAAAATCTTCTCTGCACCTTATTACCTGGCCTATCATACCCATGACGGCCCTCCAATTCCTCTTGCTACCTAGTGCTAATGGGATCACGTTATCTTCACTCAGTGGGGCACCTACCTCGATCGCTACCCGAGTCCTCTCTGCGTGCCATCTCGGGCATGTCAGCACCGCGTGTTTAGGGGTGTCCACATCCCCGCAGTAAATGCAGTCGTCGGTCTCTTTTTTCTTGATTTTTTTTAGATATGTTCCGAAGCTCCCATGTCCGGACAGAAACTGGGTGACCCAGTAGTCAGTCTCGCCATGCCTCCTCTTTGCCCAGGCGGATACGTCCTGAATTAGGACTCTCGTCCACCTTCCCGTGGTACCGCCGTCGAATTCCGCCTGCCATTTCCGCATTGTGTCCTCCCTAATTGCGGTTAGTGTCTCGTTCCTATTTCCCTCCGACGCATATAGGGCCCTCCTTTCCTCCACTAGCAGGTGTATTGGGATGACTCCTGCGATGACCGAGGCCGCCTCCCCCGAGATTGTCCTATATCCCCTGCAGATACGAAGGGACATGATTCTCTGTGTGCTTAAGAGCCTCCTCTTGTGCCTTGCTATGGTTACGCCCCGGTGCCATACTTCGGCTCCATAAAGTAGTATGGAGTTAATCACCTGGGCGAAAGCCTTCCTCTTCCCCTCTCCGGGTCCTCGCATATTCGGCATCAGTTTGACGAGAGCCGACATAGTCTTCCCGGCTTTGGTGCAGGCCGCCTCTATCTGTGGGCCGAACGTCAGCGATCTGTCTATTATAACGCCTAGGTATTTAATCGCTCTCTGCGGCGGTATCTCCTTCCCTTTCAGTAAGAACGAGGTCCCCCTGGGCCTCCTCATTCCTGCCAGGATGATGGCCGTGGATTTTTCCGGTACCAGGGAAAGGCCATTATTTGTCATCCACTCGTCTATGGAGCTCAGTGTGGAATTCATCCTAGTGTTCAGCTGAGCCTCTATTTTATGAGAGGCTAGCACCGCTAGATCGTCGGCGTACGCTACTAACTTACAGCCCGTCGGCACTCCTAGTTTTAGAACTCCGTCGTACAGGATGTTCCACAGAGTAGGGCCTAATATAGACCCCTGCGGAACTCCCAAGTGTACCTCGCGGGATGTCTGCCCGTGTCTCAAACTACGTTCGCTGAGGTAGCTTTTCAGGGTCTCGATCAGGTGCTGACCTATGCCCCTTTCCTCCAGTGCAGCAATGATTTTGTTCCAAGGGGCGCTGTTGAAGGCGTTCTTTACATCTAACAGGACTGCCCCGGCCCATTCCCCTCTTGCATTCGCGTCCCGCGCGAACCCTAACACTTCTCCTATCGCCCTTATCGTGGACCTGCCCTTTCTGAAGCCGTGTTGCTGCTCGTGCAGGCCTCCAGTCCTCTCTAATTCGCTTTCCAATCTGGCTAGCAGCACAGCCTCATATAGTTTTCCGAAAGTATCTATCAGGCATATCGGCCGATAAGCCGAGGGGTCTCCTTCCTCCTTACCGTGCTTGGGGATCAGTACTACCCTCGCCCTCTTCCATTCCCGGGGGAAAGTAGCCTCTCCGAACAATTGGTTCAACAGCCTGGTGCACAGTTGCGGCCTTTCCGAGGCTAGGGACTTGATTGCCTCTGCCGATATTCCGTCAATACCGGGTGCCCTCCTCTCCTTCAGCCTTTCCGCTGCAGTGCGAATTTCCCCTTCGGAAATATCGTCGAACTGTGCGACGGCCTGCTCGCCCCATGCTATCTCGGGCGCGTTTGGGAATAGGGCCTCGATGAAATCCGTCCTCTTGTCTATGGTCAGGTCCGTACGGGGTAACCTCACTTGCAGGGTCTTCATTAATATCTTGTAGCCTTCTCCCCACATGTCTCGGTCCAGGTCCCGGAGGAGATCATTCCAACATTCGGTCTTCCTTTTAAGAATCGCTCTGCGCAGGTCCCTCTTGGCAGTTTTTAATGTCCGCACGAGCTCCTGGAATTCGGGGGTATCACTGTGGTTCCTACGCAACCTAGTGACCCTCCTCCTTATGCTTACCGCTGCGTTCCTGGCTTCCGCTAGGCTCTGCGACCACCAGTAAACCTTCCCCCCGTACTTATCCCCCCGGACTCTAGGGGTACATTCCTTGTTTATGCGGCTGAGGGCTTCTAAACATGTGGCGCGATCGCATTCCGTGCCGCTGAGCTGCGGGTCCTCCCTAATCTTTCTCTCGATAGCCTTCTTGTCTGGTCTTCCGTAATGCCACAGTTTCTTGGGCTCGACGGATCTGGTCGCCGTTGAGTACACGAATTCGATGTAGTTGTGGAGGCTCAGGGATTCCTCCTCGAGGACCTGCCAGTTTCCTACGTTGGTCAACGTCTCTTCTTTGGTTATCGTAAGGTCTATGTACGAGGCGGAGGCTCCCCTTTGGAAGGTGGGTCTGTCCCCGGTATTAGCAGTGCCTAAACTGTTCTGGGAGAGCCAACCAGCTAGTATTTCCCCTCTACCATCTTCTATCGGGGAGCCCCATAACGGATGTTTCGCATTAAAATCTCCTGCCATGACCAGCCCTCCTCTTTTGGGTGTTATGTCCACCCTCAGATCCTCGAGGAAGGCTTCGAACTCCTGTAGCGGCCTGTTGGGCGAGAAGTAGACGCTGTAGATGAAGATTTCGCCCATCTTCGCCCATACATATCCTGCGCCTTTTCCCCAAGCCTCCACTGCGAGCCTCTTCGACACGTTAATTATCGCTGCGTCCCCCCTGGAGTCTGCGTGCCACCCGTGTTTCCTGGTTAGGTTACGGTTTGGCTCCGCGACAATTGCAACGTCGGTAAATTTATCTTTGGCTGTGGCCGCCAGCATATCGTGCGCCGCTCTTGCTCTGTCCACGTTCACTTGGATAAATTTAATCATGATTGAATTAGTCCTTGGTCGTGTTTGAGTTGGCATTGTTGGGTTAAGACTTAGATTAAATAAAACGGTGATTAAAAGTAGTTAAAAACGATAAAATATAGGACAGTACTGGACTACGCGTTAAAAGAACTGTGAATAAAACTTAAGTAAAATATACGGTTAAAACTAGACTAGGTTGTGGCGGGTAGTTCGAGTAGTGCGGGTTCTTGGATGTTTTTGTCCCTTTCCCCTCTGTTATCCCTCTCTTTCTTTTCCGCTTTTCTCGCGTGAGAGAGGCTTCTGCGGAAGGCGTTACATTTACCGCTCCCTGCCCTGTGTCCTTCATTGCATATAACGCACCTGGCCTCATTTTTGCAGTCCTTGGCCGCATGCCCCTCATTGCCGCAGTTATAGCAATTCTTCGTCCTATCGGGACCAGTACACTCCTTGGCTCCGTGATTGAAATTCCAGCATTTGCTACATTTCCTCACCGTCAGGCGCTTATCCACTCGACATCTCACCAGCCCTATTCTTATAAAGCCCTTATTAAGGAGCACCTCCGCGTCTTCTTTGCCAATCGTCAGCGTGAACGCTTGCCTGTCATTAGACATCGGCCGCAAATCGCTGATCTTATAGCGTTTTCTTCCAAGATCCGGTATGTTATCTATCAAGGCAGCTTTAATTTCCTCCTGGGTGGTGATGGAGTCTGCTCCTCTTATAAATAGGGTTTCTAGGCCTTTAGGTTCACCTATTTGGTGCACTAGCCTGCTGCCAGCTACTGCTCCTTGGAGGATTCGGTGCATCTCCTTTATGCCGCCGTCGTCTCTGTCTGTGGTTATTAGGAGTTTCCCTTCTTTGGTACTCCTGATCTGCTTCACTAGCTTGCTCGCGTTATTGACCTGCAATAGTGACTTGACCTCTTTCAGGGTTTCGTTATAGGTCTTCCCTTTCTCCTCTACTACGAGAGCGTATGTCCTTCTCTCGCTTCTCTGGGTTGTGACGTCTCTCTTCCTGGCCCTCGTGTATATGATGACTTGCGTCGGGGTCTTGTGGAAGAGGGCTTCGATCATCTTCCTAAGCCTCTCTATTGGCACTCTTTCCATCTCGTGGGTCGCAATCCAGTCCGTCGTGCTGGTCTCTTTCTTGAGCTCCAGGAGCTTTCCAAAGAGGTCCTCTTCGTCCTCAACCTCCATCCTGATCACCTTCCGCGACGCCGCTGTTACGCCTGGGTTTTTGGTCCTAATGCGACTGGTTTGCTCCAGTACCCCAAAGCCTTCGGTGATATTGGTTAGTTCGGGGTACCTTTCCCCGAAGAGCCGTTGTATAGCACTATCTCCAGTGAGAGATCCTCCAGTAGGGCCATCTCTTCTTCTCTCGACTATCAGTGCTTTAGTGGTACTATCCCTGGTGTTTAGAGGGTTACCCACCTTGACCTCCGTGTTAGTGTATAAATCCTCCTGCCAACTCTTGCTTTCCACAGCCTGCCATTTCTCGAAGGTGTCAATTTTCGGCAGTTCTTCCAGGCTATTCACGCTATAGGTCTGTGTGCCTTTCTCCACCCCTCTAAAGACCGTTTGCGTGTCTGCGTCGATGGTCATTTTTTCCACGCGTTCGTAACTGTGATCCTCTAACCAGTTTTTTATGGAGTCCCTCTCGATCGTGTCGAGTTGTCTCCTCAGCTTTTGGGAGATGTCCTTAATTTCTCTCCTGGTATTCTGCTCTATCTTGGAGGCCAAGTCTCTGCCAAGCTTCGTTATGGCCTCTAGTGCTTCCTTTAAAACAAAAGCCTCGGGACTCTCCTTCCTCTTATATGGACTTTCCACTTCTTCCTGTGCCGCAAAAGACCTGTCGGCCATCTTCCTTTTCCTGCCCTCTTCCATGGACAAGCTCCGGGACAGCTTTAATTGCTTCACACTTTTGTGTTGAGCCGTTATGGACTCCCTTCTTACAAAGGGATCCTTTCCTGCATTCATTCCAGTATATATTTCCTGCACCTCGGCCTGGTTTCCTACCGAAGGTGTTGGGCAGTGGCTGGTTGACGGTCGGGCGGGGCCTGCTCGCTCACCCGCGACACCGACCGGAACTGGGGTATCCCTCCCCTGTTCGGTAAACTCTATAACATTAGTCTTGCGCGAGGTCATCATTAGAATTCTGGTCATTGCATTTTATACCTCCTGCCAGGTGTTTGAAACGGCCGCCCCTCTGAGGTACAGACGCCGACCAGGCAAGCCGCACGCTCCGTGACAGACGCTGCCTGGATTTGAGGTGTGTGCTTTTGGTCCGCCCCGGCTATTTGATTTCACCGGTACGGTACCACCAATATCTGGGAGGCGTTCCCCTATCCGCCACCCGGGGAGGCGCCCAATGGGGGAGCACACCAACCCCGCACGGGAACCTAACCTAACCTAACCTAACCTAACCTAACCTAACCTAACCTAACCTAACCTAACCTAACCTAACCTAACCTAACCTAACCTAACCTAACCTAACCTAACCTAACCTAACCTAACCTAACCTAACCTAACCTAACCTAACCTAACCTAACCTAACCTAACCTAACCTAACCTAACCTAACCTAACCTAACCTAACCTAACCTAACCTAACCTAACCTAACCTAACCTAACCTAACCTAACCTAACCTAACCTAACCTAACCTAACCTAACCTAACCTAACCTAACCTAACCTAACCTAACCTAACCTAACCTAACCTAACCTAACCTAACCTAACCTAACCTAACCTAACCTAACCTTTTTTTTTTTTTTTTTTTTTTTCAAGGACGTAGCTGGTACCCTAAGGGGTTAACCAGACAAGTGGCCCTTGCGAATAGCACCCTCTCCCCACGGGATCATCATTCCTGACATGCTTCGCGGGGGGTGGTTGACTTTAATTTTCCTCAATTTCATTTCTATCCCTTTCCTAAACTTCCCATATGCTGTACCCTACATCTCCCCTCCGTCTTTTTAAAGCGATTAGGAGTTCGGGTTTTGTTATGTTATGTTATGTTATGTTCTGTTATGTTCTATTCTTCTTCTCTTTCTCTCCCTTGAGCTATTCTCTCTTCCTTCTCTTTTTCTTCCATAATTCTTCGTATCATTTTATAACAAATTTCCCACTTCTCCCTGCTGCTGATCATTTCTGCTATTATGTTGTCAGGACTTAGGTTTACATTCATATTTTGGACTGCCTCGCTCCTGGTCCTCTCCCACCTGTCACAATGGAAGAGGGTATGCTCGGCGGTGTCGGTCCTGCCGCAATATCTGCATTCGTCTCCTTGCGTCTTCCCTATCCTCTTGGTATATGACATAAACGATCCATGCCCCGTTAGGCCCTGTGTTAGGTAGTAGTCGGAAACCGCGTGGTCACACCTCACCCACTCTCTCACATCCGGTATGAGACGTTTGGTCCACTGAGCTACCTCCGCGTTTTCCTCCCACTCCCTCTGCCAGCTGTTCAGAGTCTTCACTCTTGCCTCTTTTTTCATCTCTCGTAAGTGACCATTCCCCCTTTCATGTAGGTATCTTCGTTCTTCTACCAGCAGACTCAGCGGTGCCGTCCGTGTAACCACCTGTGCGGCTTTCGCGGATACCGTTCGGTAGGCACACGCTATCCTCAGTAGCACCTTCCTTTGTGCGCTTTCTACCTTGGCCCTATACGACATATTCCTCATAGCGTTGTGCCAGACCGGGGCGCCATACAGCAAGATTGAGTGTACCACGCCGCCCAGCACTTGCCTCTTCTTGCTTGCTGGCCCCCCTATGTTTGGCATAAGTCTGTTCACCGCCGCTGCCCTTTGTTCTGCTTTTTGCACTGCCGTTTTGATATGCCTGCCGAAGCTGCCGTTATCATCCAGCCATATGCCCAGATACTTAACGGCTCTTCTCGGCACTATCTCCACGTCCTCTCCTAAATGGAAACTTACTCCCTGCTTATTTCTTGGTCCCTTTAAAATTACTGCCTCCGTCTTTTCGGGGGCCAGTTTCAATTTATTCCCTCTCATCCAGGCGTCTATTCTCCTTATGGATTCCTCCGTCCTGTAGACCAGTTCATCGGCATCTCTTGCTCGGACCACGACCGCGAGGTCGTCTGCGAAACCCACGGTGCTTGCTCCCTCTGTCAGTTCCAGCCTCAGAACTGGATCGTACAATATATTCCATAAGGTGGGTCCTAGTACAGACCCCTGTGGTACGCCCGCATATATATCCAGTTCTTCGGCGTTTACCTCGATTTTCCTTTTCCCGAGGTACTCCCCTACGATATTTCCCAAGTACCGTGGTATGTTTTTCTCCCTCACAGCCTTCATGATACCCCTCCACGCCGCGGTATTAAAGGCGTTCTCGACGTCCAATGTCACTAGCACGGCCCATTTATGCTCGGTATCTCTTGCTGCCCTCCTCACCTCGTTCACCGCTTGTATGGTGGATCTTCCCTTTCGGAACCCATACTGGCTCTCCGCCAGTCCGCCTCCTTCGTCCAGCGCTCTATTTAGCCTGTCCCTTATCATTCTCTCGTACAGCTTGGCCAACGTGTCGATGAGACAGATTGGTCGGTATGCTGACGTATTCTCCGCCGGTTTCCCATGTTTTTGGAGGAGGATGAGTTTTGCTATTTTCCACCTTTCCGGGAATTCTTGTCTCTTTAATATACCGTTGAGCATGCTCAACATTATCTTGGGTTCGGCTCGTGCTGCCTCAATCACCGCTTCAGGAGGGATGCCGTCCAGCCCGGGCGCCTTTCCCCTCTTTATGCCGGCGATGGCTTCCTCCATTTCTTCCATAGCGAAAGGCTCTATTTCGTCCTGCGGCACCTTCTCTTCCCCTTCGGCTGTATTGCTCCCCCCTTCCATGTCGAAGAGGGCCGACGCAATCTCCCGTTTTCTCTCCTTAGTTAGTTCCACGGGCGCCGTGCTGCACATGCGCCCGGTTGCGATCTTGTACGCGTCCCCCCAAATATCATCTTCCAGGTCCTCGCATAGCTCATTCCAGTGTCTTCTTTTAGAGGTATTAATGGCCTTGCGTAGCGCCTTCTTCTCGCTCTTGTACCGATCTCTGAATGCTTCCCTCTCAGCTTCGCTTGCGTCTCCTCTTCCGAGGGCCCTGCAGGCTAGCCTCCTCTGTTTGGTACACTCCTTCCTTTGCTCTTCGATTTCGGCGTTCCACCAGTACGGCATCCTTTTTGACTCCCCCCTCTCTAATTTGGTAACGCTTATGTTATACGCCTCTTTCACCCATCCGACGCACATTTCGGGTGTAATCTGTCCCTCGAGGTAACTTTCCGCCCTCCATTTTAAGGTGGCCCTGAATTCTTCCCAGTTGTTTTATTACTTTACTCTTTTCGCGTGGCATACGCGTATGTCCTCCCTCTTTCACCTCGAAATAGATGTATCTATGATCGCTGAGGGTCTCTTCCTCTGCTACCTCCCACTTACATATGTTACCGGCGAGTCCCCTAGTCGAGCAGGTTATGTCTATATGTGAGCTGCTCCCCCCTCTCACAAAAGTAGGCTGTTCCCCATTGTTGTGTGCCACCATATCCAGGGCAGATAACCATTCTACAATGTATTCCCCTCTCGCGTCAGCTATCGGAGATCCCCACTGTGGAGATTTTGCATTTAAGTCTCCTAATATTATTACCTCTCCCCTTATCCCTCGGCTATTTTCCATTATTTCATCGATATTTCTTTTAAATTCCTCCATTGAAATATTTGGGGAACTGTAGCAACAATACAGGTATCCGAAGCTTAGGTGTATCCTGACATATCCCGCTCCGACGAACATTTCCCTAACCACAGTCTTCTTATTCCTAAAAAATACAGCCACGTCGCATTTACTGTCCTTTACCCACCTATTGTCCTTAGCCAGTGCCTTATTCGGTTCGCATATGGCGATCACGTCCACCTCCCTTGTCGCTGCCGTCGAAAAGGCCATGTCATGAGCCGCTCTGCTGCGGTTCATATTCCCCTGCAGTACTTTGATGTTATGGTTTACTGCCATTTAGGAGCATACCGTACGTTACTTTTGCGAGAGGAGCCTTCTCCTCTCGTTTACCAACTTCTTGAAATGGGGACACTTCGTTTGATCGGCCCTATGTCCCCCACTTCCACATTTCGCGCAGTACGGCTCGCCAGAGCAGTCCTTTGCCCCGTGCCCCGTTTTCCCGCAGTTCATACACTCCTTGGATCGATCTACCCCCTTGCACCCTTGTGCCTTGTGTCCGAACTCCAGGCAGCGGAAACACCTCATCACGGCTACCCCTTCTTTCACTTTGCATTTTATCCAGCCTATCTTCAGGCTTCCCTCTCTGGCGAGTTTCCTGGCTCCCCCCGTAGACACCTCCACTGTGGCGATCTGCTGGTTGTATCTACCCTGTCTTAGCGACTTCATGGTGATCCCGCTTTCCTCCACTCCTGTCGCCGTCTGTATCGCTGCTACTACTTCCCCTCCTTCCGTCGCAGCGTCTATACCATCTATATATAGCACCTTTGTGTCTCTGTCCCTCCTTTCTTGTACCTTTACGTCTCTCACTTTCGCCTTAATCTCCTCTCTTAAGATATTTGCTTTTCCTTCCCCCCCCCTGCACTATGAGTAGCAGGTCACCTCCCCCCGTCTTCTTGATTTGCTTTACATCAATTCCCAACTGTCCTACGTCCACACTACTCTTAACGGTTTTAAGCAGATCCGCGAAAGATTTACCCTCCGCCTTAACCAGGACCGCCTCCTCCTTTAGTTTAGGCCTCTGCCGTGTTACCTGTCCCGCCGGCTGCTTTTCCTGTCGCTGGCGTGTATTTCCAGGTACCATGTACCTAACTTCCACTCCACTCCCGCGGAATACTCCTTCCATCAGCTTTTTCGTGTACCCTCTGTCCATCCCGTCAGAGGTTGCGAATGCCACCTTCGTCCCTCCATTTCCGAGGATCGTCTGTTTGAACTTAATGGCGGCCTCGTACAGCTTCTCCATGTCGTTTACCCCGTCTTTGTTTATTTGGTACGGTACCAGGTACACGTACCCTGATTTTACTCCACCCTTACCCCTACTAGTGGTTACGCTGGTCTCCTTTCGTAGGAAATCGATCCTTCCTTCCTCCATCCTTTCCTCCGCCATGTCCGCAATCTCCGGGTTCCTGTCTATAAGGCTTTTTAGTATGCCCTTTTCCCCTTTGTCGCCGGGGTCCACCACCAGTGAGATATCCCATCCTACCTCCACATTTACTAGGCTGCCTACCACTTCCTTTGTTGCTTCGAAAGCCGACTCCGGCCATACCTGGTCCAGCAACCCTGCCAGTTCGCCAAAAGAAGGTGTGCCTTTATTCAGCACCCCCTGTATTTGCGCCACCTTCTCCGCCTCCTCATCCTTGTCACCCCCAGTCTGTGTCCAGGCCTCCCTAACCGCCTTTTCCCTTATTCTGTCCTTGGTGGGTGTCCCTTCTCCCCTTTCCTCCCTTGGTGCGCCCTCCTGGTCTACTTGCGTCCCCTTCTCCGAGGTAGCTTTATTCTTTACTTGTGACGCGAATTTCTTGACACTCGGTTCTATTGTGTACATTTCCCGTTCCACCAACCTCCGGTTTAAAACCTCAATTTCCTGACCGATGCATCTCACTGCCTTTTTGATCTCGACCTTAGTGTTAGGCGTCTCCTTTATCAATGCATTGATTTCCTTCATCATTTTACCCAACTTTTCGGCGAGTCCCCTTAGCCCTGGTATTTCCGTGCCTTGTTCATCTGTGACCGTTCTCCCTCTTTTGAAACCGCTATCTGGTAGCGAGTTCACCCTCTCCCTGCGGAACGCCTGCCCCGAAAGACTCCTCGATGGAGACCTCGCCAAGGAGCTCCTTCTGGCGAAAGGGTCTCCTGTTTCGCCTTCGTGCTTGGAGCTTTTTCCCTTGTTTCCCCGATCTGACTCGGGGCTGCAGCTCACCTCGATCACTTCGGCTTCTGCTGCTCTACCCTTCCTTGCAGGGGATCTACTGCGCGGAGGGCTTCTCGTGATAGAGTCTCTCCTTTGAAATGGGTTGTGCTCCACCTCTCCTCTTCCGGGTGCTGTCCCAAGCATCCCGGCCTGGTCGCCTACCAGGGATGCCGGCCAGTCGTTGGATGACGGTCGGGGGGGCCTGGCCTACCACCGCCCACACCGACCGGAACTGGGGTATCCCTCCCCTGCTCCGTAAACTCATTTCCATTTATACGTTGCGGTGTAGTCATTTTACTTTTTGGTCTGTCGTTTTGCATTTTTAACCTACTGCCAGGTTTTGTGGACGGCCGCCCCTCTGGGGTACAGACGCCGACCAGGCAAACCGCACGCTCCGTGACAGACGCTGCCTGGATTTATAGTCTGTGTGCTTTTGATCCGCCCCGGCTATTTGATTTCACCGGTACCACCCATATCTGGGAGGCGTTCCCCTATCCGCCACCCGGGGACGCGCCCGATGGGGGAGCACACCAACCCCGCACGGGAACCTAACCTAACCTAACCTAACCTAACCTAACCTAACCTAACCTAACCTAACCTAACCTGCTTTGTTTTTTTGTTTTTTTTTGTTTTTGTGTTTTTCTTTGTTTTTGTTTTTTTGTGCTTTGTTTTTGTATTTTTTGTTTCTACTTTTGTGTTTTTGTGTTTTTATATTTTGTGTTTTGTTTTTGTGTTTCTCTGTTTTTCTACTTTTCTGTTTTTGTATTTTTGTGTTTTTGTGTTGTTGTGCTGTGGTGCGTTGAATACGATAATGCAACCAACTTTCTGCTAAACATTCGAGAAATATTTTTTCTGCAAAAAATTAAAAGCGGAGATTTTTCCTTGATTTTGCCTTATAGATTTTATATAGAGATTTTGCCTTATAATATTTTTTTGTAGGCAAAACAGACTTATTGCCAGGCCAGGAGAATTTTTTTTGTTTTTGGTGTTTTTGTATTGTTGGCTTTGTATTTTGTTTGCAAAAATATATCCCTTAAACTTTAGCGCCTAACTAGTAAGATATCTTACTGCATGTTCTTAAATATTGGCGACGAGTTTTCCAGGGCAAGACCTAGAAGCTTGTGAACAATTTCAATTTACCACAATTTAAATAGACTAGAAATGCCAAATTAATTTGTGACACCTCTTATTACTTATACCTTTTCTGTATGCCTACTTTCCAGTCCGCAGAAACGAATCTTTTGAAAGTACTATTCTTTTAAATGTTTTTTCCAGTTAATAGACAAAATAATTGAAACGAACATACAATTTATCCAAAGTTAAATTGTAATTAGGTACTATTTTAATATTTATTATTTTAACAGTATAAAATGAGTTTCTACTGGACGTTTTATTTTTTTTTACTCTGTGCTCAAACGTTAAAATATTCTGTAGTATGTAATACAGGGTGGCGCAGATGGATCGGGTGGTTTTGAAGTGGACTGTACGTCTGGAGTGGGGGAGCCAGGTGTTCGGCGGTCTTCGTGCTGTGGTGGGTGGGACGGGAAGTTTCAGTTGCAGACTGGCAGTCAGTCGCGATGGCTACGTGGTCCGTTGAGCATCGTGTTTTCGCAGTGGAAGAGTTTATACGCAATAACGAGTCAATTGTTGCTGTGACGCGTGCCTTTCGCCGGCGTTTCAACATCCCACCTCGCGGTAGTGTTCCTAAGCGAGATACGATATTGAGTTGGGTGCATAATTTCCGCACTACTGGTTCATGTGCTCCAAAATGGACGTCTATGTGAGACGCGATGTCATTACGAGCCCACGTCGATCAACGAGACATCGTGCTCAAGCTCTTGGAATGTCACGTCGGAGCCTTCAAAGGATTCTTAACAAAGAACTGAAATTCCACCCCTATAAAATCATGGTGGTCCAGAAGATTCTCCCAACAGACCATCTTCAAAGGCTTCAGTCTAGCCAACGGATGTTGGAGTTATTGGAAGATGAAAACCTGATTATCATGATGTCTGACGAGGCTCACTTTCGCATTAACGGCTACGTCAACAAGCAAAATTGCCGTTACTGGGCCGACACTAACCCAAGAGAGCTACACCAACGGCCTCTCCATAGTGACCAAGTGACGGTTTGGTGTGGGGTTTCTAAGGTAGGGATAATTGGGCCTTACTTTTTTGAAAATGAAAGGGAGCAGGCGGTTACTGTTAATTCGCAGCGTTATGTGAACATGATTGAAGAATATCTTCTCCCATAACTTACGAAGAGAACAATTACGACATGGACAATATGTGGTTCCAACAAGAGGGGCAACTGCACATGCCGCTAGGATATCAATGTAAGCTGTACGGGCTCTGTTCCCTGGCCGTTTGATTTCCCGTAATGGAGATCTCCATTGCCCCTCGCTCACCGGACCTCACGGCATGTGACTTCTTCTTATGGGGCTATTTAAAAGCAAGGGTGTACATGAACACACCCCGGACCATTCAGGAATTGAAGGCAGCAATTCACAACGAAATCACATTAATTCCTGGTGATGTGCTTGAGCGGGCAATGCGGAACGTTAAGGACCGACTCCAAGAATGCGACGCTCGAGAAGGAGGGCATTTGATGGATGTAATTTTTAAAAACTAACTTTACTAATTTTTTGTTAATAAACTTCCATTGTAACTACACGTTTTGCACTTTATTTCAATCCAATACCTTTAAAATTGACAGTTTGACAAGTATTTTAAAACCACCCGATCCATCTGTGCCACCCGTTATAAAGTAATATATTGAGCGAAAGTTTAAAAATTAAATTTATTAAGAAAACAGTACTGCTAACACCATCTGTCGGCTGAAAGATTCACTAATAAAATATTGGTTGGTCAGTATAAATTTCTACTAGGTAGTCGTCGGTGTAGGTTTCTGTATATCCTTTACTTCACTGGATGAGAGGCAAGGGGCGTTTGCACAAAGGATAAACAACGGGGGGAAGCCAGAAAAAGGGATGCGGAATATTAAGAACGTAGAAGAGGTACGCCATTTTGTGTTTCAGTAAAAAGTTTTAGAATTCATTTGGAGGAGTCGTAGAAAAGAGAAGAGGATTGAAGAAGGTGTTGTGGGTGATTGCAGGTAATCTCATCTCTTATTTTGATCTATGAATATGCATTCTGTTTGTCATGTATAGACAAATGTGATGCAGCCCAAGCCATGTAATATGTTATCCCATTGTATTTTGGTAATAATATTTGCTGTTTTGTTGTTTTAAGTGTTCAAATTATAAATATGGTCGTGATTACCCTTGTTGTCCGAATTGAGCAAAAATCACTACTTGAGATCTTTGTAAAGTTTTTGTTTCTGCTACTGTTTAAATTACTGATACACCTATTTTAGTGACACATGTATGATAGTGGCTTAGTGAAATTTTCCACCCGTGAGGACTGATTTGATACATAAACACAAAAAATAATAATAACCAAAAGAAGAAGAAAGTTGTATCAGTACTGTCCGCCCTACAACTAATAGCTGGATTGTCTCCTGTATAGGACTCCAGTACCCTCCAGTTTTACCGGCTAACTAATAAACTTCTTCAGTTTTATTTGATGAATGATTTTACGTCAGATGATTGTGGTGATCTATAGGTGTTTAAAATATAACTAAGTAACAATTCGAAATTAAATGTTTTGTTGTAAAGGTCAATGACATTTTAATTGATTCGGATGGTAAGAGTATTCAGAGCAAGGATCGTGGGTTTCTCTGCCATGCTCTTTCCCCACATGAGCTCTAGGTGAGCCTGGCACTCTTCACCCTTGTAGTCAAGCTAAATAAACTTTTATTATGTTCATTTATTTTACTGTTCTAAAGTGTTCAGAGATGGGTCATGCGCATAACGTGTAAGTAAATAAAGATAGGTGCACTCAATTCATAATTTTTATTTTCACAAACCATTCCCCTATTAAAACGTTAGTAACCAGTGCATCCGATACAGAAACATAGATAAACTAAACACACAACGTACTACTTTGGGTCCTTTTCAAAATTAACCTTAAAATTACTGGGTTCCTTATACTACAATATGATCTACATTAAAGCGTACAACACGATTTGAGGTAAGAAACATTCTCAAATAAGATTTAGTTTTAAATAAAACGAAGAATAACGTATATACAATAGTTCAATGTCTAAAATCTAAAATATAACTATATTTGAAAGAATAAACAATAAACAACAACTGATTGACTGGATATATTTGGATTATTATTTGTACAGGTTTACAGGCATCGCTTGCACATCGACGCCATTACATTACATTCTGTTGTCTTGTCAGAGAACACTTTCTGTGTCTGCCTATCCAAGAGGGCGCGCGTGTCGTCATTTTATCTGTGCTTATTATTAGCACACTTTCACGATCCACACTTATGTAACCACACTGCCATGCGCCTGTGTACATTCGAAGCATAACTATTATAACAATATTGTTTATATAAAAGAGAAACTTGTTTAATTATACATAATCTAAACGACAACGGCACTCTAACACACAGCACAGAACACACACAGTTGACTTTTCTGTTGACGCAGTTTAATTTTCTCAGTTTAGGTTTGCAATTTCTCAGCTCTTATGTTTGCCATTTCTCAGCTTAGGTTTGCAATTTCTCAGCTGAGCTTTCCGTTTTCTCAGCTTAGGTTTGCAATTTCTCAGCTGAGGTTTGCATTTTCTCAGCTCAGGTGTGCCTTTTCTCAGCTTAGGTTTGCCATTTCTCAGCTTAGGTTTGCAATTTCTCAGCTTAGGTTTGTCATTGTCATTGTCCTTGTCGTGGTCATTCTTGTGCTGTGGTGCGCTGAATACGATAATGCAGCCAGCTTTCTTCTAAACATTCGAGAAATATTTTTTTCTGCAAAGAATTAAAGCGGAGATTTTTCCTTACTGCCTTATAATATTTTTCAGGAAAAACAGAGACATTGCCAGGCCTCTGAAAATCTGTCTACATATGCTCTGTGGTGCGCTGAATACGATAATGCAGTCAGTTTCCTTCTATAGTCGAGAAATATTTTTTTTTGCAAAAATTAAAAGCGAAGATTTTTCCTTACTATTATAGCCTATATTATAGATTGCTAAATATTTTTTTAAATCAATATTTCGTTTGTCAAATTTAGTTTGTATTTTATTTTTTTATACAACCTTTTACTTTTGGAATTTTCAAAAACAATAATTTTTTTCTATAATTTTTAACCACCACTCTATATATTTCTATAATTAACCACCACTCGCACAGTTTGACACTCACCCGATGATCCCGCCATTGTTTACAACGCAAAAAATAACAAAATACGAATATCACGAATAGAATAGGAAACATTTAAATATGTAAGGTAAGTAGGTACTTCAATCACGACCGACAAGACGAAAAGCCGAAAAATCGAGCGTAAAAATAAATCCACGTACTCTACTGGGTATTGTATCTTGCATCTGCACAATACAACTGTGATCTAAACTGAATGGCAAGACATTCGGAAGACATAATTTTATCATTTGCTTTATCTAGATGTGTATAGTCACATTATACTTACGCTTTATTTCTCACATTACGGTGTGGGGTAATTTTCCCTTTTACAGTGCAAATATTTGCCTTTCTTTTCAGCTGCACACAGCCCACCGCTTCTTTCTTCTTGCCGTCCTATATTAATAAAACCATATGTAAGTTGTGTAACTGCATTTATTTTACCAACATTGCAAAAACAGAAATAATATATATTTATTCTTTAATTTAATAATAACGTTGCTCATTGTAAGTAGGTATATAATAACCTCACATTTTTCATGTTTTTTTTAGAAATGGGAAAAATAAAAAAATAAAAAAAAAATCTGTGGCAAATCGAACGAGTTTTCGGAAGCCGACTTCCGAAGAATTTATTTTTTATTTTTCATGTTGCATAAATTCATATTGTTAGCAAAAAATGTGGTTATCATAAAAGTAAAATATCCGATCTACAATAGTATATACAATAGTCCGCACACAATTCTTCTCGCCGTCCTATATTAATAAAACCATGTGTAAGTTGTGTAACTGCATTTATTTTACCAACATTGCAAAAACAGAAATAATATATATTTATTCTTTAATTTGATAATAACGCACCTCATTGTAAGTAGGTATATAATAACCTCACATTATTCATGTTTTTTTTTGGAAATGGGAAAAATAAAAATTATAAAAAAAAAATTGAAAAAAATTCTGTGGCTAATTGAACGAATTTTCAGAAGTTGGCTTCCGAAAACTCGTTCGATTATAAATAAAAAAAAGAAAAATAAGAAGAAACGAAAAATAAAAAAAATAAAAAAAATTCTGTGGCTAATCGAACGAGTTTTGGGAAGCCAACTTTCGAAAACTTCGATTCGATTAGCCACATATTTTTTTAAAAATTTTTTTAATTTTTTTTATTTTTCATGTTGCATAAATTCATATTGTCAGCAAAAAATGTGGTTATCATAAAGTAAAATATCCGATCTAAAATAGTATGTACAATAGTGTCAACTAAGTAAAGTACCTACTTATTAACATGATTTTAGGCAAAAGGTCACATTATATGAAAAAACAAAGCACATTCCTATTCCTAATGCCCATATATTGCAGTACATTATGTACAAGTCACAAATCAATAATTTTCGTCGTAGAAAGCTTTTAAAGGCATGGTTGTATTCGCATAAAAAAATCTCTATCCGAATACCAAAAAATATACAGGGTGTCCCGTTTAAAAATCAAAAGTTGAGACGTTACTTCCGGAAGTGCAATCAGGTCTCCGATAGGCGAAAAGATGCAAAAAGTAGTTTCAAATGTCTCATAAAAATTTCAAAACTAAAGATGCAATAGGAAAAAGGTTACAGCCTGGGGGAAAACCACACGATACACGCAAACAATTTATTTCGTTCGTTTTTACATTTATATTCACACCTACAATTAGGTAGAAATAGTAAATGTTAAATAATATTATAGAGCAGTCAAGTTCCTACAATTATACCACTTTGAGTGAAGTATCTGCGAACATTTATTTTTAAGCGGTAATCGATACTCTTTTAGTGTAAAATGGAAATCCAAAAGTCCCAAAAGTCACACGTGAGCTAAGGTCGCCATCTTGAAAAAATGGCCAACAGCCCCATCTCTTTAAAAGATGATATTTCAGTCACCAGTTGTCTGATTTGCATTTTATACTTTTGGTTTTATTCGCCATTATTTAGAGTACAATACAAAGTTGTATTAGGTCAATAAAGAAAAGATAACAAATAATGGGCAAAATAAAAAAAAATATTCCACTTTTTTTTTTGTATATGTTTTGTATAATTATATTTTTTTGCTATGTTCTCTGTTTATTATTTATTGCAGCCAGAATAAAAAAAAATTCCATATTCTTTTTTTGTATGTTTTATATAATTATAATGTTTTGCTATGTTCTCTGTTTATTATTTATTGCAGCCAGAATGAAAAAAAATTCCACATTCTTTTTTTGTATGTTTGATATAATTATATTTTTTTGCTATGTTCTCTGTTTATTATTTATTGCAGCCAGAATAAAAAAAAATTCCACATTTTTTTTGTATGTTTTATATAATTATATTTTTTGCTGTTCTCTGTTTATTATTGAGTGTCAATTGTTCTCGTGAGGGGCATTTTTCGTGAGGGGGGGGGGGGGTTAATTTCGTGCGGAGCATTTTTTTGGCCTTTGATAATTTGGTGGGGAGCATTTTTCAAATTGAGGGGGGCATCCGTGACGAGCATTTTTCAAAAAAAAAATTTGAATTTTCTGCAACGACATTTTTCCTTAGTTTTTGTTTATTGTAAATTTAATTTATACAAAAAAAAAAGGAAAAACTTTTTTGTATTTTTTTTTACTTATTTGTGATTTTTTCATTATTGATCTAATACTTTTTTTTGTATTCAATGACGAATACTGAAATATCATCGTTTAAAGAAAAGGCGCGAGCGGCCATATTTTTAAAATGGCGACTTTCTGGAGCTCATGTGGGATTTTTTGGGACTTTCGGATATCCATTCTACACTAAAATAGCTATCGTAGATAACCGCTTAAAAATAAATGTTCGGAAACTTACCCAAAAACTAAGGTTTGCCTGAGCTATTAACAGTACACTTAATATTCCCGTATTGATTTGAAAATGAGAATAAACCAACAATTCTTTTCCGCATATATCTATTAGGCTATTGATTATGTCATACAGAAAGGAATCCGTGAACGTCTTGTTCACGGGTTCTTATCGCGGGAATCAATCAATCAATCGGTTATAAATGTAGAAAAAACCGGGGAGTACTATTAAATTAGAGGGTGGAAATTGAAGATAAGGGTGAAGAACCAACCACCCCTTTTATTTTTTTCAATATATCTCGTAAACAAAACAAAATTTTGATATATCTTATGAAACTTTTTGTAGAGAATCTAATTTGCCATCGAAATAGCATTTTCTGATTATTAAAAAATAAATTTTTCATGCCAAAACAGTCGAAAGAAACTATTTCGATTTTTTGATTTTTTTCCTTTCGCCTGTATTTTTTTTTGAGCTTACATAATATTGTTTTCGTTCACATTTTATTGAAAAAATTATTGTTTTACTCAATTAAAAAAGTTTCCTTACGATTATTATTTCGTAATACATGACAATTGAAGACACGAGTTCATAAAGGGCTATGCAACATGTTTTGAGAAATTTTTCTGCTTTTTGGGGATTTTTAAGTCGTAGAATTTTTTCGCGCCAGGTTAAATGAAGTAGTGCTGGCAAAAACCGTAAAAAAGTGAAACCGGTCAACCGGTTCCGCAAAAAACCGATTTCGGATAAAACCAGATATTCTAAAACCGATTATTGGAGTAACCGGTTATTCCAAAAATCGATTACGCGAATAACCAATTACTCGAATAATCGATACTCAAATAACCGATTATTCGATTAACCGGTTACTCGGATACTGGCCAAAACCGGGTATCTGAAAATCGATATTTTGTATAACTGAATCGGTTTTCTGAATAACAGATTTTCAAATAACCGGTTTTCGGTTTCGTAAAAAAACCCGAATTATCCGAAACCGGTTAACATACTATCCAAAAAACCGATTTCGGTTGGCAGCACTGAAATGAAGGTATTTTAATTGCTAATAAAGTTATAGATGCATAAAGTTAACCGGTTTCGGATAATTCGGGTTTTTTTACGAAACCGGGAACCAGTTGTCTGAATAACCGATTATTCGAATAACCGGTTCACCGAATAACCGGTTTTCGGTCTCGTAAAAAAAACCTGAATTATCCGAAACCGGTTAACTGATTATCCAAAAAACCGATTTCGGTTGCCAGCGCTAAAATGAAGGTATTTTAATTGATAATAAAGTTATAGGTGCAAAAGGTTAACCGGTTTCGGATAATTCGGTTTTTTTTACAAGACCGAAAAGCGGTTTTCTGAATAATCCATTATTCGAATAACCGGTTTTCTCATAAAAAACCCGAATTATTCGACACCGGGTAACCGATTATCCAAAAAACGACACAAAAATTTTGCTTTTATGAGTGCATAAAGGTGCTATGTACCACATGTGTAACATAGACCCTTTATGCATTGCATCACTTATACTAAACATAATAAACCGTATAATAAACATAATTTTTGTCGACATCACTTTAGGCAAGCCAAAACTTTTATAAATAAAGCGTTTTCCCGAAAACTAAACATTTTTTCAGATCTTGTAATTTGTGACCACTCCGTATTAAAAATATGATTTTTGTCGACGTCATTAATAATTTTTGGGCAAGTAAAAACTTAACTTTATTGTAATCGTCATGTATTACTAGATAATAAATGTAAAAGAACTTTTTTAGAACGCATAACATAAGGCACCAAGAAGGTAACCGCGCGCATCTGGAATGAAAATTAAATCTGAAACAAGTAATAATTTTAGTAATCATATTTTGCAATTGTCTTGCTCGTATTTCCATACGGTTGTGTCATTGTAATACTTTAAATTAAGTTATTTTGGCGGATTAACAAATCCTTCGTGAATTATACTACGCAGTGTCCTGTAAAACCGACTTTACAAACTTATAACGAAGTAGTGCAGGTAGAAATCTCTAATTATTCTATTCGACTAGAAGTTTGAATTTAGGATTATTTGTAATTGTGGTGTCACTTTAGGCAGTTGTTTTCAATTGTAAGTGAAAAAGCAAATCAAAAAATCGATTCGCTTTTTTTTCCAAGTTTGTTTTGACTGTTTCCGCATGAAAAATTTCTTTTTTAATGTTCAGAAAATGCTATTCCGATAGGAAATGTCGCCATCTCGCCATCATTTGGCCGCCATCTTGCCAAGATGGCCGCCAAAATCGGTAATTTGCAAATATCTCGAAAACCATGCGTTTTTCGAAGAAATACGAAAAAAGCAAAATTAAAAAGAATAAAATTTCCCACGAAAAAGGTTCTATGAAAATTTTCGCTAAAGTCACCGTTTAGGCACAAAATCCCTGTAAATTTGTCAATCACAATCCATCACATGCCGAAAATATTACGAGAATTCATTTGAATAGACCGTTTTATCATGAGAGACAAATATATACGCATATTATGTAGATATATAAAGCAGTTAACGAAATATGTTGTCATAAATTGAGCTCTTATGCCTAAACGGCTAACTTTAGGGAAAATTTCCTTATAATCTTTTTCGTAGGAAATTGTATCCTCTTTAATTCTGCTCTCTACGTATTTCTCCGAAAAACGCGTAGTTTTCGAGATATTGGCAAAGAAGCATTTTCGGGCGCCATCTTGGCAAGATGGAGGCGCCAGCGACACGTCTAGAATTGTGCGTTTTGTGAATTTTAGTGCTGGACACCCAAATCTTCAATCCTATAGAGTTTAAAAACTTCCCGACTTTTTCCAGGTAAGCCCCCTTTTCAATCCCCAATGACTGAACTATATAGAGAATTATAGAAAACGTGACTGTCATTATGGGATCAAATCAACAGAAAATATATGGATATAAACCAAGGAAGTGTTTTTATTTATTGGTATACCATTTCCGTAGATACCGAATAACAGCGCATAACAGTTAAGCATAAGGCACTGAGAAGGTATCCGGCGCATCTTGAAATAAATCTACGTTTATAACCAATTGATCGATTCCTGCAAAAAAACCCGTGAACTACTTCCTTATTGCCCTATTTTTTTAAGACATAACTGATAGCCGATATCTAACAAAACATATATTGTGTCCTATAGTAATAATCTAGGCGTTAGATTCTTTAAGATCTTGAAGCCGAGCCAACTGATGAGGTTCCAATTCGTCCGGTATACTCGCGCGGCCTCCTATCACTTGCTTGGGCTCGTTATCTACAGCCGGATGAGCGTGACTGACGGAATTCTCCGCAGTACTAGGTCCCGTAGTCTCCCCATCGCTACCCGTACTACTACTTACTACGAAATGGGATTCCGCCGCTTGGTCATCGACGGGATCGTTAACATCTTCTAAATCTTCCGTAACTAAATGTCGGCAATCTAGCGGCAATGGATTATCGTTATTTTCTACTTCTTCATCTTCTTCTAAAATTGTGTGATTAGAACTCTCCCTATGATTCACCGCGGCTTCTTCAGAAGGCGGAAACGGATGCTCTGCTTCCTCTTTCATGGGAGTAGCGGCTGTTATGACAATCTGCGCCGCGCACAGGCCAAAATCGTTCACTGGAAGGTCGATATTTGGCTCCACTTCCCTTCCATCCTGAAGATAAAAAGGCATAAATTTTATCATTAATATGCACAAAATCCATGCTCAGATTAGAGAGTCAAATTAGACACAAAATGGAAGATCAGGGGAAAAAGTTCCTAGAGCGTTGGGAATTTTATTAAACGCTTACTAAACATTATCGTGGACGACAACTCTAATAGGCGCTTTATTTGAAGTAGGTATTTTAAAAGTACGTATATGATAATTGTTAAGGCAGCCAAATCGTCCAATACAAATTTTAGATTATATTAAGTGTCTAACTCGGTAGAACTCGGGAATGGTGTATTAATATCAACGTGCACATTCTCAAGATCATTTAGTACAAGTATGGAACCAAGGAAGCGTTTTTATTTATTGTTATACCATTTCCGTCGATACCGAATAACAACGCATAAGAGTTAAGCATAAGGCACCAGGAAGGTATCCACGAGCAACTTGAAAGAAGGTTCAAACAGCCATATCTCGGTCAATTTTCATTCAAAAAAATTTTTCGACTCACCATTTTAAAGGAAATTCAATCTACTATTTTTCATCTGAAGCAATGCGTATATCTATCTAAGCTAAAAAAAAAAGATACAGGCGAAAAACCAAATAAAAAAATCGAAACTCGCTTTTTTTTCAATGCTTGGATGTTTCGGCATGAAAAGTTTCTTTTTTAATATTCAGAAAATGCTATTCTGATGGGAAATTTCATTCTCTACAGAAAGTTGCGTAAGAGATATATCGAAATTTTGCTTTGTTTACGAGATATATTAAAAATATAAAGGTCAATAGCATGTATGCAAAAAAATAGCAACCCTAAATAAATTAATTATAAATTGTGACAAACATTACTCAATGTGATATAGAGAAATATAGAAAATATGACCATCCCATGATAGCAATGGGATCAAATCAACAGAAAATATATGCAACCCAGGAAGCGTTTTTATTTATTGGTATACCATTTCCGTAGATACCGAATAACAACGAATAAGAGTTAAGCATAAGGCACCAAGAAGGTATCCACGAGCATCTTGAAAGAATGTTTAAATTGCCATATCTCGGTCAATTTTCATTCAAAGAAATTGTTCCACCCACCATTTTAAAGGAAATTCAATCTACTATTTTTCATCTGAAGCAATGCGTATACCTATCTAAGCTAAAAAAAAAAGATACAGGCGAAAATGCAAATAAAAAAATCGAAACTTAACTAATGACTTGTGACAGAGACTTCAACAGCTGAGGAAGTTGCAAACGCTGGGGTACCGATCCTAACGACAAACGGCGCTATGCGGCATCCTAAAATCCACTATAAGGGTGAAACCAGACCCCCCCTCTCTATCACAAAAAGAAATGAAATCTTTCAAGGGGCTTGCTTGATATTACAGACGTTTTATATCAGGTTTTGTCAAAATTTCCACACCTTTAATTTGTTTTTGACAAATAATGTCAAAAAGCTTTCCATGAACTTAAACAAGTCTTAATATCTTCCCCAATTCTCATATAAGTACCTACTGACTCGTAACATGCAATAAAACTTACGAATCAACTCAAACATTTCTATTTATTCAGGATAGTTCGAACTATCCGTTTAGTAAAAAAAAATTGTTTTTGAAACGTTTAATCTCAAATCAGCGATATAATATTGGAAATAAGTTCTTTGCTAATCATATTTATTTCGTCAGAATTAATCTCAGGAAAGTAGCAATAAATTATAACAAATAAAATTACCTATAGGTACACAATTTAAAAGAAATTAAACTCACCGTTTGTACACTTGAATATACGCTGAAGAGAATTATTTTGTAATTTCCAGACGTTCTATGAATGGCATTTCTTCATCGCCGAACATGCCTTCAGGGCGATATATTGCGTACACCCCTGTGAAATATGATTTTTTTATAGATAACTTGGCAATGACAGGACACATCTAAATTACAAAAGTTGGCGAAACGGGCGAAATATATATATATATATATATATATATATATATATATATATATATATATATATATATATATATATATATATATATATATATATATATATATATATATATATATATATATATATATATATATATATATATATATATATATATATATATATATATATATATATATATATATATATATATATATATACTATATATATATACTATATATATATACTATATATATATATATATATATATATATATATATATATATATATATATATATATATATATATATATATATATATATATATATATATATATATATATATATATATATATATATATATATATATATATATATATATATATATATATAGTATATATACTATATATATATATATATATATATATATATAGTATATATACTATATATATATATATATATATATATATAGTATATATACTATATATATATATATATATAAATATATATATATATAGTATATATACTATATATATATATATAACACTTTCACTTCGCTTCGTTGACAAAAAAAAAATTTTGATGCCAACTTAGTTGGCGGAACGCGCGTCGAGCAAAGTGAAAGTGTTTTGGTGTTTGTGGAAACTACTCCGAGTGTTATAATTTCGGAGATATTTACCATTTTAAGAAATAAGTGACAGATAGAAAGGTCTGGAAGCAGCTTTCTAACTTTTTTCACATGGTATATCTAAATTTAATTTTTCGCACATATAAAGAACATAGAGTGGTCTAAGTTCTACAATTAAAATATAATCGAAAATAATATACCAAGTGTTACATTTTCCATGCCACATTTAGCTAATTTAAAACTGCGAAATTTTTTTTTGTTAAAACGCAAAACCCTGTATTTTTTGATGCCCAGTTATGTAAAATTAAATTATCTTTCATCTGGTCTAGCCATTGACTTATTAACATCACGGCAGATCAACTGCTCAGCGAGGATATGGAAGCCCTACTACCACACGGGGCGCAAGGATTCGTCATCGGGGCCATAGACTACGATCCAGAGGAAGCAGGACCGCACAAGCAGCCAAAGTCCGCTCAAAGCGGACAAAAGTATAATATAATCACGATCTTATGTTTCAGGATGACTGATGCGAGAAGAAGCAGACGCCTCCGAAGAAAAGAATAGGACCAAAGAAAACGGATCGAGAAGACACTACACAAATTGCATAGCGTCACCAATATTTTTCCCTGCCATGTGTTCTTATAATTAGCAGTAAGAAATTCAAAACGTTTCTTAAGTTTTTCAAAACATTTTACTTGGGCATTAAAAATATTTTTATTATTTACACCGGTTAAGTCGGCGAGGTGAAGGGATTGAACATCATAAAACCACAAAAATCAGTTCCAGGGGTGGCGCGGAACCCACCCAAAAAACCACCCTTTTAGTTAGAAAACCATTATTTCGCCAATAACTCGTCAACCGTTGATGATTTCGTTCTCTTTTATTTTTTTTGTATATACCTACCATAGTTTTCGAGAAAATCAATATTGAAGAAATTAAAAAATTTGGATTTTTAATGCGCTCAAATTTTCGCGTATTTGAAATTCTTGGCACGCGGCCTATAGAAAAAATTTAATTGCTGGAAAACTAAGCAAGCTAGGAAGAAAACCAAAGTGGGTTTTCAAGGGGATAGAAAGTACTTTCATTTATTGCCATTTTTGATGGCTATCGATATTTGCCGGTATATTAAAATAACAATATAATGTAGTACCTATTCACTTGATTTTTCGCGCTTTTAACTAATTCCAGGTGTATAAAAAATAAATTCATTTAATATGATTTATAAAAGTATTACCTTTTAGTTCAAGGTAGTACGTGATGCAGACAGAGTTTGGAATAAAAATATCAAAATATCATATATGTTGAAATTAGCCAAATTTTGGCTAATTTCCAAATTTTGGCAATAGTCAATACTTTACTACTCTAGATTTCGCAAATGGTTTCCACCAAATTGAAGTGGACCCCACGGATGTACAAAAGACAGCGTTTTCAACTAAAAATGGACCCTAAGAATTTAAACGTATGCCTTTCGGATTAAAAAACGAACCTTCTGCTTTCCAGAGAGTCTTGGACAATATATTGAGAGGTGTTCAGAACGAAACATGTCTTGTTTATTTAGACGATGTAGTAGTATTCAGCACATCATTATAAGAATATATTGAAAGACTAAGAAACATTTTTAATAGACTTAGACAAGCTAACTTTAAAATACAAATTGCTAAATCCCAAATTCTACGAAAGGAAGTATCATATTTGGGACCTAACGGTGTGAAACCAAATCCTGACAAAATTCAAGCTATATAAAAATTTTCCAATTCCCAAAACGCCAAAGGAAATAAAAAGCTTTTTAGGTTTAGTAAGATATTATAGGAAGTTCATAAAAGACTGCATTAATTACCAAATCCCTTACTTGGTGTTTGAAAACTAATTCTCAAATAATTCATAAGCAAAATTTTATCTCAGCTTTTAATATTTGCGAAAATTTATTAATTAACGCCCCTATATTAAGGTATGCAGACCTTACTAAGAAATTTATATTGACGTCAGATGCAAGTGAAGTGACGTTGCCTTAGGCGCAGTTTTATCACAAGGTCCAATCGGAAATTTTGCATCTAGGACATTAAATGAATCAGGACAATGATACGGTACAATAGAGAAAGAGCTTTTAGCCATTGTTTGGGCTACAAAGACATTCAGACCGTATATTTTTGGAAAAGCCCACAATATACACAGATCAGACAGTCAGTATGGCTATTCAAATTACAGGAACCGAATTAAAAATTAATTCGTTGGCGCCTTAAATTGGAAGATATGACTATGAAATTAAATATAAAAAAGGAAAATTAAACAGCAACTTGGGGGACACTTTATCTAGAATATCTTTAAATGCGTTATAAACTTGGAATTGTTATAAACTTGGATTTGGAAATTAAAATTTACCAGATGAATCTATAGAAATGTTGAAAATAATGACCATACAGGAATGTCAACACAACACACTAAAACTACACACGAAACTACAAATAACGGAATTAAAATATTAGACAAAATAATAAATAATAAAGTAAATCAGATTTTAGTTTTACCACAACCACACGCTAAAGCAAATATTAAATTAGAACGCTATGAACATCATAGAATATTAACAGTAAAGATCCCCGAAAAAGATAATGAAGAATTAATTTTAGATTTTTTTAAAATACTGTACTGTTTCAGAATTGTATGCATTTCCATACAGATCTTTTGTATAAAAGTTTAGAACATTTCTCAGAAGAGGGACCGAGATTAATTAGATGCACAAAAAGAGTGAATACTGTAACCGATAAAGAAGAACAAATACTTTTAGTCAAAAACTACCACGAAGGAAAAGCTACTCATAGAGGAATTATAGAAACCTTAGAATCATTAAAACACAAGTCACATGATTAACGATTCAGATTTCACTGTTTTACAGTTCAGATCGCAGTTGTATCGTGCAGATACAAGATACAATGCCCGTATGCGCATTTAGTTTTTCTCACGATTTTTCGGCTTTCCGTATTGTCGGTTGTGATCTGATTATTATAGGAAGAAGAACTAAAGTGGGTTGTCAAGGGGATATAAAATACGTTTGGAATAAAAATATCAAAATATCATATTTAAAAAATTACCAGCATGTTGAAATTACCCAAATTCTGGCGAATTTTAAATTGTTCCCTAAAAATTAAAAAAATATTTACTCGAATATTTTCATATAATAGTAAAATATTTTCTAAAAATAGGGAATATTTTTATGTTCAATGTATCCTTTATAATTTATTGCTAATATCGCCAGACTACTTACAAGATAATAACCATGATTAGCAAAGACTTAATAGAAAAATAATATAAATGATTTCTCCATAAAAAATTAAATATAACTTTACATACATACCTCATCCATAATTTCCACACACGGCACGTCAATCGCTGAAGGCATAAAAACGGGTAAAATTATTGTTAAACAACCAAATAAAATGTTACTCACTCGGCACGATGACATCATCGCTAAATTGACTCCCATACTGATCATGTTGGTCTCGCGAGAGTACTATAGCGAAAGTCTCAGTAGGCGTAGCGTCACTTTCGGGACACTTCCTCGCTAAATGTCCCTGTTCCGAGGCATCTGTGGGAAAAAACGGCGCCGCTTGTGCAGGACACGTGTTTTCGCTTATGAAACGATCGTGTGTCGGCTCATGTTCGGATTCCACGTAACTCGGAATGTCCGGCGGCGTGAATACTGGCGGAGCGGAAGGCGGCGGCGTTTCGTCCCAGTCGCTCGTCAACGGATCTCCGAATTCGTCGCACTCCTCCACCACTAACGAGGGGAAGTTACCGATGTGTCCCTCCAATTCGCCTTGCCACCATCCGTCGTCGATGCTATGCGCGCATTTACTCACTACTTTTAATATCTGACCTTCCTCGAAAGTTAATTCTTCTGCGCCTAAAAGATGATTAAAAATAAGACTCTAATAAAAAATATAGGGTTAGGATCCGTTACTATAATACGGGTGCAAAAAAAACATAAGATAAACGTACACAAAATGACTAATTTCAAGTCGAGTGTCCAGTCTTTTGTTACATATTAAATTTTAAAACACCCTGTGGAATAATATCATAACCAAATTCTTGCAAAATACCAATTTTTGTGCAGAACCATGCCTTTCCTTCATGAAAATGATAATGAAGAATTAATTTTAGATTTTTTGTTGAAAATACTTAATATTTTTTTAATATAAAAGTTTTAATAAAGTATATTAAGAACATTTCTCAGAAGTGGGACCGAGATTAATTAGATACGCAAAAAGAGTAAATACTGTAACCGATGAAGAAGAACAAATACTTTTAGTTAAAAACCACCACAAAGGAAAAGCTAATCATAGAGGAATTATGGAAACTTTAGAATCATTAAAACACAAGTCACATGATACAAAGTCACATGATTAACTATTCAGATTTCACTGTTTTACAGTTCAGATCGCGGTTGTATCGTGCAGATACAAGATACAATGCCCGTATGTGCATTAAGTTTTTCACACGATTTTTCGGCTTTTCGTCTTGTAGGTCGTGATCTGATTATTATAGGAATTATAGGAAGGATTATAGGTTTTTTTTGTTCATATCTTTAGGTGTGCTTTTTACAGTTCATTTTTCAGAGCAAAATGAACTTGTCACCAACACTTTACCTTACGCAAATAATTTCATAAAAAATTCTTGTATGATATCAATTTTTGTGAAGAACCATGCTTTTCCTTCGTGAAAATGAATTATGAAAATGAATTAGTGCACTTAGTGTGCCTACCAACGGCTCAGACCACTCTGACGTCGCTCCCCATGCTCACATCACTCTCTACTTTTTCTCACATCTTCCCCTTGACGGCCTCATGCCCTCATATCATTTTCGTGTCGATATCACCGACCACTAAGGTGATATCGCCCCTAGAGCATGCTGCAATCATTACCCCCCGTAGCCGCCCCCGTTCCACGCAGGCGGCTATAGTTTTATCCGAGGATACCTATCCATCACCACCACTAAGCCAGAGGATTAGAAGCCGATACGCCAAGCCGTTTTGAAATTACAACAGATAATACTTTAAGAATCGAGAACCCCGTGGAGAAGCTCCCCCAGATCTGGGCCACTTCTCGCTCTGTCAAATCAACAAGATCGACGACCTGAGCCTGCATACCAAATTTCATATCGATAGCTCCCATGCAGGCGGAGCGATAACATTTCAAAGTTTACAAATTCCGTAAACTCTCTCGCCAACTGAAAAAACATATCCTAATTCTGCGGACGCAAAAGCCGTTCCAAGTCGCCACGGGATTTCTCCAGAAAAGTCGAGATTTTTCCCCTTAAAATTGCGAAACGCAAACGCAAATATCTCAGCTTCCACTAGGCCGATTTCCTTGAAATTTTATCCAGCGATTCTGAGCCACGGCCACCACCGAGTTTCATGATCATCTTCAGCAGTTCCCCGGCAACTCCGCCTAAGCACCAGGGAACCCAAGGTTATCAGATTTAAATAAAATTTTCACTGGAGGTCCACGATAGCATTTCCGAGGCCTCCGTAAAATTTCGGGTGCTCATCTCCAGCGGTTGCCCCGCAAACTCCAGGCAACAGGCCACGCCCCTGACTGTGACGTCACGAGTTTTACATGGATTGTCGCTACAAGCACTTCCGGTTTTCGATCGGAACCAAATTTTCACCAAAGATGCTAAACCACTCCTGGAGGCTACCCTGCAAATTTCATGAAGATCCATCGAACCGTTTCAAAGTTATTAAAGAAAACCTAAATCAAGCGTTAATTCATCTAGTTGGTCACAACCACCTGCAACTGTGTTCCACAAACTGCGAAACACCTGAGCTCACCTGGTCGTAATTTTACACGAATAACGGAATAAAATCAATACTCCAAGGATCACCTTCAAATTTGGCATAGAGATTATGACAGAACGAAACATCAGGAAGAAAACGATAGTTTTCTTGTAGTGAGCTAGCTAGCGCTACCGTAATCCCCTGCTCCACCAACAGTTGGCGTACGCGTTCATTTATTTGAGTTTAATTCCTGCCGGCCAAAAAACCGCCCGCCCAACAAAAAGTGTCATAAATAGACGCGATTAAAACAGTAGATTGAAACATCGGTGTATCCTTACTATACCTACGTACGTGAAAGAATTAAGCTAAGAGAGCCTTGTGGTCGAATATCAACGAACAGAGTTCTCTCTGGTGGTTATCTGCCTGGTCACTTAGGTAAGAGCGGCCCTAAATTTTAAATGTGATATTTATATTGACATCCCTAACTTAGTTTTTAGTTTTTACTGGTTTCGTGGTTTTTCATACCAACTTGCGAGGGGCAGCCTCATTTTTGCAACGTCCATTAAAATATTTCCCAAGTTCTACCAGAAGAGACTATTATTTCTCCTAGCCAGATCCCACACTTTTAAGCAACCAAACCCTGAGATAAGCCGTTTCATCGCAAGATCAACCTCCGCGATTTCTACGTCCCAGTATATATTTCCCACAGAAATTCCAAGAACTAGGCCAGATATTTACAAAACAAAATATCACATAAAAAATGGCAAACTTTACAAAATGTTCCTGAAGTCCCCAGAAGTCTTACAAAGCCGATTAAACGCTTAAAAGAAAGCCCTCGACCTCAGCTACCTGACAAACAAAGATGCAGGTCGAAACTTGATATTAACTGAGATATATCAACATACGATAATTAAAAAAAAAACCAAAAAAAAAGAACTTTTTTTTTTCCGAATTTTTTTTTTTTAATCGCCTCGGAAAAAAAATTTTTCTTTTTTTTTCGTTTTTTATAATTACATCAAAGGTTCCAGCCCTATCCATCATGGAATGAATAAAATAAAATTTCTTTGAAAATGCAACAGAATATTCACATTCTTGAATATATGGGAATATGCTTACCTTCTCCCTCATAGTCATACAATGCTACACAATAGCATGGCACTTGTTCCTCGGGAAACTTTTGCTTAGCTAGAGATATAACGGAAACCTCTTCCGGCGATTGAATGAAATTATCAGGATGCTGCTGTAAGATATCCTCTTCGTTTTCGATAGTGTAGTCTACAGAAGAAAATGAAATCTGACTCACGATACCGGGGGTATTCGTGGATTGTTCCCTCTCTATGTCTAAGTAATTGTGAGGTACGTAACCTTCCTCGCTTCGATAATTCCTCGCCCTTAGCCAGCCGTCCCCATCCCCCTCACCGACCACCTCCAACTGCTCGTTCTCGATGATTGTCAGCTCGTCGGGATTTTGCGCCTAATAAATTAAATTATTGTAATATACAGTTTTCAGTATTATTTGCTCTGTAGCGCCTTTGCTATTTATCAGAGACAAATTTTAAAAATATGTAATATAAATTTAAATTAAAAAAATAAAAAAATATGTAATTTAATTTAAAAATAAAATTCAAAAATTCCTTTTTTGGCGTTGTAGATTTTCAAAAAAGTTTTTTTTCCTGTTATTTTTTTTTCCTTAATATTCCTAAAAAATAAGGAAAAAAATAATCCAAAAAAAAATAAGGAAAAAAAATATTCCATAAAAAAATAACAAGGAAAAAAATAATATTCCAAAAAAAATAAGGAAAAAAATATGTAATTTAATTTAAAAATAAAATTCAAAAATTCCTTTTTTGGCGTTTTTTTAAAAATACCGGTGAATGTACAGGATGTTCCATATCTCCTGGACAGCAATACTGATGTCCTTAGGAAAGACACCACATGCGCAAAAATTATGAAAATTGAGTTAAGCGTGAAACAGTTCAGCTTTATTACATATTTACATAAGAAAAACCGTATTTACAAGCACAAATATATTATATTTGTAGAAGGATTCTAAACCCAGCATCTGCAAAAAGACTTGCTAAACTGAAGATTTTTCTGGGATTCCGAAAGATGAAAAATATTTAGCATATTTTGTTCGTTGACAAAATATTACATGAATTTATAAAATTTGAATAAAATATTACATGAATGTATAGTTGTTTTCATATTTATCCAATAATAATTTCTTTTTAACGATTCTAAAGTTTCTATAATTCCTCTATGATTAGTTTTTCCTTCGTGGTGGTTTTTGACTAAAAGTATTTGTTCTTCTTTATCGGTTACAGTATTCCCTCTTTTTGTGAATCTAATTAATCCTCTTCTGAGAAATGTTCTAAATATGCTTTATTAAAACTTTAATACAAAAGATCTGTATGGAAATGCATACAATTCTGAAACAGTACAGTATTTTAAAAATTCTAAAATTAATTCTTCATTATATTCAATATCATACTCGTATTCTTCCAATTTAATTTAAGGCGCCAACAAATTAATTTTTAATTTGGTTCCCATAATTTGAATAGCCATACCGACTGTCTATGATCTGTGTATATTGTGAACTTTCTTCCAAAAATATAGGGTCTGAATGTCTTTGTAGCCCAAACAATGGCTAAAAGCTCTTTCTCTATTGTACCGTATCGTTGTTCTGATTCATTTAATGTCCTAGATGCAAAATTTCGATTGGCCCTTGTGATAAAACTGCGCCTAAAGCAACGTTATTTGCATCTGTCGTCAATATAAATTTTTTAGTAAAGTCTGGATACTTTAATATAGGGGCGCTAATTAATAAATTTTTGCAAATAAAATTAAAATATGAGAAAATTTTCCTTATGAATTATTTGAGAATTTTTTTTCAAACACCGAGTAAGGGGATTGGTCATTTTTGCGAAGTCTCTTATGAACTTGAATTAGAAAATTTTTTATAGCTTCAATTTTGTCAGGATTTGGTTTGCCATTTGAAAAAAAAAAGTTCTCACAGTTTTAAATTAGCTAAATGTGGCATGGAAAAGGCAACTCTTGGTATATTATTTTCGATTATATTTTGATTGCAGACCACTCAATGTTCTTACGCTGTGCCAAAAATTAGATTTAGATATACCATGTGAAAAAAGTTATAAAGCTGCTTCCAGACCTTTATATCTGTCACTTATTTCTTAAAATGGTAAATATCTCCGAAATTATAACACTCGGAGTAGTTTCCACAAACACCAAAACACTTTCACGTCGCACGACGCGCGTTTTGCCAACCAAGTTGGCATCATCCGGAGACGATTAAAAAAAAAAGAAAAAAAAATTTTTTTCCCTATGGTAAAAAAAACGAAAAAAAAAAGATTTCCGAAACGATTAAAAAAAAAGCGAAAAAGAAAAAAAAAATATTTTTTTCTTTTTTTTAATCGTCTCGGAAACAAATTTTTTTCTTTTTTTTTAGTATTTAATAAACGTATCGAAAAAAAAATGTTTTTTTTTGGTTTTTTTAAATCGTAGATATACCATGTGAAAAAAGTTATAAAGCTCCTTCCAGACCTTTCCATCTGTCACTTTTTTCTTAAAATTGTAAATATCTCCGAAACCCGAGGGTTTAGTCTAGGGTGCGAAACATGTTTTTGACTCACTCTTGATTTTTGAAAATATATATAGCGTATTCCATTTAAAATAAGAAAGTTAGTTGCTGTCCAGGAGATATGAACAACCGATGTATATTCACCGATATTTTTAAAAAACACCAAAAAAAGATACTGCTGATAAATAGCAAAGGTATCTAAAATAATCAAGCTAAAATATAATGTTAAAGAATTAACACTAAGAAACAAAAAAAAAATAAAAAATTTAAAATAACAAAAAATGTACATACCGTGTATGAATACAACGCAGTACATTTTAACAGTGGACCTGATGGTATGTCTATTGAGGCTCTTTCTCGTACCTCGCCAGCTATCTCCTCCGTGCCCCAATCAACCTTCGTGGGGTCATCCCAGCCAGCAGTTAATTGCTCTATCTTCTGTCGCTCTTGTTCTAACATCGCTAAAAGGAAAAAAATCAATTTTTGTTAAAATAAAAATAAGTACCTAAAAAGCATAGTCATAACAAAAAAAATAAGATTTGCACTTTGTTAAGGCACTTTGATAGCTAATTGACAGCTTTCGTTATTTCATCATAACTAGGTTCATCTTTGTCATCGATTTCTATTGTTTCATCTTGATCTAAATCCTTAGCGTGTAATATTTTAAAATTTAATTTGGACATCCTTTAAAGTGATTAATTTTTATTCTAGAAAGAGCATCGAAATTCTTGTTGATGTTACCGGGTTTGTAGACTATTTCGTAGTCGTACTACTCTAGTTTTGAGCGCCAACGAGCGAGTCTGCTACCTGGATCTTTGATTGAAAATAACCACGTTAAAGTTCGGTGGTCGGTAACTTTGATTTAAACTTTCTGCCAAAAATATACGGTCTAAAGTGTTTTCCTGCGCAAAACAATTGCCAATAGTTCACGTTCCATTGTACAGTATTTAGACTGGCCTGACTAGAATTTTTGCATTGCGTATCAAAATGAAATAAAAAGGCTTTTTGAAGTAATTTAGTCATTGGTGTTGACATTTTTGCAAAGCTTGAAATAAAGTGTCTGTAATAACCAGCTAGTCCTAGAAATGACTTGATTTCTTTTTGATATTTTGGTTTGGGAACATTTTTAATACAATCGATTTTCGCGGGATTTGGTTTAACTGCATTTTCAGATATAACATGTCCTAAATACAGAACTTCCTTTCTAAGGAATTCACATTTGTCATGTTGAATCTTAAGATTAGACTTTTGAAGACGTTTAAATACTTCATTTAACCTAGAAATGTGGTCTCGGATTGTTGGAGAATAAACAATGATGTTATCCATGTAAACGAGACCCGTCCATTTTGAATCCCCAATAAAATGTTATCCATCACTCCTTGAAATACTGATGGGGCATTTTTAATCCAAATGGCATACATACAAATTAAAAACGAATTAAAAACGTCCATTTTCGACTGTGAAAGCGGTACTTTGAATATCTTTAGGATCAATTTCAATTTGGTGAAAACCTGATGCTAAATCTATAGTAAAATAAGTTTTTTCTCATAAAAATTTTGATGTTTCTAAACAATGTTTTTTTGCCCACGAAAATAGGACCAAATTAACGAAAATATATTTTTGAATTTTTTAAATTGTATCCGCCAAATTGTATAAAATTTGTTTGTATCGATCCATTGTCATTTAACCACGGAACAAAACGCCTAACTACATACAGAAATCCATCCATAAACTTCCAATATATTAAAGATTAAAGAAAATGTATATCGTTAGATACCGACAAAACACCGGACCTCATAAACTTTATCGACCCGTATCTCATAAACCAACGAAATCACTATAAAAACGACATATCATTGAACTCATCGTACATTTTTCCATAACATACAAGAAAATTGTAGGTTGGTCAGTTGCTAAAAAAATTAGAGTTGTTTTAGCATAACAATACACGGTTCCTATTTTTTTTTCTCTTGTTTCTTTTCGCTATACAGGCAAATTTACTGATACTATTTTCCAGCTTCTGGAAAGTTCTTCTTTTCACAGTCGAAAATGGACGTTTTTAATTTGTAAGTATGCCATTTGGATTAAAAATGCCCCATCAACATTTCAAGGAGTGATGGATAACATTTTATTGGGAATTCAAAATGGACCTGGCTCGTTTACATAGACGATATCATTATTTATTCACCAACAATCCGAGACCACATTTCTAGGTTAAATGAAGTATTTAAACGTCTTCAAAAGTTTAATCTTAAGATTCAATGACGAATGTGAATTCCTTAGAAAGGAAGTTGCATATTTAGGACATGTTATAGCTGAAAATGGAGTAAAATGGGGTAAGTGCGTTTCTCGCTGTAGTTTCGTACTTAAAGTGTTTTGGGGTAAGAGCTTATAGTTCAATGCAAAATCTACAAAATCCTGTCTCCAGATTTGTCGTGATTCTAGTGGATAAAATTTTACCTAAATGATTCTAACAAAATTAAAACTAGAATATAACAAAGGTACTACAAAAACGAAAATAACACTGAAGTCTATGTCAGTGGCTCACATTTTATTATGGGCAAGAGCAAGAGCAACATGGCAATTTGTAAAAAAAAACAATGTAATTAATGAAAATATCACTTACCACTTGAAGAATTACATATATGAGTATGCTACCAAAAAAAACTATGACAAGATGTTGAGTATTTTACATAAGAGATTATGTCGTATGCGGTGATATCTAAAATAATTAAATTACAGATCTCTACTAGGGACTAATTTGTGTATTAGAGATTTATCTCAAGACCCGTTAGAGGGCGATACCTGTCATGGTTTTGTAATTAAATAATTATGGCATAGTCGCACTTAGGGTAAGGTGGGGCCTTACCCTAATGTTTAAAATTTTAAATTCATTCTTTATTCTTATGGAGCAAAAAATTTATAATAAACTTCAGTTAGTTGCACTTTAGTTTAGTTTAGTGAGTTACAGTTGCACTTACCCCAGCTCACATTTTATTAGGGGCAAGAGCAACATGGCAATTTGTAAAAAAAAAACAATATAATTAATGAAAGTAACGCTTACCACTTGAAGAATTACATATATGCTACCAAATGGTTTTGTAATTAAATAATTATGGCATAGTCACACTTACCCCACCTTACCCTGGTCGCACTTACCCCACCTTACCCCCCCCTGGTCGCACTTACCCCACCTTAATGTTTAGAATTATAAATTCATTCTTTATTCTTATTGCGTAAAAAATGTATAATTTCCTTTTTGACATTTTGCGTATATTTGTGGTAAAAAATCGTATCTTTTGACACAAATGAGTAATTTAAATTATAAAAAAAAATATAATGCCCACTCACCATCGACCTCAGCACTGTCATAATGATCTAACTGGCTGTCCATTCCATCATCCTCTTTAGTTTCAGTTACCACTTCTGTTCTAGTTTCACTCATCGGTTCACCGTCTGCAATGTCGCTGTCATATACCGAATCCGAACTAGGATGATCCTAGACATAAAAAATGAACGATGCACTTGCTTGACATCGCGCACAAAATATAGAGAACATATACAAGATAAGCTGACAAAAAATAAATAATTTATTAAAGAATTATGAAGAAACAATTGGTGGCCTATGCCTGTGATTCATGGCACACTTGAATGGAAAATTAAAAATTTAATTATGAAAAACTTTGACGTTTGAAATGTGAATTTTTCGCGGTGACGTTGGATTCAGAAAATAATAAAAAATGAAATAAAAATATACGGGATGTTCCTTATCCCGATAATAGGCCACTTACCGATAAGGAACTGGCAGACCTCTGTATCTCCTGGACATTAAGTGACTCCGCTTCTTGTAGCCATTCGTCCACATCGACGCCTCCCCCTCGAAGGCATTCTATTCGAGCATCTGCTTTGGTTTTAGCCGTCTCCGCTCTTCGTATGTTCTGCTTCATTTCGTCGATTTTCACCTCCAAATCGGGACCGTTTGGATCGTTCGGATCTACCTGTAATAACATTTCAATAATAAAACAATATTAAGAATAAATAGCGCAGATAATTCTCGGTCACTTCGATCTTTATTTCCGCTTGATTTGATGTAATAAGGGATGTAACTGCTCAGAACGGGGCTCAGAAATCTCATATGAAATATAAAAAGCCATGAAAATTTTTGTTTTTATCCCATACATTTCCAACTGTAATACATTAATCTAAGAAGCAGCGGGAGTGTAATAGTGTATGAGCTGGGCAAATTTGTTAAAATATGTATAGAAAAAACAGAATTATATTTTTTCGGACTATAGGTCGCACTTGCCCCGTATGATGTGGTAAGTGCGTTTCTCGTTGTAGTTTCGTACTTAACACTTTAAGTACGAAACGAAACTACGGTGAGAAAGGCACTTACGGGGTATTAATATCGCTATATTAAAGTGTTTTGGGGTAAGAGCGAGTAGTGTTTTGGGGTAAGTGATTGGTGATACTACTCCATCTGAGGTAATGTTTGGGTATCGATATCGGGTCCAAGCAATGAAACTACAGCGAGAAACGCACTTACCACATCATACGGGGTATTAATATCGCTATATTAAAGTGTTTTGGGGTAAGTGATTGGTGATACTACTCCATCTGAGGTACTGTTTGGGTATCGATCGGGTCCAAGCAATGAAACTACAGCGAGAAACGCACTTACCACATCATACGGGGTATTAATATCACTATATTAAAGTGTTTTGGGGTAAGAGGTTGGTGATACTACTCCATCTGAGGTAATGTTTGGGTATCGATCGGGTCCAAGCAATGTTGGTTTTCCTCATGACCCTGCGCATCAGGAAGTCGTTGATGTAACTGCGTTACGAGCAAAAATAGGAGATAAGACGAAGGCAGATCAAGACCTTCAGAAGAACAGGTTTGATGCTCATCGCACTGACCCAGCAGTGTACTCTGTTGGAGACTTAGTACTGGTTAAGATATCCTCGATAGTCAGTGGTAGAAAAAGTAGGAAATTAATTCCCAAATGGGAAGGACCTTTCAAAATGTCTCGAAAATGGCCCAGAAATTCATATGAAGAGATGGATGGCACCAGTAATGTAAAGAATAACAGGAAAAACGACACAACCAGACCTTTTCGAGCGTATTAAGAGTGTAAGGGTTGTTTTAGATCTTGGCCGTGGGAAATCGCTTTGTCTCTGAACTGATGAATGTCGAGATTCGTTCTCCTCTGTTGGGGATTGTCATTGGTACTCGCTTCATCTCTGAGTAGAAAAACTGTTGAGGTTGAAGTTTTCCTGTGCAATACTGCCTTCGAAAGACGTTCTATCTCCAAGTTAGTAACTGTCGAGAACTGAATCTTTCTGGGCATTTTGATCTTCGGAAGTTTATCGGTCTCCGAGTTGATAAAAACTGTCGATACTTGAACATTCCTGGATCCATCCTCAAACCTGGACTAGTGTGGTAGTCGGGTTGTTGGAATCCCTAGATCAAGAGTTTGCCCCATGAGTCATGAACGGTTTGACCGACTAGCCGGATTCGACTTGCTTAAACCGGTTACTGGTCGGTTAAGCGGTTGATGATCGGTTAAGTGTTTAAACAATGATTTAAACCGCCATCTAAAGCTGTTCCGTTGGTCGGTTAACCGGACTATAATGACAGCCTTAATGTGAATACAATAATTCGACAATTGGCAGCTGTCAACAGGCTGTCAGTTAGCTGTCAAAGTGCAAATCTTATTTTTTTGTATGACTGACAATACAATTTCATATTTTTTTTTACAAAAATATCAAAATGGCTGACTTCCCTATTTATAAACCGATTTGTCTCAAACTTGAATCTGTGCAATGTTTAAGGTCTCTCAACGCAATTTTTGAGTCTATAATAAAAAATCAAAATGGCAGACAATCCTATTTATGAACCGATTTGTCTGAAACTTGGTGCGGTGTTCAAGGTCATTCAATACAATTTTTTACTCAAACTTAAAAAAATCAAAATGGCGGACTTTCCTATTTATAAACCAATTTCTCTCAAACTTGAAACTTTGCGATGTTTAAGGTCACTCGATACAATTTTTTACTCAATATTAAAAAAATCAAAATGGCGGAGTATCCTATTTATGAACCGATTTGTCTCAAACTTGGAACCGATAATAATTCAACACAATTGGTAGCTGTCAACAGGCTGTCAAATAGCAGTTACAAATCAAAAATTCAGTTTTTGTTATAACTCGGTTTTTTAGGTCGCTGAATTCAAATATGATGTTAGTTTTACGAAATTGACAGTTGGCAGCTGTTAACTAGTTGTCAAATAGCGATCAGAAAATAAAAATTTTCAATTTTTGTTATGACTAAAAAACATAAGGTTGTCGAATTATTGTATTCATATCATGTATGAAGTGAGTTACCTAAAAGGCATAAAGTCATGACAAAAAAATAAGATTTGCACTTTGACAACTAGCTGACAGCTTGTTGACAGCTGGCAATTGTCGAATTATTGTATTCACATAATACATGAACTGAGTTACCTAAACAGCATAAACTCATAACAAAAAAATAAGATTTGCATTTTGTTGAGGCACTTCACATCGTAACAGCTCAACAAGTGTAGTGTTTGTCAATTCGCGAGTGTTAGTGACCTCAAAGGTTTTAAGGAATCACTAGCAGAGATGGTTGAAGTAGCTGGGATCGACGGACGACAGCAATGGCTGTGTTGGGAAGTGTTTCTACCTCTGTTTTATAACAAATATTATGTGTGACTCACCTTTTGTCCAGATTCTTTTAGGCTGTTGTAAATTTGCAATTGCCGTGCCCACTCCTTGATATTATTATTCTCTCGCGCTATCTTGGTGGCCCATCTCCTGGCTTCTTTACTAAGCGTGGCTGCCGCAGAATCATGATCCGCCGTTATGTGATCGATGGTATCGTTATCGCAAGGATCGAATTCGTACTGGATGTGTTGCTTCAGAACTGGGTAATACAAATAGCAGCACTGCAAACTGTACTCTCTAGTTAACTGTTTGGCCTGATCTCGTATGGTACTAAAGGAATTCTGCATAGCCGAGCATGTTAGGATTTCAGTTCTACCCATAAGCGAGAGATATTCCGCCACTTTATCGTACACGCCACTCTCCATCGTGGCCATGCAATGTTGGAAGTCGACCAGAAAGTACCTGGAACGTATATTTGAGTTGAAAGGACACGATGAGAAGACGAGATGACAAAGAAATATGGCAAAGTATGCTCTGACGTGTTTTAAACGTCTTCTTTTATACTTATTAGCGACGTCATCTAGGAAACGTCTAATATACGTCATATATGCGGCTATTATTATATTATTTTTACGTCGTTACAACGTTATTATATTGGTGATTTCGACGAAATGGGTCACGTAAATATCACGGGAAAATGACGTTACTCTGCTGCCTGGGCAGTTCATCTAAAATCTAAATATAAATGAAAATAAATAACTTTCCAATAGCAGAAATTAATAATGGCTAATTCTAATACCAGTATGGAAACTTGACAGTTTGTGCTTCTAAGTATTAGAAAACGCAAAAAAAAAATACTAATTAGGGCACTCGATAGCCAAAACATTTGGGAACACTTCTGTTTAACTTTCAGATTAATATTTGTTAACAATTCACCGCGGTGTGTGCTGAAGTAAAATCTAACATATTCTCATGTTCAGACTTGTGCAAATATGATCATAGGCGCGGGGCCAGCGGGGTGCAGGGACCGTGTATAGCTGAATTCGAAGCGTTGTAATGAGTTAGTTCGGATACCCTGCCACAAGTGTCGCCACCCTTGAAATGGAAATCGTTTAAGTGGGAAAAAATTTAATGAATCAAATTCCGAGTTATAACTCGGATTTTTAATGGGAAAACCACATTTAGCCAATTGGAGTATCCATTGAACTATTTTATTCTCATTGTCTAGGAATTTATCGAGGTTTATTTGAAACTCGTCCCTGCAGACGGTCCTGTAATGTGGCCCGAGAAATCCCATAAGTTCTACATGTTTCCCTTATTTTCATCCCATTTCTGGTATCCTCTAACGCTTTTTGCAAGCTTTCATCGCAATATTGATGAGATTTTCTTTTTGGACGATTTGGCATTGTCTAAAAGTTGGAAAATACAAGTTTTTTGGACAAAAAAGTGTGATTATTGAGACGATCCGTGTGATGACGAGTCCCATGGCAATTTATGATGTAGTTTTACGTAGTTGTACGTTGGTAATCGGGGAATATTGTGGAGTAATCGTGCAAATTCCGACCTTCGGAACAGTGGAGACACTTAAAGAGGACGGGCGGAACGTAAGTAGGTCAAGTGCAGCACTGGACAAGTGAAAGTGAATCGTAAAATGTAACATTTTCTTTTTTCTTGTTGCGCTGTGATTGATGTTCTGCTATATTTAAATATGAAAAAACTGAAAAATAAATGAAGCGGTACGATGATATAGTAGACCGGCTGGTAAGTAACCCATTTAGGGTGCTGAATCATGACACAAAATGTTACATCGCGACAAAGTCATCGATTCCACGTCCATCTTTAATAATTAATGACATTAAAATCGGTCGAGAAACGACAAAATCGAGGGTTTAATCAACAGAATCTTTTAATCAGGGAAATCATTGAAGACTTAATTACGATATTTAGCAAGTACCATCCAAATTTTTGTAATTTTGTAAGCGGCGTTGTAAGCTGCGGGACGTCAAAATCTATTAAAAAAATTAGTCTATTTCCCAAGTACGAAGCTCTGGAAGGGCCATGTAAAATAAAATAATTTCGCTTTCTAAAATTCCGAGTTATAATTCGAAATTTTAATGTAAAATTCCGAGTTATCTCAGAATTTTAAAATTAGATATAACTCGGAATTTTAATATTCCGAGCAATAACTCCGAATTTTAATGGTAAATTACATGGAGTTATTGCTCGGAATATTAAAATTCCGAGTTATAACTCGGATTTTTAATGAATCAAATTCCGAGTTATAACTGGGATTTTTAATGGTAAATTCTGAGTTATTGCTCGGAATATTAAAATTCAGAGTTATAACTCGGAATTTGATTCAATAAAAATCCGAGTTATAACTCGGAATTTTAATATTCCCAGATATAATTCAGAATTTACCATTAACATTCCGAGTTATAACTCGGATTTTTAATGAATCAAATTCCGAGTTATAACTCGGATTTTTACATAAAAATTTCTAGTATGACATTAAAATTCGGAATATGACATTAAAATTCCGAGTTATAATTCGGAATTTTAGAAAGCGAAATTATTTTATTTTAGGTGGCCCTTCTAGAGCTTCGTAGGTACCTAAGTATCATTTTAGACCACTGATCTTGAATTTAAAAAAAAATTATTACGGCGCATTTTAATGATTGTCCTATGAGATTAGCCTCCTCGAATCAAAACACCATGAGCCGCCACTGATATCGAGAAACTGTGCAATATTTTCCGCAGTTAATAGTTGATGCGTTCATATAATATTTGAATTATTTCGAATTATATAAATGAGAACATAAAACCTACTTTTATACAATGTCTACTTAGTGCGATAATTAATATTTTCACTCAACTAATCACGAACAGCAATAAAATTAGATATCACCTACCTAGTTTGATGTGCATTTGCCGCAGCAAGGCAGAGCAGGTAGTCATTCCGTGCACCTGTTGATTTTTCCTCTAGCTGATCCCTTTTCGATGAGAATTTTGCACTATTTTTCTGCAGAGACGTTATAGATTGAAAAAATGAACCCTTCTTCTTTTTCAGCCTAAAAGGTAATAAAACAAGTTCATAATTGTGCACATAATGTACCGTCTGTAATAGAAAACACGAAAAGGAGCCATATTTACTATTAGGCCAGTCATTAGTACATTAAAATCGCAAACTAACGGCTAGTTCCGAAGCTTGCAGCTTCGAAAGACCTGTACTAACTTCGGAGCACTCGAAAAACGGTCGCCAAATTTTCGGACTTCAAGCTATCTCATGCTAACAAGTCTACTATTATATGAATAAAAATGCCTAAGTTTAATTCCCCACTAACTGGAATTAACATTTTTTTACGTTTACTATTAGGCATTCCACGATATTTATTTATTATATTGCGATTAATATAACATTTTTTACTGCGAAATATGTAGCTATGATTCCACAACGGGATTAATAATATTCACTATGACTCGAAACACTTGATTTTACACCCTAATGATGTAAATTAATAAAATAACAACACCAAGGCGTCGTTTTTAAAAATTACCCATCGAAATGCTGTAAAAGCATACAGAATGAAAACATTTCCACATACCGTGGCCCAAATAAAACCACGCGAAATAACGCCGATACAATAGGATAGAAAAGGAGAGACTCACGGATGCCGCATCCACTGTGTACCTGTTCTCCGCTCTTCGGATGCTTCCGCCGACCGTCGAACCGCCGATTCGTTGCCAAGATGGCAGCCAAACTGTCCGTTTATACAAATTTCCGGTTTTCCCTCCACCCACCACTGGCGACGAGCCTCGTTGCTAAGCTAATGATCCTCACCACGTGCGGCCTAGTTGCCCGCTCGATCTTTTCCACGCTGTCGATGCTGCCATGTCAAGCCGGTCCAACAGGATTTCTACTTCGTACTCATAGACGTAAACTTTACACACGAATTGCGTCGCACTTGAGCTCGAAGAACCATAAATGGTGGCGATCACACCGGTAATTTCTCGAATGGGGTTTTCGCGAATTAATTCATACACGATTCACTTTCACTGTATTATGAATAAATGTTTATACAAAACTATTTACAACATTTGGGTTAAGTAAACGACGCAGCATATTCACCCATTACAATTTAACTTCGACTGGCTTTTTCTTTTTGCTTTTGTTTCGGCGGCCGCGCCAGCAACCTTTAACTACTGCGTCTGCGCATTCAACCACTGTCCGTGCAGACTACCGACCTACTATTTTATAACGCTGATAAAACTAAACAATGACAATGCGTTTTAAAATAGATTAAATTTGCCACAATTTCAGACCAGAAGCAGCTTTAGGTATTATATTTACCAAGATATCCCTCCAAAAATTAGCAAATTTTACGATTAAAGTCATAGGGGAAGATATAGAGAATGTAATTAGCTTTAATTTAAACACAGAACGACGTCCGTAGGCCTGCAATGTTTTCCAAAAAAGTGAAACCCATATATATCCACAAGAAGTATACATTTAACCTATGAATAATATATTTACAATGTAACTAATTCAACATTTTTAATTACTGATCAATTATGTATATCAGTGACATACAGCGGCGGCTCGTGGGTATTTTCAGAGCGTAGGCAGGAAAAATAAAATAAAAATCCAGAATCTTACTCCGCAGATATTCAGACCAGATATTCTTTCGTCCCGGATTCGGGGACGAAAGATGACCAGATCTTAAAATTTCACTTTTTTGACACAATTGCCAATTTTTGGAGGGCCGTATCTTGGTAACTATTATATCGACAGTTCTAGTCAGAAATTGTAGCAAATTTAATCTACTTTGAAAACGTAGTAATATGTTCTTTCAACAAACGTCAAAACGTCAAAAAAAAAACGAAAAAAGTTCGAAAATTTCGCGGATCTTCGAGTGCCACAAAGTTAGCACGGGTCTTTCGGAGGGGTCTAAATTCCACCCCACTCCGTCTTTTTAAAGTATGACGGATTTATAAGTATTTTGTAGATGTAATAATGTCCATTTCGTACGAAGCCAGTCCAACCCAGTCGCGTGGGACGCTACTGGATTGTACGAAGCTCTGGAAGGGCCACCTAAAATAAAATAATTTCGCTTTCTAAAATTCCGAGTTATAACTCGGAATTTTATTTCAAAATTCCGAGTTATAACTCGGAACTTTAATGTAAAATCTGAGTTATTTCTTGGAATTTTGAAATTTCGAGTTATAACTCGCAATTTTATATTAAAATTCCGAGATATCTCTTCTGAATAAAATTCTGAATTATATCTCGGAATTTTAAAATTCCGAGTTATAACTCGGAATTTAATTTTTAAATTCCGAGATATAGCTTAGAATTTTACATTAAAGTTCAGAGTTATAACTCGGAATTTTAAAATTCCGAGATATTTCAGAATTTTAGAAGAATTTCAGAATTTTACATTAAAATTCCGAGTTACAGTTCGGAACTTTAATGTAAAATTATTCTGAAATATAAAATTATTCCGAGTTATAACTCGGAATTTTAAAATTCCGTGTTATATCTCGGAATTTTACGTCACAATTCCGAGTATATTATAACACGGAATTTTAAAAAGCGATATTATGTTATTTTAGGTGGCCCTTCCAGAGCTTCGTACGATTGGACTTATCAACTTATGGCAATTACCGTTGGGGGCGCTGATGTTTGTAAACAAATATCGGGAAGGCGAGTAAAATTTCTTGCCGTGCCGTTACGTGTTTTCGTGTGCTGCGTTTAAACTCGAAAATTTTCTTAACTGGGACATTTTTATACGTACAAATCGTTAATCCACCTTAAGGGGTTTTTAAAACAATGGTATATAGTTTTGTTTATCAGTAGAATAGATGTTTATACGGCGTACCTGTGCTGATATAAAATCTTATTTTTAGATTAGGATGGACGATTTCACAGAAGAGGTTTTTCGTTCATTTTAGTTTATTAATTTTTATGGGTTGGTGTTGATGTCAAAAATATTGCTGTCAAATCAGATTTTCTATGGTTATTTCAAGTTTGCTACGGAATTAGTGCAAATTATAGCACTATGTTTGCAAACCAGCGGAAAATTGAGAGATCCATCTTTACCCTTTCTTGAGTGGCGACCAAAAACACAACAGTCTGTATTATGAATACTTTTAAGCGACACGGTAATCACAAAAAGTATCATGAAACGTTTAAACGACACAGCGAGGAACACAGCCAACAATAAACCACAGTAAACGAAGCGAAGGAAATTATTATCTCGCTTTCCTGGGGGTCGAAAATGTTTCGCAAAAAAACGCGGCCAACAGTAAAACTAAAGCGTAATAAAACCACAGTAACGTCGTAAACGAGGAATCGTGACGGTTAGAGGGTTTAAACTCACAGCTCACATAACGTTTAACCTCAAATTATTACTCGCTTTCCTCGGTTCGAATTTATTCCGCAAGGGGGCGTACTCATTCCTGCATTCGCGAATTAACTTATCATTAAAGTAAAGGCAATTTGTAAATCTGGTTTCATAAGCGCGTCAAGTCCGATCCGATCGCGTCAAGACTTGTCAAAACCGACTGCATCTCGGCCAGTTGAATTTTGACAGATGGCAATTAATTATCATGTTTGTTATATTGACATTCTCAATACTTTATATACAGACAGAAAAACTTACTTCTCTTCGATATCTCGAGCTTTATCTCGTACTTCACGTGCACCATGTTCCTCGTCGAAATAAAATTTTTTCGTTTTATCTACGTCCTGGACGCATAGTTGCAGTTCCTTCTGAACGAGGGCTAGCTGATCAACACACTGAAATAAATATTAATTTATATATATATATATATATATATATATATATATATATATATATATATATATATATATATATATATATATATATATATATATATATATATATATATATATATATATATATATATATATATATATATATATATATATATATATATATATATATATATATATATATATATATATATATATATATATAAAATGACATGTTTGAAAAAAAACCATGAAAGCAAAAAAAAAAACTGTCATTTTTGCTTTCATGCTTTTTTTTTCAAACTCATGCCAAGTTAAAAAAACTCATTTTTGAATATGTCAAATATGTCATAAATAAAACACTCTTTTGAAAAAAGCCTAAAAAAGGGACCGAAACGTCAAGTAATATAATCAGTCGTTTTAATACTACTATCCCAAGATAAACCCTCCAAAAAAAAAAAAAAAATTCGGTCCCTTTTTTGGGCCCTTTTCAAGTGTTTTATTTATGACATATTTGACATTCAAAAATTAGTTTTTTTTTTACTTGGCATGACTGAAAAAAAGCATGAAAGCAAAAAAAAGCAAAAATGACAGTTTTATTTTGCTTTCATGCTTTTTTTTTCAAACAAGTAAAAAAAACTTATTTTCGCTTTTTTTTGCTTTCATGCTTTTTTTTCAAACATGCCAAGTAAACAAAAAACTATCATTTTCGCTTTTTTTTGCTTTCATGTTTTTTTTCACTCATGCCAAGTTAAAAAGAAACTGTCATTTTTGCATATGTCATAAATAAAATACTCTTTTGAAAAAGGCCCAAAAAAGGACCGAAACGTCAATATAATCAGTCGTTTATTGCTACTATCCCAAGATAAATCCTCAAAAAAAAAATAATAATTCGGTCCCTTTTTTGGGCCTTTTTCAAAAGTGTTTTATTTATGACATATTTGACATATTCAAAAATGAGTTTTTTGTTACTTCGCATGAGTTTGAAAAAAAAGCATGAAAGCAAAAAAAAGCAAAAATGACAGTTTTTTTTTGCTTTCATGCTTTTTTTCAAACATGCCAAGTAAAAAAAACTGTCATTTTCGCTTTTTTTTTGCTTTCATGCTTTTTTTTCACTCATGCCAAGTTAAAAAAAAACTGTAATTTTTGCCTATGTCAAATATGTCATAAATAAAATACTCTTTTGAATATGTACGGTAAGTAGGTACGTAATCAAATCACGTCAATCACAACCGACAAGACGAAAAGCCGAAAAATCGAGCGAAAAACTGAACTCACATACTTACTCTACCGGGGATTGTATCTTGTATCTGCACAATATAACTGTGATCTAAACTGAAAACAGTGAAATCTGAATCAGTAATTATGTACTTTGTAACACGTGATTTTTTCTAAAAATCACGCTTTTTTTTAAATCTCGATAGCTCATACACGCTTTCATATTTGGAGCCAATTTTGAGCTTAAAATATTCTTGACTAATATTTTTATTTATTGCGCCCTTTTTAAATTGATCGTTAATATGCGAAAAATGGGTTGAAATATCGTTAGTTTTTTTAAAAACAAAAAAATGGATTTTTTGCAAGAATTGTTTCCTCTTTTTTGTTAGCAGCATTGAATAGCTGGTATTTTTTGCAACTTTACAAAAAAAAATATCTACGACCCTGTGGAGCTGATAATTTTCTTTTGAAAAATCTAGTGTCGCTATCTTTTAATATTAAGGGCTGAAATTTACAGAGTTTGTAGTTCAATACTTGTATTTTACATAAAAAAAATACTACAATGACATATTCGCCCTCTATCCTTTGGAAATTTAATGATGATTCTTAAAGACATGAGTTGACAGGTAAATAATAATTAATTGTTAAGCAACACTTTTCGTATAAAAATAAAATATTTATTTTACATGAAGTTCAAAATATTGACAGTGAATCTAAACGTGTACAGTACTTAATTGATCCGTTGTTTTTTTATTAATAACGACAGCAATAGATTTACAAAGGAATGACAGCGTTGTAAAAATATATGGCGAAGACACAGACTTATTAGTCTTATTAACGCAGCTTGCACCCGATAATCATAAAATATACTTCTGTAAGCCGGGAAAGGGAATAGAGATGGAAAAAGTTTATAATTGCAACAGTTTTAAATATCCAGACTTAAAAAGGTACATCGGTCTGTTATACACATAGACGTATCAATATGTCTATGGTTACAACATTTTTCCGTCGACTGTGCTTTGAATAAAATGGAGAAAATCTTATTTTAAATTTTTATTTGAGAACTAAGTACAAATGTGTGTAGTCAATATTTATATTTACGATAGAACGTGTTAGAAACAATGCGGTTATTAAAATTGAAGGAAAGCACAGATAAATACAAAAACTGAAGATTTTTGTTTTATAACTGCTATTTGACAGCCTGTTGACAGCTGCCAATTGTCGAATTATTGTATTCACATCATACATGAACTGAGTTACCTAAACAGCATAAACGCATAACATAAAAATAAGATATTCACTTTGTCGAGGCACTTTGACAGCTAATTGACAGCTGTAAAGTGTCGCTGTGGACAATTTGACAGCGGATTTGAACTCAGCAGCCTCAAAAACATAACATTATACATTAAAATCGAAAAAATAAGTTATTTAAAAATCTATATACCGCACGAATAAATAAATCTGTGGTGGAGCTTTGGGGCTTTCAAGCTCTCCCAGGCAGCACGGCGTCGTTATTATGGCGTATTTATTTCGTCAGTTTTTTTAGGACATAAATACGTTAAAAGAACTACAAAAGAGACGTCAAAATGACGAGAACAAGCCACAGCCAAATGACGTTTATTTGACGTTTAAATGACGTCATTAACTGACGTTTATTTGACGTCATTTCCAAAAAACTGTAAAAACTACAAAAAACACGAAAACAATAATACGCCTCCGACAACGATTTTCATTTATCGAGAACGCTTGGCATTCTATTGGTTAATTTTAGCACATAAGAGAGAAATTATGTGTTTTATAGTTAAGAAATACGTAAAAAGGTGGTATTTATCATATTTTCATAAATTTCGAAAATAATGCCACATCTGGCAGCGCTGGCTGAGATAGAGGCTTTATTTTATGTTTTATTGTTTGCGTCTTTGTCTGGCTTATGCTAATTTGTATGTTTTTTTTCAAGTAATTGACAATTTCCTACTGTTCAAGAAAATGCGGAAGTCGAAACAATCCCTTGTTCCGATATAAAATGATTGCTGATATAAATTACATTCAAAAATTACAAAAAGATTTTTAAAAGTGCTCTTTATGTTTTAAATTTAGAAATGTCTCAAACTTAACATTAATTATTGTAGACAAATAAGTATAAGCAAAGGGGGGGAAAATGTTCGTCGAAAATATGACGTGAAATTCATGACGTCTTAAAGATTAGTAACATTAGATTGAAAAGGTACGTCTGAATGACGAGAAAAAAGTGACGTTTTAAAGACGACATAGAAATGACGTCATATGTTCGGCTTCATATTGGTCATTTGGCGTCTTAGACCTAAAATCGCCGTAAAAGAACGTAATAATGACGTCACCATGCTGCTAGGGCTGTAGCAGCCAAAGTACTGAGCTTTGTGTCCATTGAGACTTTTGTTTGGGATGACGAAACCTAAAAGATATCAAGCGATATGAAAACCCAATTTCCATAAGGTTATTGCGGGGTCCTTTGAGGTTGACGTTGTACTTTGTTCGGGAGTTAAGTAATAAAAAGTGTAAAAGAATTGAAAATTTAACACCCTGTCTCTTGTTAACAGTACATTTTAGGGTTTTTTCTATATAAAACAGCTCTATTATTTTGACGAGTTCTATGGATTCTTAAAAGTTATGCTGAATAAAACTGAATCACCATGTTATAAAAAAAAAGTAATAAAACTCACTCTTCTCGCCGCTTGGACTTTCTGCGCTCGTAGTATTTTCGCGTCATCTGATATTTGTTGTTGAAATACTTCGACTGCTGCCAATCTAGCTCGTGCCAGTTTCTCATTTTCCTCCAATACAGTCCGCCATACGTTCCACATATTCCTAGAACAATAAATTATTCTCGTTAAGTCTTAGCCCCGGCCATTAGAACGTTTTCCTAAAATGCTCTGTACGAGTTGAATATACAGATTCGGCAAGTGTAAACTTGGATGGACCTCGAAAACCCCCGAATTTAAAATTCGGGTGATATTTTATTAATTTTAGAGCAATAATTATTATTAAACCCCTTTTTAAACGGATGCGAATTATGCACTTTTGGATGCGTTTAATGGCTACATCGGGCCTATAAAGGACCTTAAATGACCCAATGTTCTACTGAAGGCTTGTATAAAACTAAAACAATTTTTCTTAAATTTTTATGAATCTTAAATTAATATCTTTAAAAAACCCACTGTTTTACAGTTTAGATCACAGTTGTATCGTGCAGATACAAGATACAATGCATTTAGTTTTTCTCACGATTTTTCGGCTTTTCGTCTTGTCGGTCGTGATCTGATTATTCTAGGAAGAAAAAACAAAGTGGGTTTTTAAGGGGATAGAAAATACTTTCATTGCCATTTTTGATGGCTATTGATATTTATCGGTATATTAAAATAACAATATAATGTAGTACGTAATTACTTGATTTTTTGCGCTTTTAAGTATTTCCAGGCGCATAAAAAATAAATTGATTTAATATAATCTATAAAGGTATTGCCTTTTAGTTCAATGTAGTACATGATGCAGACCGAGTTTGGAATAAAAATATCAAAATATCATATATGTTGAAATTAGCCAAATTTTGGCTAATTTTTAATTGTTTCCTAAAAATTAAAAAAATATTTACCGGAAAACATAAATGGAAAATGGTAATTGATTATAGAAAACTAAATGAAAGAACTATTGATGATAAATATCCCCTACCGACATTTTAGACAAATTAGGCAAAAGTCAATACTTTAATACTCTAGATCTCGCAAATGATTTCCACCAAATAGAAATGAACCCCACGGATGTACAAAAGACAGCATTTTCAACTGAAAACGGACACTATGAATTAAACGTATGCCTTTCGGATTAAAAAATGAACCTTCTGCTTTCCAGAGAGTCATGGACAATATATTAAGAGGTGTTCAGAACGAAACATGTCTTGTTTGTTTAGACGATATAGTAATATTCAGTACATCATTACAAGAACATATTGAAAGAGTAAGAAACGTTTTTAATAGACTTAGACAAGCTAACTTTAAAATACAAATTGCTAAATCCGAATTCCTAAGAAAGGAAGGATCATATTTGGGACATATTATTACACCTAACGGCGTGAAACCAAATCCTGACAAAATTCCAGTTCCCAAAACGACGAAGAAAATAAAAAAGCTTTTTAGGTTTAGTAGGATATTATAAAAAGTTCATAAAAGACTTCGCAAAAATTACCAGACCCCTTACTCGGTGCTTGAAAAATAATTCTCAAATAATTCATAAGCAAAATTTTATCTCAGCTTTTAATATTTGCGAAAATTTATTAATTAACGCCCCTATATTAAAGTATCCAAACTTTACTAAGAAATTTATATTGACGACAGATACAAGTGACGTTGCCTTAGGCGCAGTTTTATCACAAGGTCCAATCGGAATTTTGCATCTAGGACATTAAATGAATCAGAACAACGATACGGTACAATAGAGAAAGAGCTTTTAGCCATTGTTTGGGCTACAAAGACATTCAGACCCTATATTTTTGGAAGAAAGTTCACAATATACACAGATCATAGACCGTTGGTATGGCTACTCAAATTACGGGAACAAAATTAAAAATTAATTCGTTGGCGCCTTAAATTGGAAGAATACGACTATGATATTGAATATAATGAAGAATTAATTTTAGAATTTTTAAAATACTGTACTGTTTCCGAATTGTATGCATTTCCATACAGATCTCTTGTATAAAAGTTTAGAACATTTCTCAGAAGAGGGACCGAGATTAATTAGATGCACATAAAAGAGTAAATACTGTAACCGATAAAGAAGAACAAATACTTTTAGTCAAGAACCACCACGAGGGAAAAGCTAATCATAGAGGAATTATAGAAACTTTAGAATCGTTAAAAAGAAATTATTATTGGATAAATATGAAAACAACTATAACAAATTTTATAAATTCATGTAACAATTGTCAACGAATAAAATATGCTAGAAAAAAACGATATACACCCTTTATGTTAACAGAAACTGCCTCAGAACCCTTCTAGATAGTTCATATAGATATATTTACATATAACCAAGAAAATTACTTAATATTAGCAGATGCATTTACTAAATTCGCACAAGCTATTCATGTTAACGGAAAAACAGCTATTCATATTAGCAACCCCTTAATTAAATATTTTTTTTCTTTCGGAATCCCAGAAAAAATAATTCTATAAAAAAATATAAAAAAAATTATAAAAAAAATTATAATTATTAAAATTTAAAAATTATATATTATTATAAATTGAAGAATAACTGCATTACTTCTATCTCAAGAATTATTGGTGACCCCATTTTACCACAAATCGTTCGATGGTATCAGGCAATTTAGGCATCCAAATGAATGCCAATGATGCCGATGTGACACGGCCGAGGAACGTGTAAAATGGATCCGTAATATTTTAATGGGAAATTTCTTATTCTGCATCACATTCACCATCCAATTGTTTTATGATATGACGAAAGGTATATAGTGCGATCAATATTTTGTAACACTACATGATAATGTCATTATGTGACGGGCGACGTATATAAAATCATTTGTTTCTCCATAAATTTCTGTCTGACCCGCCAAAAACAAAAGTCATGTCTACAAGTTCCGCTTTATTAAAATTCATATTGTAAAATTCCAACTAGGTATTTTAAGTTCAATCAAATTACACCACAATTTTTACCAAATTGAATGTGACACTTATTTATTTATAAAACGAAAATGGTTGCCATTTGCGATGGGGAAGTACTTAGAAAAAACGTTACTCTTCATTTCTACATCACATAGTTGAAAAATATACAGGGTGTTCCATTTGAAACAATTGAGAAAATTCAATTTAAAAAGTTCTTAATTGAAAAATAATTTTTGGCCACACAGTACATTTTTAGGCGCGCCCTGTATGTTCGAAAATAATTTTCACTTATAAACTTTTTTTATTTAGTTTATTTGCGTTTTTTTAAAATTTCTAGCTAAAAAATGTACTGGTATACATAGCATTCCATTTAAATAAAGGCACTTGGTCCTGTAATTTTTTTTTGGCGCGCCCTGTATGTTCGAAAATCATTTCCACATATAGACTTTTTTTATTTAGTTTATTTGCGTTTTTTTTAATTTCTAGCTAAACAATGTACTAGTATACATAGCACTCCATTTAAATAATTAAGGCACTTGGTCCTGTAATTTTTTTTTGGCGCGCCCTGTATGGTCGAAAATAATTTCCACTTATAGACTTCTTTATTTAGTTTACTTGCGTTTTTTTAAATTTCCAGCTATCATAGAACTCGAGATATCGAAGTGCGACACACTATTGCCCCACCCTGTATACAGGGTGGTCCACTTTCGAAAGCGGAAACTTTAGAGGCAGGCAGAGAACCACAGAATAATATCAGTTTGTTTTATAAACTGTATTCGAAAAATGCTTCGTTACAAATATATAGGGTGTCAAAATGTTCATACATTTTTTAAATATTTTTAAAACTACTTTAGATATTTAAATGAAATGTGGAACCTTCGAATAGGTAGATTACCTATTATAGATACATATTTTTACGTGAAAACTATTATTTTTCTTCCACCAGTGGCGTGCGTACGGACAGATCTTCGGGAAATTTTAATAAAAAAATGGTACGCCAATGTTTTTTTAGAGACTATTTCTAGAATCCGTGTTCAATTTACAACGGAAAAAGGCTCCTTACTTTTCTTCGTTTGGCACACCGTTTGCCGGTAAAAAATTAAAATTAAAATATTTAAGCGACTGGAATTCAAACAAATTTTAAACTGTCGTAGTAGGCCATGAAACAAAAAAGCATTTTTGCATTTTATAACGACACTTAATTGAATTGTGTCAGGTAATTTAATTTCGAGCCTGCTTTCGAAAGTGGACCACCGTGTATATATTAGGGTGTTTTTTTATTTTTTCCTCGATCCTATTGGCTGTTTTAGCATTGGACCTAAAAATGGGAAAAACGACGTTTTTGCTCAAACATCAATAGCTGGCAGAAAATATTACAAATCATTGAGGCAATATGAAGGTCTTCATTTTTCCGGAGCTTAGTGATGTAAAACGGCTTCCAAAAATTTTAAGCCAAAATAAACAAATTACAGCATTTTTTAATTTTCATTGGAAAAAAATTAAGAAATTTATCTTGCATTAAAATAACAATTATTTTTATATCAAATAAAATATGATTTTTTATTTAAAAACGACGTTTTTACTCAAACATCAATAGCTGGTAGAAAATATATTTAATAATAATTTCTGATGGCAGCATTTTATAGAGAATTAAATTTGCTACAAGAAAGGTCCTTAGTACTAAATCCGTGAATTCATTATTTTCAAAGATACGCTCTTATAAACATTCTCTTAAAAATAACGGCTTCCAAAAATTTTAAGCCAGAATAAACAAATTACAGCATTTTTTACTTTTCATTGGAAAAAAATTAAGAAATTTATCTAGCATTAAAATAACAATTAAATTTTCAAAACAAAACAAAAACAATTTTTTTTTTATTAAAAGTAGAATGTTTTAGGCGATGGTCTTTCACTACTTGCAGCAAATATTGAGTTTGTTCTTCATTCTTTGTTAAACAATTATTAAAATCTCCGATTAGCGCTTAATTATTATTAAATTAATAATAAATAGTTATAGTTAATCAAATTTTTATTCATAATAAATTATTTTTGTTTTTTCAACTGTTAAATCTGGTTCAATAGTTTTTAATCTTTAATTATTTTAATTCTTCAAAATGTTGTCTCGAGTATAAATAAATTCAGAGAATTTCAAGAGAAGCGGATGAACGAACAAAAGAGAAACTAAAAAAGTCAGAAAAGTTTAAAAACATTACAGAAAATCGATGTATTAGGTGAAGTAAGTAGATATCAAATGTCATAACAATTAAATAAAGTTTTTTCCCCTTCTCTCCCGTTTTTTCATCACTTTCTACTTTATACTTTGCGAAGCACAAAATTTAAATATCAACATCATAAATTAGTTTCAAATAATAATACGATCAATCGGACAGTCCAAATAATTTTAGATATAACTTTCCTTAAAATGAATTGAATGAAATCCGATTTTTAAGAGAATATTTAAACCAGTATATCTTCGAAAATAATGTATTCCGGATTTAGTACTAAGGACCTTTCGGAAATTTAGGAAATATAATTCTCTATAAAAAGCAGCTATCAGAATTTTTTTTAAATTTCTACAAGCTATTCATGTTTGAGTAGAAACGTCGATTTTCCCATGTCAATTAAATGGGAAACAAACTCGGTTTGCGCCGTTCGTAGGTTTGATCTAGGAAGCTGAAATTTCGGGAGAAATTTTTAAGTCCAATGCTAAAACATTAGCCAATGGGACTAAAGAAAAAATTTTAAAAAATCCCTAACATATATATATATATATATATATATATATATATATATATATATATATATATATATATATATATATATATATATATATATATATATATATATATATATATATATATATATATATATATATATATATATATATATATATATATATATATATATATATATATATATTGTTGAGTTGGCAACAATCCAAGAATAGTATAATTGTTGTATTAGTTGCAATGGATTGCTAAGATTACTTATTTACATAATAAATCTCAATAGCAAAGAACGTGTGGCATAAGATTGCACTTACCATTTTTCCTCCCCCCCATCTACTTTAATGTCCGGGATATTTGGAATCTTTTTATTTAAATATGCGGATGAGATTTTCAGTAACGCCTAAAAAAAGACGATATTAATAATATCGAAAGATCTAGTCCTCATATTTACTTCTGAATAAGACTTTTCGATAGCGGACCGTTTAATGATGAACGTTCTTATATCTTCCAATAAGTCACATTCGTGCTGATTCTTTAACACCAATTTGTTGATCTGCTCCGAGTGCAAATTTTTTATAAACTTCACATAGTTGCCCTGGAAAACTGCAGCTTTAAATAGGTACGTACAATAAAACGTCAGTTTAATTGATTTAGGTGAATATTTCGAACCTTTCTCGGAGGAGGCTGCATTTTATGGAATAATGTGTTTTAGAAATCATTCACAACACGCACACCGCCGGTACTGATGCCACCAAGTCCACTCATATTGATTATTGCGTTACTCTAGAAGACCGACTCACAAACGGCGGCGCGTTTCCTTCTAACGTTCAAACCGCAAACAAATTCGAACTGCCAGATTGATATTTTGTTATTGTGATCAGATATTTTCACTACCTACCTGATAATATACTAAATCATAGATTTGCAGGTTCTTATCTGATCGTTATTTGCTAATTAATGTTTCGTAAAATTTTATTGTTATGCGCAAATGATAAAACATTAATGATTGTTATATAAATATACGAGTGCTTACTATTTATTTACGGGAGCGACGGCTAATGACGCTCACCTAAGGAAAAAATCGCATTCTTAGGGAAATAAAACTACTTTTTCCATTCTGTCTTCGCGAAACATTTGACTTGCATGTATACTGCCCTGTTATCGGATAAACATCTTAATGAATTTCGAGATTTTTCACATATCACTTCGCAACAAGCTTATGCGTCGGTTTGTTAGGTCCAAAAGTCGTATCCGCACTTTTATACGAAAATGATCTTTATTTGCTCATTAGAATCTGTACTATATTTCACAAAATAGATTACTCTCAAAGCGTAAGCGACATCGAAAATGGGGTAAGAGCCAAATAATTAGATTGAAACAGTGTTAACGACAAAATTAAAAATGTTGCACGGTTTAATGCATGTTTTTTATTGGTTTACCCTTATATTTTCATTTCCACAATAATTATTAACGAATCATTTTTAAATGCTCATCCTGATTTTATATTGCCATCATCAGACTCGTCTAGTTCGGAAACAGAAACTATGATTAAATGTAAGGAATCTTGCATTAATATCCTAGAAAATATCGTTATTTTATATAGTTAAATATTTATAAAAAAAAATATCAAAAAAAAGATTTTTTTTTGTAAATGTCAATGTGGTACTTTTTTCTGTAAAATACAATTATTGAACTACAAACTCTGTAAATTTTAGCCCTTAATATTAAAAGATAGCACGATTTAAAAAAAAATTTTTAAAAATATCTAAAAAAAAGAATTTTTTTTTTGTAAATGTCATTCTGGTATTTTTTCTGTAAAATACAAGTATTGAACTACAAACTCCGTAAATGTTAGCCCTTAATATTAAAAGATAGCACACTAGATTTAAAAAAAAATTTTAAAAAAATATCTAAAAAAATATTACGTTCCTAAGATAACGATGGACAGTGGCGTGTCGACAGGGGGGGTAGGGGCTTCAACCCCCCCCCCCCCCCAATAAATATACATCTACTATACTAGACAAAAATGTTATAAAAATTTATTAGAAACAATTGATCATTAATTTACCTAAGAGAAAGATATCTGGAACTATTCCCGAATGTTGCTAAACTTTTTAAAATATTTATTACATTCCTGTGACGACAGCTTCTAATCTAATGAATGGACATTTTCAACTTTGAGGTTAAAAACTTATCTAAGAAACACAACACGGCAAATGGTTTAGCACTTCTTAACATTCCCAGAGTGAGTTCCTGTTAGTATTGACGAAGTAATTTATGACTTGGCCAAATCCAAAAAACGAAGACTTGATTTTGGATTGTGGGTTTTTTAAAATCAGTTTTGTTTCTTTTTAAGAATAGATTTTTCATTCAATTCTTATTATATTTTTTAATTACCGATCTTAGATTTTTTCTCCCTCCTCCCTCCCCTCCCATACACTTAACCCCCACCCCCCACCCGGACGAAATTTCTGGGCATGCCACTGACGATGGAGAGCGTAGTTAACCCAGTGCTTCATGTAAAACTATTTTACTTCACTTCAGTCTTAGTAGTAAAAGAAATATTTGTAGGTATCTGAAAAGGTATCCATTAAAAGCAATCAATCAATTTTTGTAGTTTTACTGTACAATACCTACAGGCTCCTTATACTCTAATATACTCCACAATTAGAAACTTGTTTTGCGTTTTTATTTCCGCATCGGATTTTGTAGCTGTAATGTTTGGTTTCTTGGTTGTTGAAGGGTATGTACCTTACTCAGTGATACGTCTCTTCTTTGCAAGTTCGTACACATCTTCAATGTGGGTGCTGTTTTCAGGGCATGTGTCCATTTTTGTAGGTCCCGTGTTAGGAACTGACATGTGCATCAAAATTTTTTGACTGCTTTTTTTACGGATTTTCCGGGGTTTTGAGCGTGTACTCGACGCCGCACTGGCGAGGAGGTTGTATACACTGTTTCTACCACTATAAGGGTCTTTGAAATGCTCTAAAAGCGCGCTTTTTCTCTTAGCAAGATCTATTAGCAGGAGCTTCGATTAAGGGGTACAGGTGACCTAACTCCTTGCTAGGCGATAATAGACTGTTAATGTTAGACTGTTAGGCGATAACAGAACAGCCCCCCTGTTAAATATTTTTTCCTTTTATTTATATCTTGAATATAAATTGTAATTCGACTTTAAAAAACATTACATGATGTATGTGTTCGCGAATCTCTGTGGCTTCTATATAATAATTTAAATATATATAAACGCAGTACTTTTTTGGATTTCTTTTGTTCGTACTGATTTTCGTTTTTGCAATAATAAATAATCATAATTTTTCATGTGAAATCAATATTTTATTTTTATACGGAAAATGTTGCTTAACAATTATTATTTACTTGTCAACTCATATGTCTTTAAGAATCACGATTAAATTTCCAAAAAATAGAGAGCGAATATGTCATTGCGGTATTTTTTTCTGTAAAATACAAGTATTGAAATACAAACTCTGTAAATTTTAGCCCTTAATATTAAAATATAGCACACTAGATTTAATTTTTAAAAAAAACGTAAAAAAAAGATTTTTTTTTTGTAAATGTCATTGAAGTATTTTTTTCTGTAAAATACAAGTATTGAACTACAAACTCTGTAAATTTTAGCCCTTAATATTAACGCACACTAGATTTTAAAAAATTTTTTTAAAAAATATCTAAAAAAAATTTTTTTTTGTAAATGTCATTGAGGTATATTTTTCTGGAAAATACAAGTATTGAAATACAAACTCTGTAAATTTTAGCCCTTAATATTAAAATATAGCACACTAGATTTAATTTTTAAAAAAAACGTAAAAAAAAGATTTTTTTTTTGTAAATGTCATTGAAGTATTTTTTTCTGTAAAATACAAGTATTGAACTACAAACTCTGTAAATTTTAGCCCTTAATATTAACGCACACTAGATTTTAAAAAAAAAATTTTAAAAAAATCTAAAAAGAAATTTTTTTTTTGTAAATGTCATTGTGGTATTTTTTTCTGTAAAATACAAGTATTGAACTACAAACTGTAAATTTTAGCCCTTAATATGAAAAGGCAGCACACTAGATTAAAAAAAATTTTTTTCAAAAATATCTAAAAAAAAGAATTTTTTTTTTGTAAATGACTGCGGTATTTTTTTTTGTAAAATACAAGTATTGAACTACAAACTCTGTAAATTTTAGCCCTTAATATTAAAAGATAGCACACTAGATTTAAAAAATATCTAAAAAAAAGAAATTGTTTTTTGTAAATGTCATTGTGGTATTTTATTCTGTAAAATACAAGTATTGAACTACAAACTCTGTAAATTTTAGCCCTTAATATTAAAAAATAGCACACTAGATTTTTTTTTTTAAAAAAACATTTAAAAAAAAGAATTTTTTTTGTAAATGTCATTGTGGTATTTTTTTCTCTAAGATACAAGTATTGAATTCTGTAAATTTTAGCCCTTAATATTAAAAGACAGCACACTAGATTAAAAAAAAAATTATAAATCTAAAAAAATTATTTTTTTTGTAAATGTCATTGCGGTATTTTTTTCTGTAAAATACAAGTATTGAACTACAAACTCTGTAAATTTTAGCCCTTAATATTAAAATATAGCACACTAGATTTAAAAATTTTTTTTTTTAAAATATCTAAAAAAAAGAACTTTTTTTTGTAAATTTATAAAAAAAATACCAACTATTCAATGCAGCCAACAAAAAAGGGAAAAAATTTTTTTTGTTAAAAAAAATTGTTAAAAAAACCTCGATTTTTCAACCGATTTTTCGCATATTAACGATCAATTTTAAAAGCGCGCAATAAATAAAAATGTTGGTACAATATTTCAAGAAAATTTTAAGCTCAAAATTGACTAAATATGAATGAGTGTATGAGCAATCGAGATTTAAAAAAACGTGTTTTTTTCGAAAAAATCAATTTTTGCAAGTTTATATTTTTAATTTTTTTTGGAAATTATCTTTTTCAGTTAGTAGAGCGCTACACTTTCAACAAGTTTCTTGAAAAAATGATTTGTTGTCACGAAGATATGAACGTTTCAAAAAAACGCGATTTTTAACGATATTTTGCAAATAAATACTTTATTTTTGATTTTTTGACATCGGAACAGATCGATCCGTATTTAATAGCTCTACGTCTTTTGCATAATTTTTTAAAAAAATTTTAAGGCACCATGGCAGAGTAAAATGGAAAAAACCGTTTTTGGCCAATTTTAGGCCCAATTTACTGTCAGTTGTTTGTACTATGGTTTCTTGAATTCTACGGAAAATTTCAGATTTATCACATATTTTCGTTTACTGTATCTCCACTTAAGGGTCCAAAACCGTCGGCTGACTACACTAATATTGTAATGTCTAAATCATATCTATCGGTTTTACCTAAAATATAAGTAATGAATTTTCGTAATTACTTTTTAGTTTACACCTGCTATTTCATAAATAAAATCCCTGTGTTGGTCACTGATGGTCGTTATTTCCCTGCGCCGAGGTCGTCATTTTCGTATGTAATCAAAAACATTAAATTAGTATTTATTAATAAGTAATAATGCGAATAAAAGTGATAAGATCCTACGCTTACCTATATTCACAATCTGGGTACATGGTGAAATAAATCGAACCACGGTTCTACTAGTCCGTTGAAAAAATTATTAAAATAAACAAACTGCAGCATATTAAGTAGGTACAACTGTTTATTACATTTGACTAGTGCCGTCATTATTATATTGACCTCCAATACAAAAATACACTGATATGCATATAAAAATATGAGAGAATGTGGGAAGGCAAACAAGTCTGTAGGTAGGCATTGCTGCAGTTCTCTTTGCGGGAGACTGGAAAACAAACGTTTTATTAATATGCACATTTTATGAATATTCCAGCAGGGTAATTCTGATCGCGGCAATTGTGGGCATCCTTTGAAAATATTTGAAGTAAAAACTTCTTTAGGCGCGCTCTGCATTTTTCGCGCTCTCCAATTTTATTTTTGTGGGTGTTTATGAGACTGGGCCGTCACGCGTAGCAACGCTCAGTCGATTATCGCCTAGCAACGAGCTAAGTCACCTGTACCCCTTAATCGAGGCTCCAGCTAATAGATCGTGTTAAGAGAAAAAGCGCGCCTTTAAAGCATTTCAAAGACCCTTGAACGTGGTAGAAACAGTGTATATAACCTGCTTCGTCAGTGCGGCATCAAGTACACGCCCGAAACCGGAAATACCGTAAAAAAAGCAAATTCAAAAAATTTTTACGTAAATGTCAGTTTCTGACACGGGACCTACAAAGGACACAGGCCCTGAAAACCCAAATTGAAGATGTGTGCGAACTTGCAAGGAAGAGACGTATCACTGAGTAAGGTACGTCCTTACCAACCAAGAAACCAAACATCACAGCTACAAATTTTTTTTACTGGGCAGGACTAGAGCTGTAAAACAACTATGAAAAGCTTTTGATGTTAGCCGACTGTATACTGAAAAAAAATTGTGACACTCACAAAATCTTAAAGTACAGAGTACTATACAAGCGGCACGAGGCAATAAATACATTTGCAACGTCCAGTAGCATTTTTCACCCGTTATACGAAAGAAGACAGAACTACAATAATAAATACTAAATTACAACGAGTAAGGTTGCCAGAGAGGATCTTGGGTTTCCCCACTTCATCAGTCTCTTATTAAATATCGTTTCCTGAAATCAGCCGCTACAAAAGAATTGATAAAATGCCTCCACGATGAGGGGAGGTCATCACTGAGTATTAAAACGTTGTTGGCGCATATCGACATTTGACCACAGCTTCAACTTACTACGTCGTCATTACTTACTTAGCTGACTTCACGTTACTCCATTCGTAGATAATAAATCGTTGGCTAACCGCTCGTTGGGATCTTCATCAGGTGAGTGACCAGAATAATTTTACTTCCACGCGCGTTCTTATCCTTTTTAAATTCTTGATATGCCAGTGCGAGGTATCTTTTTGTTAAAAAAATAGTATAGTTTTGCCGCAGGAAGGGGTCTCGCCCGTGGATTACAAGATTTTATACATGATTTTTAGTTATTTTTCAACTTGAATTTGACAAGTTTCATTACTCGTAGTGGTTCACAGAATTGTTTTTTAGTTTCTTGCAAATCCAATTCAAATAAATAAAGATTTATTATAGTAATATGTAATAGTTGTTTATTTTGAGACAAACAACATATTATATTCTTATTTATTATACCTATAAGAAACAAGTGTTATGGTATTAAGTGTATTTATAGCAAAACACTCTTATTTTAGTATTGAAAATACTTCTAATCTTATGAATATTAGTTTTATCTGTAATATCAAAACTGTTCAAGTATAAGTAGTAATTCCATTAATTTTACTTGCCCAAAAAATAGTAAGGATGCCGACAAAAATCATATTTTTTATACGGGGTGGTCACAAATTACAAAATCTCTAAAAAAATTTATTTTCGGGAAAACGCTACTATTTATAAAAGTTCTTGCTTGCCTAAAGTAATGTCGGCAAAAATTATGTTTATTATAAGGGGTGGTCAAAAATTACAAAATCTTAAAATTCGGTGAGAGTAAAGTTTGTACTTTTTGATCACCACGTATAAACTTTTACATTGTTGAGAAAATGTTATTGTTTATAAAAGTTTTTACTTGCCCAAAAAATAGTAATGACGTCGACAAAAATCATATTTTTTACATGGGGTGGTCAGAAACTACAAAATCTCAAAAAATGTTTAGTTTTCGATTAGTAATGTTTAAAATTTAGCTCCAATTTTTTTACTTGTTTCATTTAATTGGTTTTATTTTGGGTTTACAACATAAACCACATTTTTTTAAATTCAAATATTTTAAAAATTATTTGAATTCAAAAATTTTAAAAATAATTGTATACGTAAAAAAATTAGATTTTTAAAAATTTCGAAAAAAATTTGAATTAAAAAATTTTGAGAAAAATTTGAATCTAAAAATTAATTCCAGCTGCGCATAAATGTTGCGCCGTTTTGAAAAAAATTTGAATTAAAAATTTTGAAATAAATTTGATTGAATGACAAAAATTTGAATTAAAAATTTTTTAAAAAATTTAAAAAATATCAACAAAAAATTTGATTTAAACAATTAATTATGTCGAAATAAAATTGGGATTCAAATATTTTAAAAATTATTTGAATTCAAAAATTTTAAAACATAATTGTATACCTACACGTAAATTAGATTTTTAAATATTATATTATAAATTTTATTCGAAAAATTAATTCCACCTGCGCATAAATGTTGCGCCGTTTTGAAAAAAATTTGAATTAAAAATTTTGAAATAAATTTGAATGACAAAAATTTGAATTAAAAATTTTTGAAAAAATATCAAAAAATTTGATTTAAACAATTATTTCGAAATAAAATTTGAATTAAAATATTTTGAAAATTATTAAATACGTAAATAATTAGATTTTTAAAAATTTCGTGAAAAATTTGATTAAAAAATTTTGAGAAAAATCTAAAAATTAATTTCACCTGCGCATAAATGTTGCGACGTTTTGAAAAAAATTTTAATTAAAAATTTTGAAATAAATTTGATTGAATGACAAAATTTTGAATTAAAAATTTTTGAAAAAATATTTAAAAAATAAAAAATTTGATTTAAAGAATTATTTCGAAATAAAATTTGGATTAAAATATTTTGAAAATTATTAAATACGTAAATAATTAGATTTTTAAAAATTTCGAAAAAAATTTGATTTAAAAAATTTTGAGAAAAATTTGCTTCTAAAAATTAATTCCATCTGCGCATAAATGTTGCGCCGTTTTGAAAAAAATTTGAATAAAAAATTTTGAAATAAATTTGATTGAATGATTGAAAATTTGAATTAAAAATTTTTGAAAAAATATTTAAAAAATTGATTTAAAAAATTATTTCGAAATAAAATTTGGAATAAAATATTTTGAAAAATGCGCATAAATGTTGAGGCGTTTTGAAAAAAATTTGAATTAAAAATTTTTGAAAAAATATTTCAAAAATAAAAAAATTGATTTAGAATATTATTTCCAAATGAAATTTGTATTAAAAAATTATTTGAATTTAAAAAATTTTAAGTTTTATTAATACTGCCTTTTAAGTCGGTAGCCTTAAGTTTGTATCGAATGTAGGAAAATAAATAAATTTTTTATAATGGTTGCCTTTTTTTACATTTTATAACCAAAATGTCTAATATGACACTCTTTTAAAAATAACATGATTGTTTATTTTTAGAAAAAAAATAGGCAAGACGGTTATATCTCACTTTTTCTCCTAAAGCTGAGTGCTTAAGAAAAAATCTCTGTTAATGCTTTTAGTACATGCAAAATCCTTCATACAGAACCTTCAAACAGATTCTCAGCTTTAAACACTTCGTAAATATGATAAAATTAAATTACAGCCAATTTTCAAACCGCTCGCTCTACTGGAAAAAGTATTTTTTTAAGATATAACTCTCTTCTTCCCAATGAACGATAACATTTGTTTATGATAGATACAAATATCATTTTCGCCTACAGTCTAGGTATATACATTATCCCACTCATATCAAATACAAATCTGAAATGTATAGCCGTTGTGGGGTAGATACGAACAATATATTAATTTTCGTATAAACCTGTACCAAACAACAATACTTATCTTTCATGAAAATATCTCCTTGTAAATCTTCTGCTTTATATTGTAATTTATCTGTTTCAGAAACAACTAAAATGATCTGGAGAGCGTCAGTCTTTCTTCTAGTCGCTTGCTCGTATACCTACGCTCAGGTCGAGAAAGACTTGGGAACCCTAATCGACGAGGTTTTCCAAAAGCCAGATGCTTCCAGATCCACGCCCGAGTCTAATTCGCATACCTACGCTCAGGTTGAGAAAGACTTGGACACGCTAATCGACGACTTATTCCAAAGGGCGGATGCTTCCAGATCCACGTCCGAGTCTAGCGCAACCCCGTCAGTGCCCAATTTCCAGCCAATTGGAACAGGATCATGTACTTGCGTTCCATATTACCTCTGTAATTCCCCTACCAAGCACGAGGGGATTTCCGACATTAGGTACGTAAATTCCCAATAGTTTAAAATTACAGAATTGGGAAACTCTACGAATTATTCCAAAATTTTTATTTCTTGCACTTACCACAGCGTGTTGCAAACTTTATGCAAAAATTCAATGTAATCGGTACACCTTGTATATGGCCAAAATTTAAAATTGAGCTGAAATTCAGTAGCACATCTGCATTCCGCACGAACAAACCAACAATTTCAAAAAAAAACATGTAAATCGAACCCATAGTTAAGAAAATATGTTCAAAGGAATTTTTGGTAAATTTTAGATGGATCGCATTTTGTACCTCCTAGTGTATAATGAAAATAGTTCGAAAATAAAATTTTCCGTCATACCATCAGCATTTATCATATTAAAAACTCTACGAATTATTTTAAAGATTCCTAAATACCTACGTTTGCATACTCGCATATTATTATGATCGTTTTAATGTAAATATTAGAATTGGTCCGGGTCTGAATTATTTTTAATTCAAAATGCCACACGAAATATACATAATTTTTAAGTTTAAAGCCGATTTTAGTGCATAAAGCTAACATATCAAATTACGTACACTGCGTGATGATATTAGGTTTAGATCAACAGCAATTAGGTTAAAAACAATACACGAGAATCATACGGAAAACATAACCTCATTTTTTTCTCGCACCTCTTTCAAGAACAATTAAAGAGAATAAATGCACTTACTATTAGGTAGGAAGAGCCTTCCTTCAACATGTCTAGGATCCTCTTTGTACGCTGTGACATATTTCTCACACAAATATACACTACAATAGGAACAACTTTCACAAAATAGGGCGGAACGTATAACGAATCGGTTGGTTTTGTTTACCGACTGCGTGGGTATAAAGGAATTAAGTCAACAAACCTTACCGGTACTTCAGACCAGGGTTGTTAAAAAACATGTTTTATTTAAAAAAAAACCAAAAAACGTTTTTTTTTCAATTTAGCTGTTTTCTTTGTTTAAAACATTTTTAAACTCCAGTGGAAAAATAACGCGTTTAAAACACTTATGAATTGTATAGAGTTATATGATATGCTGCGCCATCTAGAATTCGGTTAACTTCGACCTATCGTCTCTAGAAGTTCTCTTTTAGAGAGACCAAATCCCAATTTTAACATGATTCTGAGCAGGGTTGTCAAAAAAACATGTTTTATTAAAAAAACAAAAAAAAACCGTTTTTTTCAATTTAACTGTTTTTTTTGTTTAAAACGTTTCAAACCTCCAGTGGAAAAATAACGCGTTTAAAACGTTAAAAACAATGTTTAAAACACTTATAAAATTGTATCGAGTTATATGATATGCTGCGCCATCTAGTATTTGGTTAACTTCGACCTATCGTCTACAGAAGTTCTCTCGTAGAGAGACCAAATCCCAATTTTTCCATGGTTCTGAGCAGGGTTGTCAAAAAAACATGTTTTATTTTAAAAAAAAACAAAAAAAAACCGTTTTTTTCAATTTGTTTTTTTCGTTTAAAACATCTAGTGGAAAAATAACGCGTTTAAAACATTAAAAACAATGTTTAAAACGTTTAAAACACTTAAGAATTGTACCGAGTTATATGATATATTGCGCCATCTAGTATTCGGTTAACTTCGACCTATCGTCTCTAGAAATTCTCTTTTAGAGAGACCAAATCCCAATTTTAACATGGTTCTGAGCAGGGTTGTTAAAAAACATGTTTTATTAAAAAAAACAAAAAAACCGGTTTTTGCAATTTGTTTTTTTTTGTTTAAAACGTTTTAAACCTCTAGTGGAAAAATAACGCGTTTAAAACATTAAACAATGTTTAAAACGTTTAAAACACTTAAGAATTGTATCGAGTTATATGATATGCTGCGTCATCTAGTATTCGTTTAACTCGACCTATCGTCTCTAGAAGTTCTCTCTTAGAGACACCAAATCCCAATTTTTCCATGGTTCTGAGCAGGGTTGTCAAAAAAACATGTTTTATTAAAAAAAAACAAAAAAAACGTTTTTTTCAATTTGTTTTTTTGTTTAAAACGTTTTAAACCTCTAGTGGCAAAATAACGCGTTTAAAACACTTAAGAATTATATCGAGTTATATGATATGCTGCGCCATCTAGTATTCGGTTAACTCGACCTATCGCCTCTAGAAGTTCTCTCTTAGAGACACCAAATTCCAATTTTTCCACGGTTCTGAGCAGGGTTGTCAAAAAACATGATTTATTAAAAAAACAAAAAAACGTTTTTTTTCAATTTAACTGTTTTTTTGTTTAAAAGTTTTAAACCTCCAGCGGAAAATAACGCGTATTAAACATTTAAAACAATGTTTAAAACGTTAAAAACAATGTTTAAAGCGTTTAAAACACTTAAGAATTGTACCGAGTTATATGATACGCTGCGCCATCTAGTATTCGGTAAACTTACTTAAAGAAACTGTAGCAATATCTTTGCACAACTTAAAATACAGAGGCGTTGAGAATTTGATTTTAGTTCACTTGTTTAAGAACTCTACTGTTTATTTTTGTTTTGTATGCTTCGTTTTACTTTTACTGCGGAAAAAAATCAACGTTTAAAACAACCTGTTTAAAACAGCGTTTTAAACGTAAATGTTTAAAACTACTTCTTTTGTTTAAAACAGTTTGTTTTAAACATAACCCTGCTTCAGACACAAGTCTTAAATCAACACTTAAATCTTTTAGATCGAAAAGCACTGGATCAAAAGGGAATCGAGTTACATATGTCCGTTTTATCGTTGTTGTGGTAGTTGAAAATGGGTAAAATCACCACAAACTAAACCGTGTCTGCTAATAATTATTACTTAAATATGATCTTGCACACCTACCTTGCAAATCGCTGCAGTCGACACAAGCTGTACACTATTTTGTATTCACTAAATTGAAGAACTTGTAGACTAATGTAGACCAGCAACAAGTTGTTGTCGCCGGCCGTCACTCTGACATTCAATATGGCCGCGTGCAATATCATATATGACCGACAGGGAGCGCCAAACGCCAACGTTTCATTGGTTACGCGTATGCGTGGTAAATTTAAAACTAACATTAAACAGTCAATATCTATTATTCTAAAAAATGCTTAACAATCAGAATGTCGATATCACGTACAGAGTGGTTAAAAAAATAACGAAAATTCAAACTCTATTTCTAATGTCAATGGGAGTTCGAATATGCAACTTGATTGATTAATTCCCATACCATTTATCATACTTCGTCGAAGTGACAGTAATAGGAGTTGACTTAAGCCGATTTTACCAGACATATCTTTACCGGGCGGCGCGTTCGCCAATCCCTGGTTGCGAAATAGTGCGAAGTGATTCATCACCGGCATATGGACGGCTCGGGGAGATGAGGGGCGATGGGAACGAAATTCCATGGGCGTATCATTTTAGAGGGGGCAGAATAAAAAAAAATTAAATAAAATATCCAAGTTATTAATATTGTTTTTAGGTGTACTTGTGATGGTTTTTTTATTATCATAAGAAAAATACTGTTATTAGATGATTCTAAAAATGTGTGATATGTATACTCTATACGTTTTCTTTATGAAGTACAACCCAAGTAGCATGGTGACGTCATTATTACGTTCTTTTAAGGTGATTTTAGGTCTAAGACGTCAAGTGACCAATATGAAGCCGAACATATGACATCATTTCTATGTCGTCTTTAAAACGTCACTTTTTTCTCGTCATTCAGACGTACCTTTTTAATCTAACGTTACTATTCCTTAGATAACTTGACGTCATGTTATCGACGATAATTTTTCCTCCCTTTCGTTATACTTATTTCTTATTTGTCTACAATAATTAATGTTATGTTAAGTTTGAGACATTTCTAAATTTAAAACATAAAGGGCGCGTCAACGGTTATAATTAGAAAATCTTTATGTAATTTTTGAATGTAATTTATATCAGCAATAATTTTATATCGGAACAAGGGATTGTTTCGATTTCCGCATTTTCTTGAACAGTAGGAAATTGTCAATTACTTGAAAAACTGCATGTATTTTGGAAATGACGTCAAATAAACGTCAGTTAGTGACGTCATTTAAACGTCAGTTAATGACGTCAAATAAACGTCATTTGGCTGTGACTTTTTCTCGTCATTTTGACGTCTCTCTTGTAGTTCTTTTAACGTATTTATGTCCTAAAAACTGACGAAATAAATACGGCATAATAATGACACCATGCTGCCTGGGAAGTACCAAATATTTGCTTCGCCATAAAACAATTTCGTTTTTCTCAATAAGAAGACTTCCGATTTCGTTTTATATGACGAAAATTCATCTCGTGCATAGTTCTCAATAGAACTTTCCGAAATAACTTGGGTAAAGATTGATCGTCAGAAATAGCAAGTGAAATTATCTTCAGTGTCGGAATGTCATTTTTAAAAAAGAAACCATGGATAATCCGGCGAATTGCGTATTTGACACCTTCGTCGACGTCAATTTTTTTTCTGCCACGAGTTTCCGTTTTCTTCTTTCTTGCAATGGGTTCCTCATCTGTAATTGCACGAAACACACTATTCACACAGATTTTTGTCAACAAACCGTTTTAGTGATTCCAGAATACCGTTCCAATATTCCTTCGTATACATTTTTGATCATTGTCAATTCTCCTCCTGTCAAATTCGGTCGCTCACGGTTGGAATTATTGGTTTTAGAACCACTACTACTCGCATTCGTCGCTTTCATCGCATAAAAACACTAAACACTCGCGTATAACTTAATATTACAATTAATTTATATCGCGAATCAACCAATAAGACACAATGAAACGCCACTGTCGCGCCAAAACATACATGCATGAAACAGCGCATGCGTCAATATACCCAAGGAAATCCCGCGTCTTTACCTCTGACCAATGAAATTAAATTAAATTTAGAATCGCCTAAAACTCACCAATAAACTTCCTCTTCCTCGAAATCCACGTCGCAGTCTTCCTCGTTCGCCGCCATTTTAATTTTTGAATGCGTGCGTATACAACTGCCTGTTTTCCTTTGTTTCGCCCACACCTGGCACAAAACGCGTTAAAACGGACACCGAAAAACACCAAAATTCACGTGGTCCATCCCACTTCTGATTTGTTAAAGTAATTTTCAATTTTCTCAACAAAATACTAAGCACCACAAGAGAGCAATACTTTTAGACATCCAGGGAAAAATAACGCGTTTAAAACACTGTTTAAAACGTTTGAAACACTTAAGAATTGTATCGAGTTATATGCTGCGCCATCTAGTATTCGGTTAACTTCGACCTATCGTCTCTAGAAGTTCTCTCTTAGGGAGACCAAATCCCAATTTTTCCATGGTTCTGAGCAGGGTTGTCAAAAACATGTATTATTTAAAAAAAAAACAAAAAAGACCTATTTTTTTATTTTCTTTTTTTTTTTTTTGTTTAAAACGTTTTAAACCTCCAGCGGAAAAATAATGCGTTTAAAACAATGTTTAAAACGTTTAAAACACTTAAGAATTGTACGAGTTATATGATATGTTGTGCCATCTAGTATTCGGTTAACTTCGACCTATCGTCTCTAGAAGTTCTCTCTTAGAGAGACCAAATCCCAATTTTTCCATGGTTCTGAGCAGGGTTGTCAAAAAAACATGTTTTATTAAAAAAAAAACAAAAAAACCGTTTTTTTCAATTTAACTGTTTTTTTTTTGTTTAAAATGTTTTAAACATCCAGTGGAAAAATAACGCGTTTAAAACAATGTTTAAAACACTTAAGAATTGTATCGAGTTATATGACATGCTGCGCCATATAGTATACGGTTAACTTCGATCTATCGTCTCTAGCAGTTCTCTCTTAGAGAGACCAAATCCCAAATTTTCCATGGTTCTGAGCAGGGTTGTCAAAAAAACATGTTTTATTAAAAAAAAACAAAAAAAAACGGTTTTTTTTCCATGTAACTGTTTTTTTTGTTTAAAACGTTTTAAACCTCTAGTGGAAAAATAACGCGTTTAAAACATTTAAAACAATGTTTAAAACAAAAAAAACCGTAAACCTTGTCTTAAATAAAGTTTAATATGATCCTTATCAAGTGTTGACCAGTGTATATAATTACCCAATTTCTCTTCGTTCATTAACATCGTAAATCCATAATGGTAATGGAGCCACCTAGTGCAAAAACGAGGAACAAAAGGTCGTTAAGAAAAATTACTAAAACCTCATTAGCTATTAAAAAAAGCATAATTTCACATATTTCTTACAATGGCGATTATTTTATTTATTTTACGCTTATATTCTCATCGCATTTAATATGCTGATCAACTTTAGACTGCAACATTTTTTTCGACCTTGCCTCTCATATTTAATTTACATATTTAAATAATCTCAATTTACATAAATAAATATAGGTACCCTCAAGTTTCAATGCATAGTTACTGTTTGATTATATCGTGTTTAATTTTTTTTCTAGAATCCAAGAATGGCCTTGTGATAGTTACATAGATGTGTGCTGCAATAAAGAAGACCAAGTCACAGAAGTCGGCCAGCCAATAACTCCCACCCCTGCGACTGTGACACCCGCCACCAAGCTATAAATATTAATTCTTAAGTGCGAAATCGTCTTCCCCGTAAATATATTTTATCCGTTAAGCACTGAAAGGAAGCCCATATACAAAATTATTTACACATTTGTACGTATATCAAATTTAAAATTTTGAAAAAAAAAAAATTAAAACAAAAAAAAATTAAAAAAAATTAATAAAAAAATTTTAAAAAAAATTAATTAATTTAAAAAAATATTATATTATAATATTATATAAAATATTATATTATAATATATATATATATATATATATATATATATATATATATATATATATATATATATATATATATATATATATATATATATATATATATATATATATATATATATATATATATATATATATATATATATATATATATATATATATATATATATATATATATATATATATATATATATATATATATATATATATATATATATATATATATATATATATATATATATATATATATATATATATATATATATATATATATATATATATATATATATATATATATATATATATATATATATATATATATATATATATATATATATATATATATATATATATATATATATATATATATATATATATATATATATATATATATATATATATATATATATATATATATATATATATATATATATATATATATATATATATATATATATATATATATATATATATATATATATATATATATATATATATATATATATATATATATATATATATATTGTTATAAGGTATATTAGTGAGCCCGGTATATGTTCGGGTATATCGTTCGCCCGGCACTTGTAATACATATAGACATGTATATTGAAGAAAAATAATATATGAACAATTTTTACCCCAAGGAAACATCGAGGGGTAAGAATATGATGAGAATAAAAATTATTTATATAATTAGGTAATAAGTCAGCCCGTTGACTTGGTTAGCCCATCTTTATATGTATACATATGCTATTCGCCTATTGGTCAGCCCAGCGGTGTTGCCATTACGTGGCTAGATGATTTTAACTCCTTCTCGGGTTTGGTCTCTATTATTCATTTATGCGGGAGACCTTTCTTTAGCGCATGTTTATATGTGTTGCTCAGTCAGGGCCGCCGCGCATCCATTGGCCGCCCGTGCGCAAGTAACAATTTTGCCGCCCCCCCACACCAAAATAATATATCCGGTCCGGTGCATTGCATAGGCAGCGAAAACAGAAAGAAAGAGAAAAAGAAAAAAACGCACTTACATAAACAATGATGGAGATGGAATCGTCATTATGAGTTAAAAAGTGGCCCTTCGGGTTTTGGCTTCCGCAAATTTCTTGATTAGTAATTTTATGTCAAGAGCGTCACTTATTTCATGTTCAATGGAAATTGTTGCTAATGCTGATAGTCTATCCTGGGTCATGGCCGACCTCAAATAGTTTTTTATAATTTTTAACTTCGAAAACGATCGTTCGCCCGAGGCCACTGTTACAGGTATCGTCAAAAAAATTCTCAGAATCACTACCACGTTCGGAAAAGAAGAACACAAACCATTTTCATATATATAGTTTAGAGCTTCAGTAGCGGTCATGTTTAACATTATATGCGGTTGCAATGACTTGATTTCTTCGAATAACTCTAATCCGTTAATATCTGAGTGATTTTGCGACGTATCATTAAGTGCTTCTTCCAGAACGGCACATGAACGTGTTTTTCAAATGATTGTCATTAATATTTTTTAGTTGAGAAAAATTGTGAAAAATCTTAAATGTTGATGTGTGTTCCTTCAACAATTGAAATCTGTCTTCTATTACAGCCTGTGTGCAATCCAAAATCTTGTAAAAGAAATCCACCTTGTAATTCCGCTTTGGATCTTGAATGGGTTCATAGTCAAAAAGTCGTTTTCGTTTTCTAATACGCGTTACTCCGATTATTGGAAATTGTTCTTCTGCGCCAATTTCTACTGCTATTTTTCTTGCGTTTTCTATAATAATTTCGAATGTTGCATCTGTTCTCATTTCTCTGAAGAACGTTTTTAAATTTTCTAATGCATCTACACAGTTTCCAATATTCAATTTAGGATTTTGCATCATTTTGCTGACAACATTAACTTTATTTAAAATGTCGTGCCAAATTAAAAGTGAGCAAATGAATTTAAACGATTTAATTTTATGGCCCAGATTATTTGCCATACTCCTGGTATTCATATCTCTATTTGCGTCGTCAGTCAGTTCAACCAAGGCATCATAAATTTCAGTTAATTGAGTTTTTAGAGGGGTGATAGCATCAATTCGACTCTCCCATCGGGTTTCCGACAACGGTTTTAATGTAAGTTTAGAAACATGTTTTAAGAGTATAGACGCCACCTGTGTGTAGACGCAGAGAAAAATACGTACAATTCTTGAACCAAATTGAAAAATTCCACAGATTCAAAACTAATTTTCACAGCATCGTTGACAACTAAGTTTAAACTGTGTGCGGAACACGGAACGTAAAATGCTCTTGGATATAAGTCTAAAATTCGTTTCTGAAGACCAATGTGTTTTCCGCGCATGTTAGCGCCATTGTCATATCCTTGGCCTCGTAAATTATGTATATCTAAATCGAATTCTTTCAATTTGTTAATTAAAAAATCAAACAGCCCTTTACCTGTAGTATCTATTACAGGACAGAAACATAAAAAATGTTCATAAATTTCAATTGGTGCTGAAGATGATACAAATCGAATAATCATTGTTATTTGTTCGGTGTGTGTTACATCTGGGGTGCAATCAAGAATAACAGAAAAATATTTTGCGCGCCTTACCCTTTCAAGAATTTCAGACTGAATGGCGTCTGCCAACAATGAAATCATCTCATTTTGAATTTGCATACCAAGATAGTGTGGCATATTCTTATGCTGGGAAGATTGTATTCGACGAAGATGCTCCGATAATACAGCATCAAATTGAGGAAGTAACTGAGCCAACTGAAGAAAGTTTCCATTATTATGTGTGAATAGTTTTTGAGAAGATCCTCTGAATGCTAAACACTGCTTCGAAAGGAATTTCACAATAGACATTAGTCTTTCAATAACCGCGTTCCAATGATTTTTTTCTAATTCATATATGCGCAGCTCGGCTGAATTTATAGTTGACCCTTTTTTTAAAGCAGAGCTGAATTCAGCCATTTTTTTAATATTTTTAATGTGACTTAAACTAGATTCGTGCCTTTTAAGAATAAAAGATAAATGTTGCCAATCATTCACCCCGCGTGCTCCTGCCAAATGTTCCAATTTGTCTTCTGACCCGAAAAGTTTACATGCTCCACAAAAGACACTGTCCAAAGAGACAGAATATAATAACCACTGTCGATGAATTTTTTCTCCGTTGTCTAATTTCCGGTAGTAATAAGACTCTCCAAATCTTCTTTGCTGAGTATCTTTCGGAAAATTTAAGTTTAGAATTTGAGAGGGGAAATTTTCAGTCAAAAATTCAATATCTTTTATACTCATTATTTCGGGCCATTTTCCAGGATCATTTGAATATATCCCATTGTTTAAACTCAAACTCAGACTTACACTACTATGACTTTCTGCTTCTTCAAGTGGTTCTGCAAAATTATCTTCTACATTATCGCTGTCGCTCGCATTCTTGTCCTGATTTGGGGATTGAGGGGATTCGGATTCCGAAGCCAAATTTATGTCATCGCTTACACTTACACCATCATCACTTGTACTTGCAATAGCTGCTATCGCATTGTCCGATGTACTTGCACCTGCAGCACCTGTTTGCCCCAGCCCCGGTCCTGCACTCCTACTAGTCAAAAATTTTTCGAAAGCACCCGATAATTGCTGCTGCTGCTGTTCTATTTTAAGTTTCTTTTTTTGTCTATATTGGAAACCTGACAAACGTTTAGTTTTTCTATCATCGGACATTGTTCAGGTTAGAAATAAATGTTCAAATGTTAAGAAAGTAATATAATACCAATCCCGTACGCGTCTTAAAATAAACTGAAATTCAGAATGAAATCCAAAGACAATGACCCAAAGCACATTTTTTTATAAAGTATAAAAAATCACGGAGAACCAATAATATCGCAAAAAGAACACCTGCAGCTGAGATGCACCGCGCACCGCAAATTAAAAGGCGCCGCCCTGATACGCCGTACGCCGGCTTGTATTGTTAAACTTCGAACTTCTGTCGGTATCGTAAATCATGTACTAATCTTGTAAACAAAGGCAGCGGCGGCGACAGATACAAAGACAAAATAAATTTGAATATTTTATGATGACGTTTGACGGGTGACGGCGTGCCCGCAGAATGGAAAGGCAATATTTTTTATTCATAATAAATTATTGTAGACAAACTCCAGAAAATGTAACGTTTGATTTTTTTGACATGTTATCCATTCGGCCGCCCGTGTGCTTTGCACACATTGCACAATAGGACGCGGCGGCCCTGTGCTCAGTATCATTTATTATCAATATCATTTTATTTATTGGTTATATCAGAAGTAAAATTAGCTCAACTCGAAATTCTATGAACCCACAATTTTCTAAGCAATAGGAATAAAATGTACAAATTTTAAACTTTTGCATATTAGTAAATAGGTTAATATCGACATACACTGTGTTCATTTTAAAACTTACCACCCCCTGTAATTGAAAAACGTCGAATATTTGAGAATTATGTTTTTCCAAATTTAAAATTTCTCACAGTCAAGAGGTTTTGTTATGTTCATGGCCCTCAAGCCCTAGCAACCTCAATTTTAAAATCATAAATGGAACCACGTGTTCCATTTATCACATCAATTCAAAGCTCTTTTCGTGGCGAATAGAGCAGGGTTCGGTCAAATTGGCCTCCCCAACTGCAGTAACCAAACCAAAATGTGCGTCATAATTTTGCACACCGTACCCCGAATTTTGCACACCTTGCCCTAGAAACTGGACTAAGGGAATACGTATGAAAGGGGCCAAATTGAAGGTTGCCCCCCCTTGTGCGCGAATGTAAATACTTTTATAGGTTGTACACGTTCAGTCCTCACAGCCTCTTGAAAAATTACCTTCAGTTCCTCCCATGCCCTAGGTAAAAACCATTTTGTAGCCTTTATAATCATTAAATTTTGAAAGTTTTGCACAGCCATTTCCAAATTTTGCAGATCCTCAGATAAGCCCTCAAAGACTTGAAAAACTACATTTACCCCTCCTCCGCCCTTGGTAAAAAAACATTTTCTAGCCTTTATAATCACTAAATTTTGCACAATTTTGCACACCTATTTCCAAATTTTGCACAGCCTCAGCTCAGCTTCCACAACCTCTTGAAAATTATCTTCAGCCCCTCCCTCGCCCTAAGTAAAAACCATTTTCTAACTACTATTTTCATTAAATTTTGGACAATTTTGCACGCTTATTTCTAATTTGTGCACAGTCGCAGATTAGTCTCTACAGCTCCTCAAAAAATTACTTTCAGGCCCTCCCTCGCCCTAGGTAAATAACCATTCTCTGGCAATTATAATTATTCAATTTTGCACACCCATTTCCAAATTTTGCACAGCCTCAGATTAGCTTCCACAGCCTCATGAAAATACCTTCAGCCACTCCCACGCTCTTGGTAAAAACCATTTTCTAACCGATATAATCTTTGAATTTTGCACAATTTTACATACCTACAGATTAGCCCCCACAGCCTCTTGAAAAAATACCTTCAGCCCCTCCCCCACCCTAGGTAAAAACCATTTTCTAGCAATTATGATCTTTAAATTTTGCACAGCCTCAGATTAGTTTCCACAACATCATGGAAATACCTTCAGCCCCTCCCACGCTCTAGGTAAAAATCACTTTCTACACATTATAATCTTTAAATTTTGCATACCCATTTCCAAATTTTGCACAGTCTATTGATTGAATTAACCCCGCACAGCCTATTGAAAAATTACACCGATTAAAATTACGAAAACGACGGGCCACATTCCTAACTTTTGTTTATAAACATATTGTCCAAATCGGTAAAAACTAATTTAATGTAAAATTAAAAATGCAAGAATTATATTGCAGTTGTACAAATCCTATAATTAATCCAATTTAACATAAAATTGAAATATATTTAAGAAGGGAGTTTTGTAATATAAATAAAAATTATCCCTCATTATGATTGTTTTTTGAGAGCAGCTCTGCGATAGTTTTGAAACAAAGCTGAACAGTAGAGTGCAGCTTCAGTGTATCAAAAAAACTTATTATAATAGTTAGAATATACCTAGAGCGGGGGAGGGGCTGAAGGTAATTTTTCAAGAATCTGTCGCTAATCTGTGCAAAATTTGGAAAAGGGTGTGTAAAATCTTGCAAAACTTAAAGATTACAATGGTTAGAAAATGGTTTTTACCTAGGGCTTGGAAAGGGCTGAAGGTAATTCTTCAAGAGGCTGTGGGGGCTAAACTGAGACTGTCAATAATTTGACCCCCTCCCATAAGTTTTGCCTTTTCAGTTACCTAAAGGGCAGGGTGTGCAAAATTCGGGATAGGATGTGCAAAATATGTGTATAAATTATGACGTATATGTCGGTTTGGTTACAGCAGTTGGGTTGGTGGCAAATTGACCGACCCATACAGCAATGTATTATTTTTGGAAATTGGTTGAGATTTAACAAAATCATGTAAAAACATTTAAAAAAATGTAGAACCTGCACCTGTATCTATCTGCACATAGCTGTTAAACGATTTTGTACATCTTGAATGTAGTGGTGGCTTTTTGTAAACTGATTTGAAATACCCCCATAGGTAAAAGTCATTTAGACTGAGATCAGGAGATCTAGCAAGTCATTCTATCGCCCTCTTCTTCCTATTCACGTCAGGAAATTTGATAATATTAACAATTTTGTGTAATTTGTATAATTAATAAATTGTGCGATTTGAATAAATTTGTAAAATCTCATGCAATTACCAAAAATGATGTAGTGCTGTATTCTCCATGAAAAGGGCTTTCAAATGATGTGTAACACGTGGGGTAGTTCCATGTAAGATTTTAACATTGGGGACTGTCAAAAATGTTCCCCCCTAATACTGATTTTTAATTGACATGTCTCGGCGAATTCTTAAATATTTTCTGGTTTTTCAATTACAGGGAGTGGTAAGTTTTAAAATGAACATAGTGTATATTATATATTATAAATACCGCTTCAGCTTTCAGCAAAACTGTCGCCAAACATTTATTCCGATCCGAAAATCAAACATTTATTCCGATTCTGCATGAAATTTGCTACACAATCAAAATTTTTCACATTTTCCTCAAATATAGATATTCTACATCTACACGTTTTTTTATTCATGCAGTAGCTTTAATTTTTACATCCGCTAACATGGGTATAATTGTGCTAATTTTTTAGGATGCATCTCTAGAAAAACGCAATTTGATTTGTTCACATATTCTAAAATATGTTTAATAAATATATATATTTTTTAATGCCTCATAAATTTGACAAATAACAAAAAATAGCTCAGATTTTTTTCTATTGATTTGAACAACTTAAAATAATTATTAACTTGCCACTAAAAGTGTTTGAAATGGCAGCTCACTATATAACTGGAAATTAAATATGACGAAAATAAAATTAAAAAAATCTATCCTGATAACAACTGACTCCATATCACAATAAGTTTCTGCAATAAACACCAGTTTGGTATCGTCACAATCCTCTGTTAACTTTATTCTTAATATTTCATACGCATTACCACTGTTGCCAAGTTTCGGGCTAACCAATGTACCATCCACTAGAAATATCTGTATAAAATTGGGCTGACCAATAACATTTTATCGTAAATATGTATATCCGTCAACAGCGCTATCTGCACGGAATTTTTGTGAACTATGAGGTGTATAAGCTATATGTAAATTGTCCATTGGTCGTCCCTCCCCAAAACATGTCAAAAGCAATATTACACTCCCTCCTATCGATTAAAGCATGTATACAGTGTGTGCATACAGTAAAGCATGTACAAAATTTAAAAAAAATCAATAATTTTTTTTTTAAATATTAATTAAATAAATTTTAAAAAAAATTAATTAATTTAAAAAAATAATATATATATATATTTTTTTAAATTAATAATTTTTTTAAATTTATTTAATTAATATTTAAAAAAAAATTATTGATTTTTTTTAAATTTTGTACATGCTTTACTGTATAATATATATATATATTTTTTTAAATTAATAATTTTTTTTTTAATTTATTTAATTAATATTTAAAAAAAAAATTAGATTTTTTTTAAATTTTGTACATGCTTTACTAAAACAATAAAAAAAAATATTATCTGCTAAGCACTGAAAGGAAACCCATATACAAAATTATTTACAAATTTATACGTATATCAAATTTAAAATTTTGAAAATAAAATTAATAAAACAAATTAATAAAAATATTAATAAAAAAAATTAATAAAAAAAAACAATAAAAAATTCTTTTTAAAAACATTAATTAAATACAAAAAACATTATGAAAAAGAATATAATAATAAAAACATTAATGAAATAGTTAAAAAAAAATTAATTAATTTAAAAAAAATACCTCGCTTGAGTCGCCGCGTCTGGTATTATTTCCAGCAGTGGTGCCAACTCTCGAATTTATAAATCAGCTAAATGCCACTTTTCATTCGGCCAGATGTTTTCTTCCTCTCAAATCTCAAAGAATTAAAGGGTATAAAATTGTACTTGTAAAAGAAAAATACACACAACGTGTGTATTTTGTACACTATAATGTACAATTTGTACAAAAACACAAATCCAACGTCCAATGCCAATAAAACTAAAATGGGACCCACTTGAAAATACCAGGGGGTATTTTCCAACAAAACGAATATTTTTAAAATCGATTTATAAATGACGGTTCCGAGGTAACAAACATAAAAAAAGTACAACCGAATTGAGAACCTCCTCCTTTCATGAAGTCGGTTAAAAAAACTATCGTTTCTGAAATAAATATCGATGTGATGTCATTATTGAAATAAAAATCCAGTTTTGATGGTATAACTTTAGTTCAGATTATTTAGATAATAATTAGTGAAAACAGTAAAAGCTGAACTACTTTAAAGTCTGCGGTACGAGAATTGAACATATGAGGGGGAAAGGGCAACAAGATATGCAATAGAGGCTTCTGTCAAGCACAGAGCATAAAAGAAATTGGCTTCTTTCTCTCACTTTCTCGTATTTGAAACTTCTTTTGCCACACTCGCAGAATTCACTTAAATTCGTTTTTTAAAAAGTGCCTATGAATTTCCCAGTGGGATTCTGCACACCATAGCACTATTTTAAACACCTCAAATAACTTTTAAACATTATATTTTAAGAATTTTAGCTCACATAAAACCAGCTAGCTGTTGATTACCACATGCGTAATGACATATGAGGGGGAAAGGGCAACAAGATATGCAATAGAGGCTTCTGTCAAGCTCAGAGCATAAAGGAAATTTGACTTCTTTACGTAAATAACTATAGTACAAAAATAAGATGTGAACCTTTGTATATAATTTATTAATAGAGAATGTGGAGACAACGGAACTTTAATCCCACACAATTCCCTCAGTTATTGGATTTTGTTTGACCGTTTCGTAACTTAATATCTCCAGAATTTCTACTCACTTTCTCGTATTTCAATCTTCTTTTATTTATATAAATCAGCTTGCCACACTTTTCCCGAATTCACTGAAATTCGTTTTTTAAAAAGTGCCTAAGAATTTCCCGGTGGGATTCTGCACACCATAGCACTATTTCAAACACTTAAACATTAAACTCTTAAACATTATATTTTATGAATTTTTCTTTTTTTCTATTTTATGAATTCCCTTTGTTCGACTCTCGGGTGGCTGACTGTACCATTTCTGCTCTAAGATCTAAGGGACAGTTATAAATGTTAACAGCTTTGCCCGTTATACACCAATCACCATGCTTAATAATAATAATATAAATATGAAAAAAGAGCATAAATAGATATAAATTGCATTTAGAAAATCGTATTAATTAATTACATCAACTTTAAGGACTCCACTGCCACCTCTAACCTCGACAATTCCACACAGGTTTGATTGAACTTGTCTAAATTCGCGTGCTGGACTTCAACGGGTACCTTCACTTCATAATCGGAGGCGTTCATCGCTTTGCTCAATTTATCTTTGGATCCCCGCAAGAATTCTACTTTCTTTTGGATTTTTCTAATTTCCTTTACGGGATCGATCAATCCCTTAAGTAACAGATTGACCTCGCATTTATCAGACACCGTTATAATAGTACACCCCTTTGGTGCCGGTTCATTAATTAAGATCTTTGAACAATTGGAGAGAGTCTCAAGATCGCCAACATAATTTCTTATTATTTCACATGTAACCTCATCACTAGACTGGAGGTAGGCTAGAAAACAAAACAAAGTAAAACATTAATTTTAATTTTTAATGCTAACAAATACTAATATTGGAAATAATGCTAAACAAAATTATTATTCAAATCAAATACTTTTTGTCAAATACAGTACATTAGAGCGCGAATTGTTAGCTGTAGTTTAGGCAGTGATACACTTTAGCCAGTATATGTTTGGCACGAATTAAAATTGATAACCGATCACTATCTTGGTGATGACTCTTCTCTACAAAAGAAGTCACAGCAAAGATTTAGATGGGAACTGTACTTAATTACTAAATTGAGTTACAAGAGACCAAGTATTAAATCGCCCACAAAAAAACCACCTGCAAATTCTGCATACTTTGCTTTTATATTACGTTACATATTTTATATTTCATTAGTTTATAAGATAACTCATATACCTGAGTGGCCTACGGAAAATTTTGGCCCATCAGAAGGTATTTCATAGAGAAGTGGGGAAGGGACTAGGAGGGTCTGGGCCTTATTACCTGCTATTTCGTAGCAGCTGTAAAAACCTGTTTTTTAACCTGTAAAAACAGTTTTTGCTGTTTTTTTTACAACATCAGAAAGTACAGATTTCAACGAACAAAAAGCACACCGACCTTTTCAAAAAAGCAGATATTTTGACGTGACAATTTTCCACTGAAAATTAGGGTGCTTTTTCGATATTAAGTAAAAATAAGGTGAAAAGATAAATATTTTAAAACAAAAAAATGACAGTGTGTTTGGGACATAAAACGGTAAGTTTTCACTAAATTTCTTTAAAAATTTTTTTTTTGTAAAAAAAAACCAAAAACTTGGTTATTTGAATTTTTCACATAAATTTTGAGGTTATGTGAAAAAAGTGTAAATACAGAAGTTGTAGATCTTTTTATTACCTACAACTTTGCCATTTAACTTTTTTCCATAGGACTTATAGTTTTGTCGGAAATCGAGATAAACAATCCCAAATTTTATGTCCCAAAAAACTTTGGGACGTTTTCACCAAATTTAAAATTTTTTTTTGTAAAAAAAAAACCAAAAACGGTCATTTGGAATTTTTCACATAAATTTTTAGGTTATGTGAAAAAGTGTAAATATAGAAGTTGTAGATCTCTTTATTATCTACAACTTTGTGATTTAACTTTTTTCCATAGGACTTGTAGTTTTGTCGGAAATCGAGATAAACAATCCCAAATTTTATGTCCCAAAAAACTTTGGGACATAAAAGGTGTTTTCATCTAATTTTTCTTGTAAAATAAAAAACCAAAAACGGTTATTTGAACTTTCATATAAATTTTGAGGTTATGTGAAAAAAGTGTAAATACAGAAGTTGTAGATCTCTTTATTATCTACAACTTTGTGATTTAACTTTTTTCCATAGGACTTGTAGTTTTGTCGGAAATCGAGATAAACAATCCCAAATTTTATGTCCCAAAAAACTTTGGGATATAAAAAGGTGTGTTCACCAAATTTCTTTAAAGAAATTTTTTTTTTGTAAAAAAAAACAAAAAACGGTCATTTGGATTTTTTCACATAAATTTTGAGGTTATGTGAAAAAAGTGTAAATACAGAAGTTGTAGATCTCTTTATTATCTACAACTTTGTGATTTAACTTTTTTCCATAGGACTTGTAGTTTTGTCGGAAATCGAGATAAACAATCCCAAATTTTATGTCCCAAAAAACTTTGGGACATAAAAGGTGTTTTCATCAAATTTTTCTTGTAAAAGAAAAATAAAAAACCAAACACTTGGTTATTTGAATTTTTCACATAAATTTTGAGGTTATCTGAAAAAGTGTAAATACGTCTTCCCAAAAAACTGTCCCAAAATGATGTCCCAAAAAACTTTGGGACAAAAAAAGGTGTTTTCACCAACTTTCTTTAAACATTTTTTTTTGTAAAAAGAAAAATAAAAAACCAAAAACGGTTATTTGAATTTTCATATAAATTTTGAGGTTATGTGAAAAAAGTGTAAACACAAAAATTGTAAAACTTTTTATGACCTACAACTTTGTCATTTGACTTTTTTCCATCGGATTTGTAGTTTTGCCGGAAATCGAGATAAACCGTTTTTTAACCTTAAAAACCCCTCCATTTCCCAACCTCAGATCATCCGTAAATTATTTTCCCTTCATTTTTGTTATATTCTCTTCCTTTTCCAATGGGTGTCATCCTACTATTATTTTTTTTTTATTTCAAAAATTATCGACCCTGGTCTAAATATCATAGTTGATCAAATGTTTCTTGTAAGTTATTTAAGTCGTCCAATTGCTTGCCAGAAAGTGAATTTAATTTTAAAGATTTACGTTTTTCATAAGTATCTAAATAAATCAGTTAAGCGCGTTTTATTGATTGAGACACATGAGTCATCTGTTACTGAAAATGCAGAAAACCACTCTTTCTGCATTTTCAGCATTTTAATTGATTAATTGCAAATTCGATCACTTTCTGAAAGTAATGAAATTCTTCTGCAATAAAAATATCTTCCTAAAATACCTCTATTAAAAGCATTGCTAGCAATAAATTATTCCACCAGAAGTGGGATTGTGCAAGCGCATGAAATACTTTCAAAATGTCCATTTTAATTCCGGGACCAGTCAACTAAAGTTGGCAAAAACATAGGGGGAACTTAATTGGGGGGAAATTGAATGTGCCAAATACCTTTCTGTGTCTAAACTAAAGCCTTACACAGTTCCTTATTAAATACGATATAAAACTCATAAAAATGGTTCATCAACTTACCTTCAGTTTTCATCTTGTTGAGAATATTATAGTCGCTTCTTGCCGACCTGATACATTTGGCAACTTTTTGTATGAAAGCGACTTCGGTTTCTATAACTTCGTTCCTCCAATGGCATTCCCGGACATCCGGATATTGAGCCACACAGATGCTAGGAATTTTCTCTGATATCTCCTTGGGCTTGGGTAGCCTTTGATATAACTCTTCGGTAATAAATGGCATAAAAGGCGATAGTAAACGTAAACCCACTTCAAGAGCTCTATAAAGAGTTATCTGGGCAGTTTTCTTGCCGTCCACATCGTCGCTTGCAAACAATGGCTTAAGGCATTCCTAAAATCGTGTTAATTGATATTTAGTAAAAAAATTTCATAGGGATTTCAAATTGCTATAAGGCGAGAAACATAATCCAACTGTTTATTGAATGAATAGGGACAATTTGCATCAGGAATCAGAAGTTGGATATCACCAGATTGTTCGAATAATTCCTAATCCGTCCATCACTGAAGCGGCAAAATTACCATTTGCTGCACTAATAATTTCTGTCTTAAAACTTGATAATTAAATACCTTGGATCTAGATGAAATTTTAAATCGCATATAATTGAAGTGATACGTAATTATAATAATACAAACTTTATTATTATAATTACCACCAAATTGTATGGGATTTAAAATTTTATCAAGTATTAGAAGTATCAATTAGAAATTTTATCAAGTGTGTAGGAAACTACTAAAACTAAAATGATATGAAAAAAATGATATAATACGAAAATGTAGTTTTTTTTCTTTTTGATATTTTGGATCATTTTCTATTTCTTTAGGATAAGAATAATGAAATTTCTGTAAAATGGTTTTTGAATAGTAGCCTCAAAATGTAGGGTTATAGTAAAAAAAATATACAGGGTGAGTCAGTTTTTTGTAGACAAACTTTAACAGGGGATAGAACGCACGTTTTTAAAAAGAAAAGTGCCTATAAATATATGGCCGATCTAGCTTCCTAAGGAAGATACAAGGTGTTAAAGTTTCATTTTTTTTTACATTAATGTGTAATATTTTCTGAACGGAATGATATATTCACTAAATATTTTACACATATCTTAACCTGCATAGGATCAACATGTTGTATTGTTCCTGTCGAAAATACTATAGTGGATGTTACTTTTTTCGGGTACTTCGGATATTCTGCATAATGGAACTTTTTTTTCGTACGCCACTGACATTTAAAATTTTGTTTCTTGAATTCTAACATTTTGCGATATTTTAACCCGGAATTTAAATCGAAAATTACCAGTTATAAATTCCAATTTTAAAATTTTGAGTTATGACTGAGGATTTTACATCAAATTTTTGAGTTGTCTCGCAGTTTTAAAATTTCGAGATTTCGGAATTTTAAAAAATTTTAAAAAACGCAGAATATTAAAATTGATTTTTATATCCAACTTCTGACAATTTTTAAAATTCCGAGTCATAACTCGAAACTTATTTAAAATTTTGTTTAGTATTAATTTAATTTCCTTTAAATCTATTTAAAAAATCCGACGCAGAATATAAAATTTTTGCGGTTAAGGGTAAGAGAATTTATAACTGGTAATCTTCGATTTAAATTCCGAGTTAAAATATCGCAAAATGTTAGAATTCAAGAAACAAAATTTTAAATAAGTTTCGAGTAAGTGCTTAATTCAAAATTTTCCCGAAAATCGATGGAGGTAAAAGGACTTTAACGACTACACTTGAACAGTTGAATTTCTCTCCTTATCACACACAATAACCGATCCCGGACACCTACCAAATAAACGTCGCATAGTTCATATAACCAAACGTTATAAATGGCAGTTGTTACAATTGTAAAGTCATAGCAGGCGAAACCTTTATTAGAGTCCGCCACGGCTGCAGCCAATCTACTTAACATCCACAGGTCCATCACACTCTCATTTCCTATTATCTTACTATCCATCGGAACTTGGAAATCATTGGAAAAATATGTAAAGGCAAATCTTGTGGCATTCCAGATTTTATTACAGAAAAATCTGTAACCTTGTACTCGTAAAATATCCAAATTTATGTCCCTCCCAGAGCACATAGCACATAAGGCAAAACGAAGGGCGTCGGTTCCACACTCGGGTATCCCTTCAGGATAATCCTGTTTCTGAGCTACTTTAGCTTTCTCAACTTCAGCAGGATCTAAATTGCTATCGAGCAATTGCTTGTGGAGGTTTTCAAGCGTTATGCCGGATATTACATCCATTGGATCTATCACATTTCCAAGAGATTTACTCATCTTTCTCCCGTGAGCGTCACGAATTATCGGATGCAGATACACTTCCCTGGAAACAGTATGTCATATATATACTGGGGGTTAATGAGATCTAGAATGGGTGTCGCTTTATTGCAAAATAGTGTCAAATTTAGAAAATGTGAAAAAATTAAAATGCGTTAATTAAAATTTTCAAATATATGTTTGCGTATTTTATTTACATTTAAATATAGGGAAAAAAATTCCTCGAAAGCAGTACAAATTTTGTTTAATTGCAAAACACAAAAACGCGGCAAGGAAAAATCATTTGAAATACATTAGGGATATTTTAGAGGATATATTAAGGGATAATACTTAGGTCCAAACAAATAGATAGCAGATATGCCATAGTAATAAATACTTATTGTAAGATTTTCGATTTCAGAACCTACAATACATTTGAACTACTACCAAATTCTCATGCACTGCCATCACCAATTGAACTAAAGTAGTCAATTTATTATGTTATATTAAAGGATATTAAGGATATATTAAAGGATAATACTTATGTCCAAACAAATACCAGATATGCCATAGAATATAGAATAAAATATAGAGGACTATTTGACAATGTACTAAATACTAATTGTAAGATATCTAAACAAAAACCTACGAGACATTTGAACTACTATCAAATTCCCATTCCACTAAACTCAATAAAAATAAAAAGAACTAATGTCAATATGTATATTATATTATATTAAAGGAAATTAGGGATATTTTAGAGGATATATATATATATATATATATATATATATATATATATATATATATATATAAGAGGATATATATTTAGAGGTTATGCCATATGAGAATATAATATAGATAACTCTTTGATAACGTAATACATGCTTATTGTAAGATTTCTCATTTCAGAACCTACGATACATTTGAACTACTACCAAATTCTCACGCATAAAATTGTTTTTTCTTTCACAAATTAATGAATGGATGCACGTTGCAATCACCAATTGAACTAAAGTCAATTTATTATATGCCATAGACAAATAAAATATAAATAACTCGTTGACAACGTAATACATGCTTATTGTAAGATTTCTCTTTTCAAAACCTACGATACATTTGAACTACTACCAAATTCTCCCATTCATGGAATTCTATTTTCTTCCACAAATGAATGAATGATGCACATTACAATCACCAATAGAACTAAAGACAATTTATTATATGCCATAGACAAATAAAATATAAATAACTCTTTGACAACATAATAAACACTTATTGTAACATTCTCATTTCAGAACCTACGATACATTTGAACTACTACCAAATTCTCCCATTCATGGAATTCTATTTTCTTCCACAAATGAATGAATGATGCACATTACAATCACCAATAGAACTAAAGACAATTTATTATATGCCATAGACAAATAAAATATAAATAACTCTTTGACAACATAATAAACACTTATTGTAACATTTCTCATTTCAGAACCTACGATACATTTGAACTACTACCAAATTCTCCCATTCATGGAATTCTATTTTCTTCCACAAATGAATGAATGATGCACATTACAATCACCAATAGAACTAAAGACAATTTATTATATGCCATAGACAAATAAAATATAAATAACTCTTTGACAACATAATAAACACTTATTGTAACATTTCTCATTTCAGAACCTACGATACATTTGAACTACTACCAAATTCTCCCATTCATGGAATTCTATTTTCTTCCACAAATGAATGAATGATGCACATTACAATCACCAATAGAACTAAAGTCAACACAATCCTCGAAAGCACTAAAATAAATGCAGTTTATCGCACATCTTCAAGTTGAAAATTGACTGGATTTTCGTTAATAAGAATTTGTTTATGAAAAATTCCGAAAATCGGGATGCTGTAAGATACCGGCATTATCTACCGATTCCAATAATTTTCATCAAGATCGGTACGCTATGACTGACTGAAATTTCAACTTTACAATTTTGCAATATGTGGCAACAATTGCAATACGTGGAAACAGTTGAAACATGGCATCTAAGAAGATTTACTTAGAAAGGGAAAAAACCGCGCAAAGAATCAGTTAAAAGCACCTCCCTATTAACGTCCCGACGCTTTTGCGGCGCTCCTGGACGTCTGGACAAAATCCGAACACCGTCTAGTGAAAGGTCCAGAAGTAACTGCACTTGTTGAAACAAGAAAAGAATCAGGTACTCAGAAAGATTCCCATCTGACAGTCGAACATTGACATTATGAATTTGTACGTATGCCATTTGGAATAAAAAAATGCTCCATCAACGTTTCAAAGAGATAACATTTTATTGGGAATTCAAAATGAACGTTGTCTTGTTTATATGGATTCTCGGTTAAATGAGGTCTTTAAAAGGCTAATCTCAAGATTTAACTTGACAAATGTGAACTGTTTAGAAAGGAAGTTGCGTACTGAGGACATGTTATAACTGAATACGGAGTAAAAGCGAATCCCGCGAAAATCGATTGCATTAAAAATTTCCCTGATCCGCAAAATCAAACAGAAATCATGTAATTTCTACGACTAGCTGGTTATTACAGAATTTGCAAAAATTTCAAAACCAATGACTAAATTACTTCAGAAAGACTACTCATTCCATTTTGATACTCAACGCAAAAATTCATTTGATGAACCGAAACAAGCTTTAATATCCTCTCCTACTTTAATTTACCCTAACTTTGAAGAACCATTCTTATTAACAATGGACGCAAGTGCTATATTGCCTTTTCCCTACACACGCTAAAACATCGCCGCCTATGTTCAAACCATCCGCCATTTTGGGTCCCTAAGTAATAACTATGGCCGTTTTAGGTCCCTAATACCATATCTTCGTATGCAAGCATCCAATTCCTATTTGCAATCCTTTTAAATACCGCTTAACCAAGCTCGACCGTATGCAGACCGAATCACCTGTAGATAGATACATATAATCTGATAGAAGTAGATGTAGTGAACATAGACTGACAATAAACCTGTTGTAACCGTTTATATACGTGACCCCTGGTGTTTCCGCCCGTCCCCACTCGCAGATACCCAGATATTGGCGCCCGAGACAAAAACTAAGCACCGAACCGGGAAAAAGCGCCATAAGTTTGGCACTAAATATCCCGGCGAAAAAAAAATCGATTTTTTTTAATGCTTAATTACGTAGAATCATCCACTGCAATCAAGTAATGATTTTAGATTTTCCATTATTGAGGGAAAAATGAAAAAAGTGGTTTCCAAATTATTTTGAGATAATAAACCGGTGACGCATATCTCGCTCAATATAACGCCTACTATGTTCAAACCACCGCCATTTTGGGTCCCCGTAATAACTGTGGCCATTCTAGGTCCCTAAGACCGTATCTTCGTATGCAAGCATCCAATTCCTATTTCCAATCCTTTTAAATACCGCTTAACCAAGCTGGACTGTATGCAGACTGAATCACCTGTAGATAGATGTATATAATCTGATAGAAGTAGATGTAGTGAACATAGACTGACAATAAACCTGTTGTTACCGTTTATATACGTGTCCCCTGGCGTTTCCGCCCGTCCCCACTCGCAGATACCCGCAGATATTGGCGCCCGAGACAAAAACTAAGCACCGAACCGGGAAAAAGTGCCATAAGTTTGGCACTAAATATCCCGGCGAAAAAAAAAATCGATTTTTTTAAATTCTTAATTACGTAGAACCATCCACTGCAATCACGTAATGATTTTAGATTTTCCATTATTGAGGGAAAAATGAAAAAAGTGGTTTCCAAATTATTTTGAGATAAAAAACCGGTGACGCATATCTCGCTCAATATAACGCAGACTATGTTCAAACCACCGCCATTTTACGTCCCTAAGACCGTATCTTCGTATGCAAGCATCCAATTCTTATTTGTAATCCTTTTAAATATCGCTTAACCAAGCTTGACCATATACAGACTGAATCACCTGTAGATAGATATATATAATTTGATAGACAAAGATAGAAGTAGATGTAGTGAACATAGACTGACAATAAACCTGTTATAACCGTTTATATACGTGACCCCTGGCGTTTCCGCCCGTCCCCACTCGCAGATACCCGCAGATATTGGCGCCAGAGACAAAAACTAAGCACCGAACCGAGAAAGAGCGCCATAAGTTTGGCACTAAATTTTAGATTTTCTACAGTAAAACGGTGGTTTTGAAATTATTTTGAAATAAAAAACCGGTGACGCATATCTCGCTCATTATAACTACTTTTTTAATGGCTTACTATATACATTAAGATCTTTCATTCGGGCCCTATTTCAATGGGTTTCGTCCAAGTCCAAATACCCTTTTTTTTTTTGACGTACATAGACAGGCATAACAAAAGAGCGTTTTAATTAACATAAATATATCAGGAAACGGACTTACTTGAAAGGTAATTTTCCCAGTAATTTTTGCCCAAAGAACACCATCCTGGCAACCCAAAAGAATAAAATATCGTGACCGGTTTCAAGGAGTGAAGTGGGGTAAAATACTTGAAGATCATCCGTATCATCTGGCCAACCGAAAATGGAAAATGGAAATAAAGCGGACGAGAACCACGTATCCAAAACGTCCTCATCCTGAGCAAGAACAATGTCAGTTTCGACGGTATTAAATTTCTTCGCCGCCTTTTGTAAAGCTTCCGCTTTCGTCCTTCCCGCCACCCAGTGATTATCGGCCTCAGACTGCAACATAAATTATTTCACAAATTTAATAAAAACTACACAAAATATTCTAAAGTTATTTATTTGATTTCTGGTAGTTCGGGTTGTACGTTACCTCAGATACGGGGAGTTCAGGTTTGCTCTTCAGTTTTATAAAATATGCCGGTATTCTATGGCCCCACCATAATTGCCGAGATATGCACCAATCTCTTATGCCGTGCATCCAGTGATTCCACGTTTTATAATGCATCTCGGGAATAATTTTAAGTTCTCCGGTGTCAACGGCCTCGACGCCTTTTCTAGACATCTCGTCACATTTTACATACCTAAAAAATTTTAAGTATAAAGTCCGTATAAAATGTATACGAAAATACAAAAAAAATTGGGTTAGGTTAGTTTTTTTTCTGAGGTTAAGTAAAAATAAGGACGTGTAATTGTAAGGTGCGTCCTTTTTTTAATTACGCTCTTCAATATAAATTTTTCAAGAGGCCGTGTGGGTAATCTGGGGCTGTGCAAAAATTGGAAATGGCTCTGCTACATTGTGAAAAATGAAAAGTTTATAACAGCTGTAAAATTATCTACATTCGCGCATAGGGGGGGGGGGCACCGACAATTTGCCCCCTCCATATGTTTTCCCTTTCCAGTTCCTTCGGCAAGGTGTGCAAACTTCAGGATAGGATGTGCAAAATCGTGCAAAATTATGACGTACTTTCGGTTTGGTTACTAGACCGGCCCACAAATATCCCCCCATATGTTTTCCCTTTCCAGTTCCAACGGCAAGGTGTGCAAACTTCGGGATAGGATGTGCAAAATATGTGCAAAATTGTGACGTACTTTTGGTTTGGTTACTAGACCGCCCCACAAATATCCCCCCCATATGTTTTCCCTTTCCAGTTTCAACAGCAAGGTATGCAAACTTCGGGATAGGAAGTGCAAAATTATGACGTACTTTCAGTTTGGTTACTAGACGGCCCCAAAAATATCCCCCCATATGTTTTCCCTTTTCAGTTCCAACGGCAAGGTGTGCAAACTTCGGGATAGGATGTGCACAATATGTGCAAAATTATGAGGTACTTCCTGTTTGGTTACTAGACCGCCCCACAAATATCCTCCCCATATGTTTTCCCTTTCCAGTTCCTACGGCAAGGTGTGCAAACTTCGGGATGGGGTGTGCAAAATTGTGCAAGATATGTGCAAAATTATGACGTACTTTCGGTTTGGTTACAGGACCGACCTACAAATAATGGGGCGCGCACTTCTCCCTGACACACTATATTTATACTGTGGGCAAAAGCCCTTAAAAAATATCTGTGAAATATTTTCAGTTAAATGAAATATTCCGAGTATAATAAAATATGCAAATGACATTATGGACGAATATAAGAGAAACTTATGGTACCTGTTGGACTGATATCTAAATTGGTTTATATTTACCATTGAGGCTTAAGCATCGGTTCCACTACGTCTTTAGTTCGACTGCAAACTGGCACCACCATAGGATTCTTTGTAGTTTCTACATATAGACCTTTTTCCTTTAAAGCATCAATAATCTGCTGCCTTGCATGGAATCTCTTCATACCCTAAAACACATATTTTTTTATATTAATCATTATGTATTTTTATTTCTTCTCGGAAAATTCAGTTGCAAGATTTGACCCGAACAAACAAACACACATACATACATACATAGCAAGTTAAATGAAAGCTTGTGAAAAAAATTAAAGCACAGGAATATTCAATTAAAAATTAAATAAATTAAAATATACCTATAGTTCTTTGTAATATAAGGTAATATTTATTTTATTTTTTTTGTTTTTTTTGTTTTTTTTTTTACTTTATTTTGGTATATATTTATTTCTGTTTTTATTTTTTGTCGATAATTTTTGGTTTATTTTGGAATATATATATTTATTTTATTGTCTTTATATTTTGTGGAGAATTTTGTGCTTTATTTTGGAATATATACTAATTTTATTGTTTTTATATTTTGTTGAGAATTTTTGCTTTATTTTGGTACATATTTATTTCTGTTTTTATTTTGTCAAAAATTTTTCGTTTTATTTTGGAATATATTTATTTTATTCTTTTTATTTTTTGTGGAGAATTTGGTGCTTTATTTTGGAATATATACCAATTTTAATGTTTTTATATTTTGTTGAGAATTTTTGCTTTATTTTGGTACATATTTATTTCTGTTTTTATTTTTTGTCAAAAATTTTTCGTTTTATTTTGGAATATATATTTATTTTATTGTTTTTATTTTTTGTCCAGAATTTTTTGCTTTATTTTGGAATATATTTATTTTATTCTTTTTATTTTTTGTGGAGAATTTGGTGCTTTACTTTGGAATATATACCAATTTTATTGTTTTTATATTTTGTTGAGAATTTTTGCTTTATTTTGGTACATATTTATTTCTGTTTTTATTTTTTGTCAAAAATTTTTCGTTTTATTTTGGAATATATATTTATTTTATTGTTTTTATTTTCTGTCCAGAATTTTTTGCTTTATTTTGGAATATATTTATTTTATTCTTTTTATTTTTTGTGGAGAATTTGGTGCTTTATTTTGGAATATATACCAATTTTATTGTTTTTATATTTTGTTGACAATTTTTGCTTCATTTTGGTACATATTTATTTCTGTTTTTATTTTTTGTCAAACATTTTTCGTTTTGTTTTGGAATATATATTAATTTTATTGGTTTTATTTTTTGTTGAGAATTTTTTGCTTTATTTTGGAATATATATTTATTTTAATGTTTTTATTTTTTGTCGAGAATTTTTTGCTTTATTTTTGTATATTAATTGTATTGATTTTATTTTTTGTTGAGAATTTTTTGCTTTATTTTCGAATGTATATTTATTTTAGTTTTTATTTTTTTTCGAGAATATTTTGCTTTATTTTGGTATATATTTATTTTGTTTTTATTATTTCTTCGGAATTTTGTGCTTTATTTTGGAATATATATTAATTTTATTGTTTTTATTTTTTGTTGAGAATTTTTTACTTTATTTATTATTTTAATAAAATAAAAATATATTCCAATAAAGCAAAAAAATTCCAAATAAAAATTAAATAAATATTTTATTTTTATTTGTTGTTTTGTTTTATTTTGGAATATAGGTATATTAATTTTATCGTTTTTATTTTTTGTTGGTAATTTGTTGCTTTATTTTGATACATTTATTTTATTGTTTTTATTTTTGTTGAGAATTTTGTGCTTTATTTTGGAATATATATTAATTTTATTGTCTTTAAAGTTTTTGCAGAAAAAAATAAAAGCAAAGGAATATTCAATTAAAAATTAAATAAATTAAAATATACATATAGTTCTTAGGGTTTCTTTCCTATGATACTACTAATCGAAGAGCCTATTAGTCTTATAAATTAATTAAAATATATATTTGACAATCAATGACAATTTCAAATATGTATTAAAATAAAATCATCTTTTCAATTATTAAAAAAAAAAAAGAAATATTAAAAAAATAAAATATTACTTACCGTAAATTTTCCAAAATCTCCTTTGACGTTACCCTCATCATCAAAAATGGTGATATAAGGTAAATTGTGTCGTTTCCCAACCTCATAATCATTGGGATCGTGGGCAGGCGTAATTTTCACGGCTCCCGTACCGAATTCCAATTCGACGAAATCGTCAACAACGATAGGAATTTTCCTGTCACAAAACGGGTGTACGACATATTTTCCGTGCAGATGTTTGTATCGCTCATCTCTAGGATGCACCGCTACCGCCGTATCCCCGAGCATCGTTTCCACGCGAGTCGTTGCCACTATTAATTTCTCGTCCGAATCTTCCACCCGGTAGGCAAAATGCACCAAAACGCCAAACTCAATTTTCTCGGTGTAACCCGGTACGGAGAGGAAAGTACGGCCAGGGATCTCAATTTTATCTACCTGGAAAGTAGAATGTAGTTCATAATTTCTTATAATATACGAACATCTACCTCAATATCCGAAATAGCCGACTTTAAAGCGCAGCACCAATTTACGAGTCTATTAGATCGATAAATTGTTCCATCGTCGTGTAGTCTTACAAATGCCTCTGTTACAGCTTTGCATAATTTTGGATCCATTGTAAAGGCAGCGCGATCCCAGTCGTAGGACGCGCCAAGTTTTCTCAACTGGTGGTAAATACGAACACCCTTCCTAGATTAGATTTTATATTAGTCCAGCGTTATTTGATCTATGCGGTAAGTCCAAAATAAAGGGTGTTATGACGCAAAGATTTTTTATATGTTCGAAGTTTCAACGTTAAATAACTGAAAACTGATGAATTTTTTGGGAAATTAGTGCGGTCCGCCTAGGGATTTGGACCTCTAAGTTGAGATACAGTGAACAAAAATACGTAAAAAATCTGAAATTTTCCGTAGAATTCAATAAACTAAAATACAAACAACTGGCACCTCCAGGGCCCATAGTAAATTGGGCCCAAAGTTGGCCAAAAATGGGTTTTTGCCATTTTACTCTGTCATGGTGATATAAAATGAAAAAAAGTTTTATACAAAACTTGTAGAACTATTCAAAATACGGATAGATCTGTGGAAATCTGATGTAAAAAAATTCAAACATAAACTATTAATTTGCAAAAAATCGTTAAAAATCGCGTTTTTTGAAACGGTCACAACATCATGAAAACAAATAATTTTTTCACGAAACTTGGTGAAAGTGTAGCTCTCTACTAACTCAAAAAGATCACTTTCAAAAAATTTAAAATTATACTTTTTGGAATTTTTTTTTCAGATTTGCTAAAAGGGTTGTGTAAAAACCACCCAAAATATCTTGTTGAATTTATATCAACTCTTGTAGTAGTAGTAGGTCTCTACTAAATGACAGCGAAAAAATTTAAAAATATAAACTTTTTGGAAAAATTGATTTTTTCGAAAAAATCACGTTTTTTTAAAATTTAGATAACTACACGCTTTCATATTTAAAGTCAATTTTGAGCTTAAAATTTTCTTGAATGTTATACTTATATATAACATTTTTATTTATTGTGCGCTTTTTAAAATTTTTTTTAAAAAGGGTTTTTTTTTTAAAAAACCGATTTTTTTCAAGAAAAAAATTTGTTTTTCCTTTTTTGTTAGTACTAACTGAAGATCATTTTCAAAATATTAAACTTTTTGCAAAAATTTATTTTTTCGAAAAAATCAAGTTTTTTTCAAATCTCGATCGCTCATACACGCTTTCATATTTAGAGTCAATTTTGAGCTTAAATTTTCTAGAAATGTTGTACTAACATTTTCATTGCGCGCTTTTTAAATTGATCGTTAATATATGCGAAAAATCGGGTTTTTTTTTAGAAAAATCGGGTTTTTTTTTAACAAAGAAATCGTTTTTTTTAGAATTTTTTTTTTCCTTTTTTTAAGATAGCGACACATTTTTTTTTTTTTTAAAAAAGGTCAGCTCCAAAGGGTCATATATAATTTTTATTTATAATAAAAATAATACCATTCAATGCTGCTCACAAAAAAGGAAAAAAATGGTCTTACAAAAAAATCGATTCTTTGTTTAAAATAAACCCAATTTTGCAACCGAATTTTCGCATATTATGAGCGCTTTTCAGAGCACGATTAGTTGAAAACATACCCTATGTTTTCAACTAATGTAAGTCTTCTATCACTTGATACAAAGGCATCAAATTTTAACTGCAGATAGAAAAAGGATTTTTTTTAGATTTTCAGCTCCAAAGGGGCCTAGATAAAAAAATTTATTTTGTAAATTTGTAAAAAAAAACCATATTCAATGCTGTTAAAAATGAAAAAAAAATTCTTAAACAAAAATCGATTCTTTGTTAAAAAAAAAACCCGATTTTTGGCATATTAAGAGCGCTTTTCAGAGCGCGATCAGTAGGGATGTTGCGGATAGAAAAAGGATTTAAAAAAAAAATCAGCTCCAAAGGGGCCTAGATAAAAAAAATTATTTTAAAACATACCAGCTAATCAATGTTGCTAACAAAAAAGGAAAAACAAATGTTTTGTTGAAAAAAAATAAATTTTTTTGTTGTTAAAAAAACCCGATTTTTCTCATTTTAACCATTAATTTAAAAAGCGCGCAATAAATAAAAATGTTATTACAACATTTCAAGAAAATTTTAAGCTCAAAATGACTCTAAATATGAAAACGTGTATGAGCTATCGAGATTTTTAAAAAAACGTGATTCGTTCGAAAAAATCAATTTTTTCAAAAAGTTTATATTTTTAAATTTTTCGAAAATCATCTTTCTGTTAGTAGAGAGCTACATTTTCACCAAGTTTCGTAAAAAAATGATTTGTTATCACGAAGATATGAGCATTTAAAAAAACGCGATTTTTAACGATTTTTTGCAAATAAATAATTTATTTTTAAATTTTTTGACATCGGATTTCCACAGATCGATCCGTATTTAATCGTTTTACAACTTTTGTATAAAACTTTTTTCATTTCATTGCACCATGACAGTAAAATGGAGGAAAATGGAAAAAACCGATTTTGGCCAACTTTGGGTTTATTGAATTCTACGGAAAATTTCAGATTTTTTACATATTTTTGTTCACTGTATCTCCGAAGTGAAAAATTAACATAGGACCAAAAATAGGCAGACTGCACTAAAAACCTATAGAACGTTTTCTGTAGTACTTGGAAAGACCTTAAAAATGAACTATTACTTTTATATTGGATTATAACTAAGCGAGATACGATGCAAATTTCTCTCAACTCAATTTTTTTGGGAAAAAATTAACGCTAAAACCCCAGCCATTGACCGTATCTAAGTAGCAATATGTCCTCCTAAAACTACTTATAAAACTGACTAAATTGATGTAAAACGGCTTCGGAAAGTGGCCTAGCAATATGCCCCTCAATCAACACTAGGAATTAACGTATCACAGGGTGTAGAGAACGCAAAAGGCAGCAATAGAAAATGATCTCTTGGAAAAAAAAAATTGCTTACCTCAATTTTCAAATTGTTTAATCAGACATAGTCCACAGATAATAGAAACAAAAGAATAGGGACACTGTGACACTATGGTATGCGTTGAGAAGGTAAACATATATTATATGATCTACCCATTGCCATTTTATCTATTTTCTTTACAACCACTGAATAATATACTTGTCATTAATACGACATATCTAGGATATATTTTTATTTATTATTTTCTATAGTTTAATTTAACATAAAATACAAATTACACTATAGTAAAATGTCAAGTCTGATTTATATCTAGCTTAATTTCGCGCCTAGCTCTTTAGTTAAGCACATTTTTATTTGTGCACAAATCAAAAAATATTTAACTCGCGATAACTTTTTAACAACAAAAAATATCGAAAAAATAATAGATTTACGCATTTTAAAATATACTGTGCCTAATACTTTTAAATCAATATATTCAGATAGAAGCACATTTTTATTTGTGCACAAATCAAAAAACTCGCGATAACTTTTTAACGACAAAAAATATCGAAAAAAATGCAAAAATAATAGAGCATTTAGGCATTTTAAAGTTTTATGTGCCTCATACTTTTATATCAATATATTCAGATAGAAGCACATTTTTATTTGTGCACAAATCAAAAGACTCGCGGTAACTTTTTAACGACAAAAAATATCGAAAAAATTGCAAAATTAATAGATTTAGGCATTTTAAAGTTTTATGTGCCTCATACTTTTATATCAATATATTCAGATAGAAGCACATTTTTATTTGTGCACAAATAAAAAAACTCGCGATAACTTTTTAACGACAAAAAATATCGAAAAAAATGCAAAAATAATAGAGCATTTAGGCATTTTAAAGTTTTATGTGCCTCATACTTTTATATCAATATATTCAGATAGAAGCACATTTTTATTTGTGCACAAATCAAAAGACTCGCGGTAACTTTTTAAGGACAAAAAATATAGAAAAAATTGCAAAAATAATAGACTTAGGCATTTTAAAGTTTTATGTGCCTCATACTTTTATATCAATATATTCAGATAGAAGCACATTTTTATTTGTGCACAATTCAAAAGACTCGCGGTAACTTTTTAACGACAAAAAATATCGAAAAAATTGCAAAAATAATAGATTTAGGCTTTTTAAAGTTTTATGTGCCTCATACTTTTATATCAATATATTCAGATAGAAGCACATTTTTATTTGTGCACAAATAAAAAAACTCGCGACAACTTTTTAACGACAAAAAATATCGGAAAAATTGCAAAAATAATAGATTTAGACATTTTAAAGTTTTATGTGCCTCATACTTTTATATCAATATATTCAGATAGAAGCACATTTTTATTTGTGCACAAATCAAAAGACTCGCGGTAACTTTTTAACGACAAAAAATATCGAAAAAATTTCAAAAATAATAGATTTAGGCATTTTAAAGTTTCATGTGCCTCATACTTTTATATCAATATATGCAGATAGTAAACTCATTCAAAATTTATTTTCATTACTTACTCGTCTTTCCACTGCCACACCTTCTGCACAAAATTTTCTCTTCCAATATCATGACGGGTTTTCTGTTCCTCCCTCCACAATTTCTTCTCGACTACAACCTGTGTGGCAATGCCCGCATGGTCACAGCCGGGATTCCATAATGTCGTTTCGCCGCGCATTCGGTGCCTGAAATATATGTGTATTATTTTTCAACAAAGGTTGAAACCGCTAACAGATATGAAGGTCATTGTAGAGTGCCGGAAAATGGGGGAACCACTTAATAGGTCATTGAAAGAAATTTCGTATACATATCACCGATACCTTAAGGACAAAAATGAACTGAAAATATATGGAATATACAGGGTATATATATATATATATATATATATATATATATATATATATATATATATATATATAATATATATATATATATATATATATATATATATATATATATATATATATATATATATATATATATATATATATATATATATATATATATATATATATATATATATATATATATATATATATATATATATATATATTTATATATATATATATATATATATATATATATATATATATATATATATATATATATATATATATATATATATATATATATATATATATATATATATATATATATATATATATATATATATATATATATATTTATATATATATATATATATATATATATATATATATATATATATATATATATATATATATATATATATATATATATATATATATATATATATATATATATATATATATATATATATATATATATAAATATAATGGAATATACAGCATTTATAGAAAATTAACCAATTTCTCTAGTCTGAATTTCACTTTTATTAAATAGTATATTAATCAGGGTTGTTAAAAAACATGTTTTATTTTAAAAAAACAAAAAAACCGTTTTTTTTCAATTTAACTGTTTTTTTTGTTCAAAACATTTTTAACCTCCAGTGGAAAAATAACGCGTTTAAAACGTTTAAAACAATGTTTAAAATGTTTAAAACAATGTTTAAAACGTTTAAAACACTTAAGAATTGTACCGAGTTATATGACATGCTGCGCCATCTAGTATTCGGTTAACTTACTTAAAGAAACTGTAGCAATATCTTTGCACAACTTAAAATACAGAGGCGTTGAGAATTTGATTTTAGTTCACTTGTTTAAGAACTCCACGGTTTATTTTTGTTTTGTATGCCTCATTTTACTTTTAAGTTTTACCACAGTTTAATTTTATTTTTTAAATAAAACTGAGACTCGAGACTATTTTATTTTAATCTTTTAATATGATCATTTCTCATTTCATTATTCATTACACGCAAAGTTACAAACACAACCTAAGCAACAGTAAAGACTAAAGACTGCGGAAAAAATCAACGTTTAAAACAACCTGTTTAAAACAACATTTTAAACGTAAATGTTTAAAACTGCTTCGTTTGTTTAAAACGTTTAAAACAGTTTGCTTTAAACATTTTTGTTTTAAACATAACAACCCTGATATTAATTGCACATGATTGCAATGATATTCTGTTAAGGTTATTTATATTAATATTAAACAAAAATTACAAACTATCAATTTTATTGTTTAAATATCCTGCAATTTATCTCCCAATCACGGAAAAGAGCAGACTTGCTATGTTGACAAATCGTCTGTCATCTTGAGCTTGCTGTTGCGTTAGTTTCAGCATACATTAAGCGAATAGATAGCCAGTGCCTATGTTATATATTCTCGCTCCTAAATGGGACCGGAAACTCAGAGCGTCGAGACGTAAGCCAGAAAGAGAGGTCTAAAAGTGAGATACGCTCGCGTACCTGACCCGCCCCCAACCCGAAGTTGACGACCGCATTTTCTGAACTACTTTTTGCGGCACTGATGCCTTTTTTCGGGGTGATATAGAAAATAAAGGATGCGCAAATAAAATGTATTATATTATAATATTTTTGTGTTTATCTCTATTCAACTTAAAGCAGGAGGTAAACAACCCAGAATCGTCACACTATTATTGGCTCTCTGGCTTAGGTGTGGTGGGTCACTGAATATTGTCTCCCTCCATTGGTAACGACGACATGCACCTACTTGTCTTTATGGCTCACAGATTATAAACGTGTAACATTTTTAAAAAAATAATGAAACATAACCTATTGGTGACTAGACTTAACTTTAAAATCCGTCTTAAGCCCTCGAAATTGGCGATTTTAATTAAATTAAAGTCTTTAATACACGGTGCAACATAAATGTGTCAAAAATAAGTCAGTCTTAAATATAATCCAGGGTTAACACGTACAGTGCACTCGGCCATTAGGAACTCTGAAAAAGTTCGTGCTGACGAGCAGATTTCACGGAAACTACAGCGTAATTATATCTTCGGACAAGCTCGAAAAATTTAGATAAATTTTCCTTAAGGTAAGTCAATCGATCTTACAATTAAAGGTTAAACAACACATCCTATTTTGCATGGCAAATGGGATCACCATGCTTGTAACCACTAATTAGAACAATAAAGAATGTCTAAAAAATATAGATTGGTAGGTACTTACCACCTGACAATCGCGTCCTGAATTGCATTAGTAAGGGCGTGGCCCAAATGTAGGGAACCGGTAACATTGGGCGGTGGAATTATTATCACAAATTTCCCTTTCGGATTACTTTCCGTAATAGAAGTACGCTGAAAATAAAAATATTAAGTACCTATATCAGATATTAAGATACCTACAATACATTTAATTTAAATTTAAAGTTGCTTGAGGGCCATATCGCTAGGCCACTCTTGAAGCCGCTTAACATCAATTAAGTAAGTAATGCATATAATTATGATCACTTGTTCTCATTTTTTTAATACCTGTTTAAGCCTTAGTTTAAGTCCGATTAAATGGAATATTGAAAAATCATTTTTCGATATTGAATTTTGCAATAAAAATCGCATTTATTGCTTTTCTATTGACTGCACTTTCTAGTGTTCCCTTTTCTGTGTTCTTTAGCATTGCGTTAATTCCTAGTGTTGCTTGAGGGCCATATCGCTAGGCCACTCTTGAAGCCGCTTAACATCAATTAAGTAAGTAATGCATATAATTATGATCACTTGATCTCACTTTTTTAATACCTGTTTAAGCCTTGGTTTGTTTAAGTCCGATTAAATTGAATATTGGAAAATCTTCCATTTTTCGATATTGAATTTTGAATTGAATTAAGTATGTAATGCATATAATTATGATCACTTGATCTCACTTTTTTAATACCTGTTTAAGCCTTGGTTTGTTTAAGTCCGATTAAATTGAATACTGGAAAATCTTCCATTTTTCGATATTGAATTTTGAATTGAATTAAGTAAGTAAGGCATATAATTATGATCACTTGATCTCACTTTTTTAATACCTGTTTAAGCCTTAGTTTAAGTCCGATTAAATTGATTATTGAAAAATCATTTTTCGATATTGAATTTTGCAATAAAAATGGCATTTATTGCTTTTCTATTGACTGCACTTGTTAGTGTTCCCTTTTCTGTGTTCTTTAGCATTGCGTTAATTCCTAGTGTTGCTTGAGGGCCATATAGCTAGGCCACTCTTGAAGCCGCTTAACATCAATTAAGTAAGTAATGTAATTATGATCACTTGATCTAATTTTTTTATTACTTAAAAGAGAATAATATAAATATAAAGTTTCAAATTTTCATAAAGGCAACTTAGACATACTAAGACTACTCATTTTATTTCCACATTTAACTTATACCCCTGGAATTAAGCAAGAATATTTAAGAGATAGACACATTCGCTTTTATTTACATTTCTTTGTACAAGTAAATAACTTGCACTTGCAGTCGGCTGTAATTTCTAAAAAGCTTGGCTTTGCTTTTTTTCGCTCCACCACAGATGTATTTATTCGTGTAGCCTTTATAGATTTTTAAATTACTAATTTTTTCGATTTTAATGACTAGGTTTATGTTTTTGAGGTTGTTGAATTCAAATCCGATGTCAAATTGTCCAAATTGACACTTGACAACTGTCAATTAGCTGTCAAAGTGCCTTAAAAAAGTGCAAATCTTATTTTTTTGTATGACTATATTTTTTAGGTAACCCAGTTTATACATGATGTGAATACGATAATTCGACAATTGGCAGCAGGCTGTCAAATAGCAGTTATAAAAAAAAATTCCTCAGTTTTTGTTATAACTTTGTTTTTTAAATCGCCGGATTCAAATATGATGTTAGTTTTACTAAATTCCTAAATACTAAAGAGAAATTCCCCAAAATGACACTTGTTGACTAGACTACTATTGAGAGTAGCTGGCAAAATAGAGTAGAACATGATCCTTGTTTAAAATAATGGATGTCAAAAAACACACCCCTTCTCCGCAGGAACTATCCATTACTGGATGGGTAGAAAGTGATAAGTTATGTAAATCTGTGTCAAGTCAAATATGTTTGTCAACTTTCATTTTGATTTATTGACTGCTCAAGTCCTCGGTCTTACCCCGAAAAAAAATTGTTATTACCTCTATTTTTGCCCGAAATCATTAACTTTAGGGCGCCCGACAACGGAATTTCCTGAAATTTGTTTTCGGACAATACCACTAGGTACTTGATTTTATATATTTTTATTAAACGATCCTGTCAAATTCGGCTCGGAAGGGCTAATTTTGTGACATGATAACTTTTCCATACATTAGAGGTGTCCAAGGCGTCAAATGACTACAATATTTCCGACAAAATGTCTTTTTTTTATAAAAGAAAAGGCTATATTTAAGTCGTTAATATTTTTCTTGCATCAAATTATACTCGGTTTCGGAAATAAATGAGATGACTCATACCCGCTGTCTTCATCTTCCGCAGTTAAAACAAAGACGTCGTGTTACCTACCTAGTCACAAATTTTTCTAGGCGTGGGCCCGAGCACTATTGCCGACATTGTAATTTCACTTGTTCCGTAAATAAGTATTAAATACAAAAAGCTTACCCCATATTCCGGTTTAAAAAACTCTTGCTTTTCCCACCAACTATACCATGCTGCCTCAACATATTTAGGACTATAAGCATCTGGCAATGGATTAGATATATCTTTTTTCTCTCCAACTGGAGTATCTGTTATATAAAGTGCAACTTCCTTAACTGGCTTCTTTTCCTTTTTCTAGAAAACAAAAGACGACTGTTCCGACCGGTTGATCCATATGTAAAGCGTAAATGTACTTACATCATCTTTATTTTTTTTTTGAGTAGTAACCTGCTGTTTTTCTACTTTCTGCTTTAATTTGTCTAATTTTGCTTGTTTTGCAAGTTCTTTCGCCAATTGTTTTGGTGTTTTAGGGGCTGAAACATCATCCCCATTTCCTGAGCTCTTCGTATTATCCGCCATGGCCACCACAACTGCCACAATTACCACCACAGAACACAAATCACCGCCATTACCATCACAAAACATCAACAGACCACTGCATAGATGTGAGCAGACGTCAGACAACAAAACATTCGATGTAAAACTGTAAATGCAAAACATTTACGTCAGACACCACAAAATACAAAACACTTACGCTAAGACACAGATACAAAAACAAGACCTTTAGCCCAGCGGATATTTTTGCTGGCGATGCGCGCGCGATGATGTTATTAATTAATTCAATTTATATAAACATAATGTCAATCGGGCTACAAAATTCTTGTGACAGCCTAAAAATATTCATGTGAAATGTTCTACGGGCCCTATTTGGGGCCATAGGGAATGTACACGCATCTTTATTATCTGCTCGGGTGACCCTGTGTCGAAAGTATTTTTGTCTTAGGGCAAGGGAAATATAATTGTGTCTACTATCTGAAGGGAAAATGGGATTATACCATTGCCCTGCCAATCACCCGCTGAATTAAATATTTAAATAACCCAAGCGACTGCGCCCAAGCGCGCATCGGAACAGCAAAAGTATCGACCGTGTAAATTCTTAATTATCAATATCATTGTCTTATTTTTTGTTGCGCTACAGTCAATGTCAAAAAAATAATTTTTAGAGACCTTGTGATCCACCTATGTCCTATAGCGTGTTAACAAGAAATACGGCGCCGAAACATTACTACACAAACGGAAGCTCTGCCTACATTCATACGTCATCATTGTGAAATGATACGTGCCACGGGCCCTCAGCGCGCTCTACTAAATAGACACATAAAGCACATCACGATCGTATTGCGCATGCGCGCGATCGTATTGTGGACAAAAAAAGGTATACAAACCAAAATATTATACTGAATCGCCCGAAAAAGGCACACTAAAGCACTATCCAACAAAACATTGGAGGAAAAAACAACCATTTGAAGTTAAGTATAAAAAAGACAAAAAAATTTATTAGATTGTGACATGCGGTTTACGTTTACCGAAACAAAATAACCTTTAACGGCCTTTTCGCTTGTCAACAACTCAACGTATCTAGTTGCGTTACGTATATTGATTGCAATTAATTTGAAGTAGCTTTATGTATCTATACTTTTTGTATTATATATACTCCCCCCGTCGCTTTAATAGCGTTGTCTTTGGGGATAGAAAATATAAATACGTTAGTATTTTCTATGTCGCTTGGTTAGTCTGGTACAAGAACATAATGGCCTTAAACAAGAAAGGGCATCTGTTGCAATTTTATTTTTGTTAGGCGGCAACGTTCCTTTATCTCTGGCAGCAACACTGCATGTTTTGCTGTTTTGTGGTTTGAGTTTGACATAATCACAGATATGTATACATCTCTGATATATAAATATCTCTGTGATAATAATCTATGTCGGGAAAATAAGTGGCATTGGATCTGATATCTGGTACATTTTATTTATATTTATAGCCAAGTGCACCGACGTGTTAATCCTGGATTATGTTTAATGCCACAGCGTGTTCATATCGAGATCGACCGCTCAGTTTATGCGTACTCTATAACCATTAACCATAAAGAAAATAGGAATTAAGGTATATGTCCACAACACAGAACATATGCTTCTCCACAAACTCTGAAGCTCGACTGATTTTGGTTGTTAGAGGGCGCCTCGATTAATGCGCACGTCATGCTAGCTAACAATCAAAGTTGTTCAACAAAATTTACATACAGTGGTTCAACAAAACAGCATTATATAGTATATGTCTCTAACAATAAGGTTATAAAATTAGACTCAATGAAAACCCAAGTAATATTTTGTTCAGTTACAGGTAGGTACTCACTAGTGTACACTCAAGTGTACACTCATTAGTGTCGCATATGAGAGTAATGTGGCAGCACTGCATATGTGTTTTGTGATTTGAGTTTGACCACAAACACAGAAGCGCTGTCTTCTGTGCCACAAGTAATACTTGTGGTACACCTTTGGTGTACCACACCTTTGGTGCTCTGTGCTTGTGGTTTGACCACTTTGACATTTAATACTGCAACTATCGCAATATATGCTGCATACATTTTTACAAAAATTGGAAAATAAGACCATAGCTTTTAATTTCAAGTGGGAATTTCGTTTTCGATAGACACAAAGTTTAGTTACCATTTTTATGAAATTGTGAATTAAGATATCGTTCATTAATACGTAAGAGTATTCCAGTGCACAATGCAACGATGACACCTCGAGGGTATTGCTAATGTAACTCAATAGGGCCAATTTTAATGGAAAAATGAAGAATATCGTATTTTATATCATTTTGCTATGTTGTACAAGCTGTTGGTCCCGAATACATAACTGGGAGACAAAGGTATGTTAACTAGGTAGAATTATCACCATGTTTTATTGTGTAAAATCGAACTTCGCATTGTTATATCACTATGGTTTGTTCTCAGGGCGATGCTCGCAAGTCCATATCCTTAAGTACCTTTGGATATTTTACCGGCGGATGGCTACACGCGGAAATCACGGATTTTCGAGTTTCGCTCGAAATGAAGTCCGCCATTGTATGTATTCGTTTGTGTAGTTATACAATAAACATTCTAATCTAGAGTTCTAGTTCGGTTTCAGCCTCGACAAAACAATAAATAGTGGAATGAATCCTTTTATCAACAGTCGTCAAGATCAGTGCATTTTAGAAAATACTAATGGCACGATCATGACCTTCTTCATACTTGATTTTGTAAACAATAAGTAAGTACCGTCATATGAATTTGTAATATTATGCTTATTAATTATTATGTTCGAAATATATTTTTAGGCTGAAAGTGATATGTCCCAACAACAACAATACCCACATTTACAAAAATGAAGATGAAATGAATAGAGGTAGCGCAAATGCTCCGGCAAATTGCAGTAGAGTTTTGGATATAGCAAGATTTGTTAAGTCAGATCATGGTAGTAACGTCGCTTATTACAATGCATCTGTAAGTATACCTGCTTATAAATAATAGTGAGTAAAATATCCTCGGATTTTCACCAGTGGCGGCTCGTCGAGGTAGCCAAGGTAGGCGCCGCCTACCCTTAAAAATTAACGATTTTTCGTTCTTTTGACCCTGAAGGTCTTGTCGTTTTAAACGGATTATCTTGCATGGGGTGGTTAAAAATTAGTGTCATTTTTTTTTCGAATGAATGCTATTCTTAAGAAAAGTTTTTGTTTGCATAAGAATAGTGACGGCTTTGTCAAAAATTGTGTTGTATATACAGGGTGGTTAAGAATTACAAAATCTTAAAATTTGGTAAGAGTAAATTTTGTGATTTTTTATCACCCCGTATAAAAACGTAATTGTGGCCAAATCATCATTAGTTTTTTATATGTGGTGATCAAAATAGTACAAACTTTACTCTTATCGAATTTTAAGATTTTGTAATTTTTTACGCTTCCGTATAATAAACATAATTTTTGTCGACATTACTTTCGGCAAGCAAAAACTTTTATAAATAATGCATTTCTTCGAAAACTAAAATTTTTTTGAGATTTTGTAACTTGTGACCACCCCGTATAAAAAATATAATTTTTGTCGAAGAGTAAACTTTTTAAAAACTTTTATAAACAATAACATTTTCTTTTTGTAATTTTTGACCACCCCGTATAATAAACATAATTTTTGTCGACATTACTTTAGGCAAGCAAAAACTTTTATAAATAATAGCGTTTTCCCGGAAACTAAACATTTTTTGAGAATTTGTAATTTGTGACCACCCCGTATAAAAAATATAATTTTTGTCGAAGAGTAAACTTTTTAAAAACTTATAAACAATAACATTTTCTTTTTGTAATTTTTGACCACCCCGTATAATAAACATAATTTTTGTCGACATTACTTTCGGCAAGCAAAAACTTTTATAAATAATAGCGTTTTCCCAGAAACTAAACATTTTTTGAGAATTTGTAATTTGTGACCACCCCGTATAAAAAATATAATTTTTGTCGAAGAGTAAACTTTTTAAAAACTTATAAACAATAACATTTTCTTTTTGTAATTTTTGACCACCCCGTATAATAAACATAATTTTTGTCGACATTACTTTCGGCAAGCAAAAACTTTTATAAATAATAGCGTTTTCCCAGAAACTAAACATTTTTTGAGAATTTGTAATTTGTGACCACCCCGTATAAAAAATATAATTTTTGTCGAAGAGTAAACTTTTTAAAAACTTATAAACAATAACATTTTCTTTTTGTAATTTTTGACCACCCCGTATAATAAACATAATTTTTGTCGACATTACTTTCGGCAAGCAAAAACTTTTATAAATAATAGCGTTTTCCCAGAAACTAAACATTTTTTGAGAATTTGTAATTTGTGACCACCCCGTATAAAAAATATAATTTTTGTCGAAGAGTAAACTTTTTAAAAACTTATAAACAATAACATTTTCTTTTTGTAATTTTTGACCACCCCGTATAATAAACATAATTTTTGTCGACATTACTTTCGGCAAGCAAAAACTTTTATAAATAATGCATTTCTTCGAAAACTAAAATTTTTTTGAGATTTTGTAACTTGTGACCACCCCGTATAAAAAATATAATTTTTGTCGAGGAGTAAACTTTTTAAAAACTTTTATAAACATTAACATTTTCTTTTTGTAATTTTTGACCACCCCGTATAATAAACATAATTTTTGTCGATATTACTTTAGGCAAGCAAAAACTTTTATAAATAATAGCGTTTTCCCGGAAACTAAACATTTTTTGAGAATTTGTAATTTGTGACCACCCCGTATAAAAAATATAATTTTTGTCGAAGTGTAAACTTTTTAAAAACTTATAAACAACATTTTCTTTTTGTAATTTTTGACCACCCCGTATAATGAACGACATTCGTATAATGAACGACATTTTTGTCGACATTACTTTCGGCGAGCAAAAACTTTTATAAATAATAGCGTTTCTTCGAAAACTAAAATTTTGTTGAGATTTTGTAATTTGTGACCACCCCGTATAAAAAATATAATTTTTGGCGAAGAGTAAACTTTTTAAAAACTTTTATAAACATTAACATTTTCTTTTTGTAATTTTTGACCACCCCGTATAATAAACATAATTTTTGTCGACATTACTTTAGGCAAGCAAAAACTTTTAAAAATAATAGCGTTTTTCCGAAAACAACATTTTTTGAGATTTTGTAATTTGTGACTACCCCGTATATAAAATATGATTTTTGTCGACATCATTACTATTTTTTGGGCAAGTTAAAACTTTTATAAATAATAACATTTTATTTTTGTAAATTTTGACCACCCCGTATAATAAACATAATTTTTATCGACATTACTTAAGGGAAGCAAAAAACTTTTATAAATAATAACGTTTTCCCGAAAACTAACCATTTTTTGAGAATTTGTAATTTGTGACCACCCTGTATAAAAAATATGATTTTTGTCGACATCATTAGGTCGAGCATTAGGTACTATTTTTTGGGCTAGCAGAAGCTTTTATAAATAATATTTTCTTTTTGTAAATTTTGACCACCCCATATAATGAACATAATTTTTGTCGACATTACTTTAGGCAAGCAAAAACTTTTATAAGTAATAGCGTTTTCCCGAAAACTAAAAATTTTTTTGAGAATTTGTAATTTGTGACCACCCCGTATACAAAATATGATTTAAGAGTAAACTGTGATTTTTTTCCACTCCGTATAAAAACATTATTGTAGCAAAATCATAATTAGTTTTTTAAACATAATTTATAAAAGTTTTTGCTTGCCTAAAGTAATGTCGAGAAAAATTTTATTTATTATACGGGGTGGTCAAAAATTACAAAATCTTAAAATTCGGTAAGAGTAAAGTTTGTACTTTTTGATCGCCACGTATAAAAAACTAAGGATGATTTTGCCAAGTTTTCTCTTACCAAATTTTAAGATTTTGTAATTCTTAACCACCGTGTATATCCAACACAATTTTTGACAAAGCCATCACTATTTTTAGGCAAACGAAAACTTGCATTTTATTTTTATTCAATTCACTTGAGAAATTTTTACCAGTTGTGCAAGATCTGTGAATTTTTGTTTAATTTTGATATTAACCTCATTAAATGAAAAATGTACGCGGTTTTAATGTTGATTTTTACTTATTATTACAATATTATTTTTTAACATATGATCATATATTTATAATAGGAATATTCAAATGAAATTTTGAGGTATTATGGTTCAAATAAATAGGATTTAATGTCCTTAATGTCCAAGGAACTTTGTGTTTTCAATGATGTGCTTTATGTGTAAATATTAATTGTAAATTGAACTCTTTCCACGCCACCCCCGAGGTACAGTTCTGGGCGCGTTTTTTTACGTAATTACTATGAACATTAAAACAATAATTGTAAGCAAATAATGCTGTAGATATTTTAGACAATACAATAATAAGTACAAGTCACCAAAAATAAACCTCCTCAAAATAATGAGACCACCCCTATTATATAACTATAAAACTTTTCCCTCTGGTATTCCACTTATGTCTCACTATTTTAATTAATTTACTTTAAGTTTACCTATTAAATTTTACAAATTATATAAAAATGATTAGCGGAGCTGGTCACTCTTTGAACGCTATCGCTGAACTCTCTTGCATTGTTATATGTAACCACGGATATGCTGTATATAAAAACAGCTGCATTTCCTGGTTACGCACTTTTTCCTTTGTTATTATTATATAATCTGTCAGATCAATCAGATTCATGGCTATTATTTTATTCATTTAATTTTACGTTTAACTTCTATAATTTGAACTATATACGATTTAATTTTGAATTCTAAGCTTTATACAATCATGCCCCACGCTGGCTGAATTTTAAATGGTTAAATTTTAGGTTAAATCAAACGTTGAGCACTTGATATCCATCGGTTCAAGGTGAAACTTGGTATCCTTAGGTTTTCGATATCTCTGGATCCAAATATCAAAAACCGGTTTTGACTAATGACAGCTGTCAAAAAAGCGGTCCATACAAATTAATTTTTTGATTATTTAAAATGTTAAGGATTTTTGTACATTGTAACACAAATCAAGTAGTTCCGTCATAAAAAAATTGGTAACGTGTTTTTCGCTAAATGATAACTGTCAATTAAGCTGTCAATGAAATTTTAAACCGAATTTTTAGTTTTTCTTTCAGTTTCTTAATTCGGAAAATAGTCTTAATTAAGTGTTTCAATACAGCTAAATCCGAATATGATGTCACAAACGAGTTTGGACATTTTTTGACAAATAAAACTTTTCGGATTTTTTATATTTAAATACAAATATAGTAGTTTCGTCGTAAAAAAATTTTGTCAAATTTTTTTGTCTTTTTTTTTTGTCAAACTGTCAAATTTTTTTAAATACTTTAATACTGTCAATTACATCTCAATTAAATGTCCATTAAATTTAATTAATTGCCTTAAATGGCCTTTTTACAATTTTTAAATTGGAGGCCTTTTTACAATTTGAACTTCTTATAAATTAAATTCCTCTTCTTTTTCTGCTTATCAAAGTCATCTACAGACTGGGAACGCTACCTGGTTCCACTTCCCACGTCGTAGTTTCGACGAAAACACTTAACACGTAGTTGTTTTTCTTTGTTATTCCACTTATGTCTCACTATTTTAATTAATTCACTTTAAGTTTACCTGGTAAATTTTACAATAGTATATAAAAATGATTAGCGGAGCTGTTCACTCTTTGAACGCTATGGCTGAACTCTCTTTCATTGTTGCATTGTTATCTGTAACCACGGAGATGCTGTATATAAAAACAGCTGCATTTCCTGGTTACTCACTTCTTTCTTTATTTTTTTTCCCTGGCCTCCGACTAGTCCAGAGAATCCCTCCAGCCTCGTTACTCAACGACCGCTCCCCACGTCCGCGGGGTAAGCGGTCATTGAGGTCGCAATTCGTGTGTCCTGGGTAGACGCAACGAGCCAAGTATGACGGGCTTCTGCATCTTCCGAGCGATGATTTCTGCCGATTGACGGCATGCTGGGATGGTTCTTAATTCTGAGAGCAATGATTGTCGCATACCTCCGAGAGAGCCAATAATAAGAACCACAATTTTAACAGAATAACCCGGGTACAGCCTGCGGAGTTCAGAGAGTAAATCTCGATATTTTGTCCGTTTCTCCTCCTCTTTCAAGACGATGTTCTTTTCGGCCGGAGCCGAAAACTCTATAACGAACATCGTTTTGAGTTGGTGGTCGAGGAGGACTATGTCAGGCTTGTTGGCTTGTATCCGCCTGACGGTGGGGAATGAATAGTTCCAGTATAACCGGGACCTCTCATTCCCCACAACGGACTCAATATCCCCCGGAGCATAGGGCAACACCGGTGTCTGATCTATACCGTACGAGTGCCGTAGGTGGTAATACAGCACTGGTAATGCCGCGTTATGTCGATGGATATAGGCAGAGACCGCATATGCTGGACAAGCTGACAGCAAATGCATAATGGTCTCTGGGGCCCGACGACATGCTCTGCAGCTGACGTCGGGCACTTCTATACCCATCACGCGGCCTCGGTAGACCAGGGTGTTTAATACACCATCTTGGCAAGCTAATATAAAATCTTCGGTCTCTGACTTCAGCCCAGCTGACCTCAAAAAGCTAAAGATCAGCTTTTGGGATAAGCCTAAGTCTTCTATATTTCTATAGTAGATTCCGTGTAATGGCTTATCCCTGCGCTGCTGAAAACGAAGTGTATTTCCAGCAGCACGAAGGTGGGCTTTCAACCGAGCAGGGTCCAACTCGGTGACAGAGTTTGTATTATTCTGCTCGATGTCGAAGTCGAGACCTAGGCTATTAGCTGCTCTTTGTGCTGCCCTATATATAAAAGCTCCTACGCCAGCTCCTTCATGGTATTCGACCATGAGGAGTAGGGGATCCGAACTCCTGATAATTTTACAGGCCGTGTCCAGAGTTACTCTGTTGTGGAGACATTCCAATCCCAAGAGTCCACGGCCTCCCTGTTGTCGTGGGAGATATAACCGCGGAACGGACGATCTCGGATGCAAACTCCGACAGAGATGCATCAATTTGCGGGTACCTACGTCGAGTTGCTGCAGATCCTCCTGTGTCCATTTGATCACTCCAACCTAGAGTAGAACCGGAACTGCAAGCATATTTGTCGCCGCCACCTTGTTGGTCCCCGACAGCTCTGAGGACCAGATCTGTCGAAGCAGGTGGCGGTACTTGCCGCGGAGAGCGTCTTTTGTAATATTTACCTCCTGGATGTGACTTTGTGGCACACCCAGGTAGGTGGTGTAAGATGCCTCCGTCTACCAGCTGCGCATCATCCTCGTAGCCCCCGCATCGTCCTCTCTTGAGATGAATCAGTGCACATTTATCCCACCTAAACTCCATACCAATATCCGCTGTGTACTCTTGCGCCACTCGGAGGGACTGTTGTAAGTCCCTTTCCCCGTAGGCATATAGCTTAAGGTCATCCATATAAAATAAATGAGTGGCCTTATGCCTCCTGTTTCCGGGTGGGCCGCACTTGTAACCACGGGTTCTTCTAAGTGCAACAGATAACGGCAGGAGTGAGATGCAGAAAAGGAGGGGACTAAGGGAATCCCCCTGGAATACACCCTTCCTAAAGATAACCGGGCTCCGTTTGAACCCTGCTCTCACCCGATGTAATGGTGAAGCGGGTTCTCCAGAGCGGCAGATCAGTTATTCTATGCATCTCACTATTGGATCTGGCACCGCAAGGCATTGGAGCAAGTGAATTATTAGCTCGTGCGACGTTGTATCAAATGCCTTGCGGTAGTCGATCCAGGCCATAGAAAGGTTTCGCTTGTACTGCCTGGAGTCCTGCGTGATACATCTGTCGATCAGCAGGTTCTCCTTGCAGCCAGCTACGCCTCTCTTAGAACCTCTCTGCTCGTATATCTGTTGGTAGACCCCGTCAACTGCCATGAGTACACGCATGTTCAAGATGCGTGTAAACATGTCGTAACATGCGTTCAGACAGGTTATTGGTCTGTAGTTTTTTGGGTCAGACAAATCTCCGTTCTTTGGGATGAGCACTGTTCGCCCCTCGACAAACCAGGCCGGAATCTGCTGCTCTCCATTCAGCCAGTCATTAAAAATCCTGGCTAAATGGTGGTGGATTTGACTAAATTTCTTCCACCAATAACTGGGGATCCTATAAGGACCCGGAGCAGCAAAGTTCTTTGAGCCCTCAAGAGCTCTCCCAACTTCTTCCGGGGTTATCGGTTGGCGCAGTTCTTGGAGCTCTGGCTGTTGATGTCTTCCACAGAAGACCTCAAACTGCGCCAGGGCTGGAGTGTCTCTAATTAGTGGACGAGAAACCTCATATATTCCCTTCCAGAAGTTTTCACCCCGTTCTACCGTCGGCGGATTTTCGACTACACGCGGAGGCGGTTTGAATAAGCTAGAAGGTTTCTCGCGGAATTGTTGGTTTTCCGCGAGACTTCTAGCTCGCCTCACTAGTGACTTTCTCGTAGCCACTAGCGCCCGTATTTTATCAAGCCAGTGCTGTTTGGTAGTTAACAGCACCGCTCTATTTAGTGTGTGATGGAGCCGTCTTAAATGTGCGGCCCAACGCCGTACTTTTGTGGTATATGGCCTATTGGCCAAGATGTAATCCATCACACACTGGATACGGGTCGCGTGTTGTCTTGCCGACTGGATCTTTGCTTCAATCTGGCGCACCCGCCCGAGGGTTCTGTAATTCGGAGAAACGCGTATGTTACGTCTCTCCGACTGACACAGCCCCAAGGCACCATTGTACACTGCACAATTGATGCATCAGATGTCCGCGTCTTCCGGAAGAGTTTCCCGAAACTCTGCGTCCACTCTCGCCAGTTCTTGTGGCGGCAGGGGCTTGTATAGGCGAAGCGCCCTGCGGGTTCTTAAGCTCTCTATGTCCAGAGGTATATAGGGCACCTCTTCCGCCGAGGCCTCCGGTTCTAAAACCAGTTGCTCCCGCATTGGAGGCGCCCTGACATGACCACTGCGTCTTAAGTAGGATACATAGTCCCTTAGGTGTTGGGCGGAAAAGGCGCGATGCTCTGAGTGCATATCACACCACAGAGCATGCATCCGCGCCATGTATCCCCTGCGCAGCGGTTCACTACTCTCATAAACGTGCAGAAGGTCATCCCTTAGCTCGTCTGTCCACTCAAAACGTTCTTGTACATTGCGGTCGTCATCATGTTCAGGCATGTGTCCTGGGGCCCCACCACCTTGCCTATGACCCCCATCCGGGAGGGGTCGATCGTGGAGGCCTCTTCCTCGGGGCCTGGGAACCGAGTGTAGGGGTGGCAAGGAGGTTAACCTGGCCACCCCCGGCCGGTATCAGAGGAATCTAGCGAATCCCCCCGGGTGCGCCTGAGCTACCGGTCCGATCCACACCATCGCTAGGGTAAGTGGTGGCGCTACTCACCAAAGGTCTGTGAGCTGTTGAGTGACCCCCCTTGCTTATCCCCCTTGCCCTATTATTATTATTATTATTATTATTATTATTATTATTATATAATCTAAAACTTCGAACTTAATAATGTCTCTCCATACAGAAATCTAAAAAAACATTGACAATTGAAATTTAATTGAGATGTAATTGACAGTATTAAAGTATTAAAAAAATTTGACAGTTGTCATTGGCAAATTGGCATGACAATTTTTTATTCTATTGACAGCTGTCAAAGAGTCCAAACTCGTTTTTGACATCATATTCGGATTTAGCTGTATTGAAACACTTAATTACGACTATTTTCCGAATTGAGAAATTGAAAAAAAACTAAAAATTCGGTTTAAAATTCCATTGGCAGCTTAATTGACAGTTGTCATTTAGCGAAGAACACGTTACCAATTTTTTTACGACGAAACTGCTTGTGAATGTAAAAAAAATCTTTAAAATTTTAAATAATCAAAAATGATTTTTTACTGACAGCTGTCATTAGTCAAAACCGGTTTTTGACTTGATATTTTTATTGTTTCATAATTATTTTCTAATATACATACACATATATATTTTATAATTGATTATATTTGTTTCAGTTTGCAATGAAAGTGCATACGTTAGAAGAAGAGGGTCTTTATAACCTATACTTTCACAACTGCTATAATTACCATGCAAAAAGAGGCAACATGTTCGTCGATTTTCGCGTGAATATTACGGAGCGCAATCCGAACGGTTATCTATCAGCGGGCGAAATTCCCCTGCCAGCACTTTACTGCATGATGTCCTTCTTATTTTTGCTGTCCGGGATGTTCTGGGTGTTTTTATTAACGCAATCCAGACACCCGGTCTTCAAAATACATTACATGATGTCCGTGTTGGTGTTCTTAAAAGCGATATCCCTCGCTTTCCACGGCGTCAACTACCATTACATCGATAAGTTGGGAGCGCATTTGGCTACGTGGGCCATACTGTATTACATCGCGCATCTGTTGAAGGGCGCTTTACTCTTCGTTGTTCTGGTACTCGTCGGGACAGGATGGACCTTTATTAAGCATGTTCTTACGCCACGAGATAAAAGGCTTTTCATGGCTGTTATACCACTTCAAGTTTTGGCAAACGTGGCGGGGATTATACTCGAAGAGAGCGAAGAAGGGGCACGGGAATATGATGTTTGGAGGAATTTCGTAATATTGATTGATTTACTGTGTTGCGGATGTATATTATTTCCCGTCGTGTGGTCCATTAGACACCTGCAAGAGGCCTCGCAGACGGACGGTAAAGCCGCTATGAATTTGAGGAAACTGGTACTATTTCGTCACTATTATGTGATGATTGTGTGCTATATCTATTCCACGAGGATAATAGTGTCTCTCTTGAAGATCACGGTGCCGTTTCAGTATGGGTGGTTAGATGAGATGTTCCGCGAAATGGCTACTTATGTTTTCTTCGTGCTTACTGCTTACAAGTTTAGGCCAGCGTCTCAAAATCCGTATTTCGCTTTGGCCGACGATGACATCGAAGAAGTGTAAGTGGACAAACTTGAATAATAGTAATATAACTTTATAGCTTTTAGTGGCAACATAGTTAATTTTTTTGCAGACGGTCGAATTCGAAAACAAATTTTTGCATCATATTCTATGAAGTCTTAAGGTCAGTCGGGACTCTTTATCGGGCTGCCGTAGCCCCCCAGATCGCCCCTATACTATAAAATACCACCCATTATCACCCTGATCTTTAGACTGATCTAATTTTTGAAAAAACGACAATGAAGTCTCGAAATTGGGTTCTAGCAGGTCTTTTGGGTCGCTGATCATGAATCCGATGTCGTTTCCGCGGAAAATTCATGCCACGGCCGGGAAAACGGGAAATTTGTTAAATTTCAAATTGCCTTATTTTTCACCCGATTTGCGTTTTCTACGCAATCAAGGTTCAATCTCATATTCTGATTTGGAATAACGAAAAACCATGAAAATTCCCGGAAAACTATCAAAAACCTGGAAAGAAAATTCTTCAACTTTTTCGAAATAAATCATTTAATATGTCGCTATAGGGGTTTTTTGGTTCCCTGATTGTAAATCCAATGCCACTTTCCCAGAAAATTCATGCCACGGTCTGGAAAACGGGAAAATTTGGTAATTTATTTTTTTCATTTTTCACGCGATTTGAGTTCTCTACGTAATCAAGGTTGCCAATCGAGTATTGTAATTACGAATAACGAAAAACCATGAAAATTCCCGGAAAACCTTGGAAAACCTGGAAAGAAAATTCTACAATTTTTTCGAAATTATAGTGCGATAGGTCGATATGAGGTTTTTTTTTGGGTCCCTGATTGTAAATCCGATGCCATTTTCCCAGAAAATTCATGCCACGGTCTGGAAAACGGGAAAATTTGGTAATTTTTGCGGAATTTTTTTATTATATTTTCACGCGATATGCGTTTTCTACGTAATCAAGGTTACCAGTCGAGTATTGTAATCACGAATAACGAAAAACCATGAAAATTGCCGGAAAACTTTGGAAAACTCGGAAAGAAAATTCTTCTATTTTTGCAAAATTATAGTGCGATAGGTCGATATAAGGGTTTTTTTGGGTCCCTGATTGTAAATCCGATGCCATTTTCCCAGAAAATTCATGCCACGGCCGGGAAAACGGGAAAATTTGGATATTTTTTTTCATTTTTCACGCGATATGCTTTTTCTACGCAAACAAGGTTACCAGTCGAGTATTGTAATTACGAATAACGAAAAACCATGAAAATTCCCGGAAAACCTTGAAAACCTGGAAAGAAAATTCCTCAATTTTATCGAAATTATAGTGCGGTAGGTCGCTATAAGATTTTTTTTTGGGTCCCTGATTGTAAATCCGATGCCATTTTCCCAGAAAATTCATGCCACGGTCGGGAAAATTTGGTAATTTTTGCGGAATTTTTTAATTATATTTTCACGCGAGTTGCGTTTTCTACGCAATCAAGGTTTAATCTCATATTATGATTTGGAATAACGAAAAACCATGAAAATTCCCGGAAAACTGAAAAACCTGGAAAGATTTTTTTTAAATTTTTATAGAAATAATCGTTTAATATGTCGCTATAGAGATTTTTTGATTGTAAATTTCAAGAAAATTCATGCCACGGCCGGGAAAACGAGAAAATTTGGTAATTTTTGCGGAATTTTGTTATTATATTTTTCACGCGATATGCGTTTTCTACGTAATCAAGTCGAGAATTGTAATCGCGAATAACGAAAAACCATGAAAATTCCCGGAAAACTTTGGAAAACCTGGAAAGAAAATTCTTCAATTTTATCGAAATTATAGTGCGATGGGTCGATATAGGGTTTTTTTTGGGTCCCTGATTGTAAATTCGATGCCACTTCCCCAGAAAATTCATGCCACCGCCGGGAAAACGGGAAAATTTGGTAATTTTTGCGGAATTTTTTTAAATATTTTTCACGCGATATGCGTTTTTTACGAAATCAAGGTTACCAGTCGAGTATTGTAATCGCGGATAACGAAAATCCATGTAAATTCCCGGAAAATTTTGGAAAACCTGGAAAGAAAATTCTTCATTTTTATCGAAATTATAGTGCGGTAGGTAGATATATGGGTTTTTTTGAGTCCCTGATTGTAAATCCGATGCCACTTTCCCAGAAAATTCATGCCACGGTCGGGAAAACGGGAAAATTTGGTAATTTTTGCGGATTTTTTTTCATTTTTCACGCGATATGCGTTTTCTACGTAATCAAGGTTACCAGTCGAGTATTGTAATCGCGAATAAAGAAAAACCATGAAAATTCCCGGAAAACCGTGGAAAACCTGGAAAGAAAATTCCTCAATATTATCGAAATTATAGTGCGATGGGTCGGGACGGCCGGGAAAACGGGAAAGATTTAGTAATTTTTAGCCGAAATTGACTGATTTTTCACGCGATTTGCGATTTCTACGGAATCAAGGTTACAGGTCTCGTATTCTGATTATGAATAACGAGAAACCATGAAAAGTCCCGGAAAACTATGAGTAACCTGGAAAGAAAATTTTTCAATTTTATCGAAATTTTATTATTTGATATTCATTTTAAATTGTCAAAATTATAAGTACGCCAGAAAAATTATTGTTTGAGATATCGTAAAAATCAAAGAAAATGCCAACGGAAAACATAACGCCATTGAAATGACCATGCGATGTATCTTCGTATAGGTTTTTTGGATCGCTGATTATGAGGTTTATATTTAAAATGTTTAAAAATATGTTTGAAAATTTAGGAAATACAAGGAAAAGGCCAATGAAAAACTTTATATACGCCATTGTAATGACCTTGCGGTGTGTCATCGAATGGGTTTTTTGGGGACGCCTTTTTATGTGAAAGGAAAACATGGGTAACTATTTTTATCGGGCACAATATTTTTTATTAAACTTAAACCCTTAAAGCCCTAAATACATATAACTGTTATATTAAACGAAATATATTTGAAACAATATTGTAGCTTCAAATAAACAGTTAAATAAACTTATTTTTAATAATTGATTTTTTATAAATAAAAAAATCTGGAATTTTTTGTCTCGTTTTGTCAATTAAATGTTAATTTCAGAAATTTTTAGTATAACATTCGTAATCAACGACCCAAAACACCCACGCGAAGCCGCATCGCGAGGACATTTCAACGGCATTATAAAGTTTTCCATTGGCATTTTCTTTGATTTTTCCAAAATTTTCAAACAACATTTCCTCTGTCGTTTCTAATAATTATGGCAATTTACATTGAGAAATTAAACGAAAATCAACACAAAACTGGAGCAACATTAATGTAAAGGAAAGAAAATTCTTAATAAAATTTTCCGCGTTTTCCCGGAAAATGATATTTTTTAACATTTTTAATATAGTAAATATAATCAGAAATACAAAAAACCCCTATAGCGACCTATTAAACGATTATTTCTATTAAAATTAAAAACATGTCTCCAGGTTTTCCATAGTTTTCCGGGAATTTTAATGGTTTTTCGTTATTCGCGATTACAATACTCGACTGGTAACCTTGATTACGTAGAAAACGAATATCGCGTGAAAATATAATAAAAAAATTCAGCAAAAATTACCAAATTTTTCCGTTTTCCCGGCCGTGGCATGAATTTTCTGGGAAAGTGGCATCGGATTTATAATCAGGGACCAAAAAAAAAACCCTATATCGACCTATCGCACTATAATTTCCATAAAATTGAAGAATTTTCTTTCCAGGTTTTCCAAAGTTTTCCGGGAATTTTCATGGTTTTTCGTTATTCGCGATTACAACACTCGACTGGTAACCTTGATTACGTACAAAACGCATATCGCGTGAAAAATATAAAAAAAAATCCACAAAAATTACCAAATTTTCTAGTTTTCCCGGCCGTGGCATGAATTTTCTGGGAAAGTGGCATCGGATTTATAATCAGGGACCCAAAAAAAACCCTATATCGACCTATCGCACTATAATTTCGATAAAATTGAAGAATTTTCTTTCCAGGTTTTCCAAAGTGTTCCGGGAATTTTCATGGTTTTTCGTTATTCGCGATTACAATACTCGACTGGTAACCTTGATTACGTAGAAACCGCATATCGCGTGAAAATATAATAAAAAAATTCCGCAAAAATTACCAAATTTTCCAGTTTTCCAGACCGTGGCATGAATTTTCTGGGAAAATGGCATCGGATTTACAATCAGGGACCCAAAAAAACCCTTATATCGACCTATCGCACTATAATTTCGATAAAATTGAAGAATTTTCTTTCCAGGTTTTCCAAAGTTTTCCGGAAATTTTCATGGTTTTTCGTTATCCGCGATTACAATACTCGACTGGTAACCTTGATTACGTAGAAAACGCATATCGCGTGAAAAATATAAAAAAAAATCCGCAAAAATTACCAAAGTTTTCCGGGAATTTTCATGGTTTTTCGTGATTCGCGATTACAATTCTCGACTTGATTACGTAGAAAACGCATATCGCGTGAAAAATATTAAAAAAAATCCGCAAAAATTACCAAATTTTCTAGTTTTCCCGGCCGTGGCATGAATTCTCTGGGAAAGTGGCATCGGATTTACAATCAAGGACTCAAAAAACCCCTATATCGACCCATCGCACTATAATTTCGATAAAATCGAAGAATTTTCTCTCCAGGTTTTCCAAAGTTTTCCGGGAATTTTCATGGTTTTTCGTTATTCGCGATTACAATTCTCGACTTGATTACGTAGAAAACGCATATCGCGTGAAAAATATAATAACAAAAATTCCGCAAAAATTACCAAATTTTCCCGTTTTCCCGGCCGTGGCATGAATTTTCTTGAGGAAGTGGCCTCGGATTTACAACCAGGGAACCAAAAAGACCCTTATAGCGACATATTAAACAATTATTTCTATAAAAATTAAAAAAAAATCTTTCCAGGTTTTTCAGTTTTCCGGGAATTTTCATGGTTTTTCGTTATTCCAAATCATAATATGAGATTGAACCTGGATTGCGTAGAAAACGCAAATCGCGTGAAAATATAATTAAAAAATTCCGCAAAAATTACCAAATTTTCACGACCGTGGCATGAATTTTCTGGGAAAATTGCATCGGATTTACAATCAGAGACCCAAAAAAACCCTTATATCGACCTATCGCACTATAATTTCGATAAAATTTAAGAATTTTCTTTTCAGGTTTTCCAAAGTTTTTCCGGAAATTTTCATGGTATTTCGTTATTCGCGATTACAATACTCGACTGGTAACCTTGATTATTACGTAGAAAACGCAAATCGCGTGAAAATTGAGTCAATTTCCTCAAAAAGGTCCAAATTTTCCCGGCCGCGGCATGAATTTTCCGGGGAAATGACATCGGATTCATATACAGCGACCCAAAAAAGCTCCAACAACCCATTTTTTAAACTTAATTGTCATTTTTAGGGTTCTGTACCCAAAGGGTAAAACGGGACCCAATTACTAAGACTCCGCTGTTCGTCCGTTTGCCCGTTTGTCACCAGGCTCATGAACCGTGATAGTTAAACAGTTGAAATTTTTACAGATGATGTATTTCTGTTGCCGCTACTAAAATACTAAAAACAAAATAAAATAAATATTTAAGGGGGCTAAGACGGGTTTTAAAAAAATTAAGTGTTAGTCTAAAAGTGAGGGTGGGGATGGGGGGAATTTTATAGTATGGGGGGGTAAGAGGGACGGATAACGAAAATTTAATAATATTTTTTTAAATCGACGGTTTTTTTCGGCTTTTAATTCTAGCCCTCTATTAAAACTAGATCAAAAGGGTATGCTATGCAGTAGTAATTTTTTTTTGTATATTATTAAAATTTACAAATTTCTTTAAAAAAAAAATTTTATAAAATCTAAAAAAAAAATTTTTTTAGAAAATTTCCAAATTTCTTTAATAAAAATTTGTTTTGATTAAAATTTACAAATTTCTTTCAAAATTTTTTTTTTGTATGATTATTAAAATTTACCAATTTCTTTAAAAAAAATTTTTTTGTATAAGATTATTAAAATTTACACATTTACACATTAACTGTTTATTTGACCAAGCTTACCAAGATTTGACCAAATTTTTGAAATCTGATCTTAAGTACACTTATAAGAAAGGTTCCATGAAACGAAAAATTTATAGGCCTATTATTTAAACGTTTTTTCTTGTCTCCAAGGACAACAGAGGTCCCAAAAAATTTCATTAGTAACATTCGCCTAACTTGTCAAATTAACTTTAAGGATTTTTTTGAACCGCACCTTATTCTTTAAAATGTTTAGAAAACACCATATTTTTTTCAAATTTTTTAATTAATATTTAATACCGTAAAAAAAATTATTTGACGCGCTCTTTTCAGAGGTGGACCGCGCATCTCATAATAGCCTTGCAAGAGCACTATTCAATGTTGAATTCAAATTATGAATAATGGAGATAGAATTCCGGGAGTTGGGACTTTCATCGGAAATTTCCTCCTTTTCAAGAATCTTTTTTCGGATTTCAGTATCGCTTATAACTTTAGCAATTTTTGACGTGCTAAAAAACCGTTTCGATACACTTTTCTAGACGTCGCGGCATTCCGAATCCAATGAGCCATCGCACATACTTCTTTAAGAGCTGTTTCGAGAATTAAAACCTTTTTGAATTTGTCGACTAGACTATTACGAACACATTTAATTTCATACCACAAAATCTACGTTAACATCATCGAATATGTAGGTTTGTTTAGTCCGTTCCCGTTCTATGTATAGTTTTTTTCTAGTCTTACCGAGTCTGGGGCTACTGAAGGATTGAGGAAAGTCAATTCTAGACTGACAAAAGTGCCGATACACCAACAAATGCTTACTGAAGTTTCGGAAGAAGAGAAAGAAGTTTTGCTAGGAAAAGAGAGCAGTCATGAATATGATTAGTGAGAGAGTGTAGTTCCGGTTATTCTGTATTAGTTTAATGATTAAAATATAATAGACTGTGGCAGTTTTAAGATTTTTTTAAAAATTATAATTGGTTTCTTGACTAAATTATTATTTTGTGTGTTTTGTAATATGTACCTACTCTTAGAATATTATATTTATTTCAATCAATAAATACAATTAAGGAAAATATGGTAGCATAGTGTTAAATTATATATACAGGATGGTCCACTTTCGAAAGCAGAAAGACCGACAGAGAACCACAAAATAATATCAGTTTGTATTATGAACTGTCAAAATGTGTCAAAATTTTTATCAAAAGCTCCAAATTTATTAATATTTTAAAAAACTACTTTAGAGATTTAAATGAAATTTGGAACGTTCGAAGAGGTAATCTAGATACATATTTTTACGTAAAAAATATTATTTTTCTTCCACCAGTGGCGTGCGTACGGACAGATCTTCGGAAAATTTTAATTAAAAAATGGTATGCCAATGCTTTTTTAGAAACAAAAATTATTTCTAGAATCCTTGTTCAATTTACAACAGAAAAAGGCTCAATATTTGTTTTTAAAAAGTGCTTAAGAATTTCCCAGTGGGATTCCGCACACCACAGCACTATTTTGGCAAAAATAAAAATGCGAATTTCGTAATGAAATTTGGTGCCGAGGCATGAATTAGATTCTGAACAACTTTCTCTAATAACTTTTTTCGATATCCTCAACGTGGAGCAAAATATCGGGAACGGGCCCCTTCGTGGCTGCCGTTGTCCCAGTTTATTGCTTAAATTTAAGTTGGTGGACTCAAAATGTACGTCTTATATAGGACTACAATTGTGCGAAATATCGCATCTTGATTCCAAAAAATAACGAAAATAAATGGGTGTCTTCATTCAAGTGTAAAAAAGAGTGTAATTTCGAATTCGTTTCTTTCCATTTTCTGAGAACATTTACCATAGTAATGTATATTTTTTTACACCATCAGAAAGCAGAGATTTCAACGAACAAAAAGACCACCGACTTTTTTCAAAAAGCAGATATTTTGACGCGAGAATTTTCGATTGAAATTAGGGCGCTTTTTCGATATTAACTCAAAATAAAGTGAAAAAAATATTTTAAATAAAAAAAAATTACAGTGTGTTTGAGAAATACTAATGTAAGTTTTCACCATATTTCTTAAAAAAATTTTTTTGTATAAGATAAAAATTTACAAACTTCTTTAAAAAATTTTTTTTTTGATTAAAATTTACAAATTTCTTAAAAAAAATTTTTTGTATAAGATTAAAATTAACAAATTTCTTAAAAATTTTTTTTTTGTATTATTAAAATTTACAAATTTTTAAAAAATGTTTTTTTGTGATTATTAAAATTTACAAATTTCTTAAAAAATTTTTTTTGTATTTATTATTTATATTCGATTGAAAATTAGGGCGCTTTTTCGATATTAACTCAAAATATGGTGAAAAAAAATATTTTAAATAAAAAAAAATTACAGTGTGTTTGAGACATACTAATGTAAGTTTTCACCATATTTCTTAAAAAAAATTTTTTGTATGATAAAAATTTACAAATTTCTTAAAAAAATTTTTTTGTATTATTAAAATTTACAAATTTCTTAAAAATGCTTTTTTGTATGACTATTAAAATTTACAAATTTCGTAAAAACATTTTTTTGTATTTATTATGTCTGATTGAAAATTAGGGCGCTTTTTCGATATTAACTCAAAATAAGGTGAAAAAAAATATTTTAAATAAAAAAAAATTACAGTGTGTTTGAGACATACTAATGTAAGTTTTCACCAGTCACAATTTTGAAGTTTTTCCTCGCAAGTTTGTGTTTTAATCAGTTGAATAATATCATTAAGTAAGTTGATTAATCATTATTCCATCATAATTCATTTTATTTAAAAATGGTCCGTCGTTTGAGTGAAAGGGAAAGAATCGAAATTTTGATGATGATCGGTTACGGGGACAGAGCTCGCACACAAGTAGAAGTTTGCCGTTTATTTAACAACAAATATCCAAACAGAGAACCAATTACACAGTCCACCGTTAGCAAAATAGAACAAAAGTTTTTAGAAGTGGGTCATACGAGAGATCGCCCTAGAACGGGTCGTCCACCAGTGCAACAAGATGTTAAATTGAATGTTCTACTAGAGCTTTAAGAAAATCCCCATTTACCCACCCGCCAAGTGGCGGCAAACAACGAAATAGTTCAAAGCTCCGTCTTGAAATATTTGAAATTGAACAAATGGCATCCGTGTAAAGTGGTTTTGGTCCAAGAGTTAAACGAAGATGATCCTGACCGTAGGTTACAGTTTTGCCAAACCATGTTGCAAACGCCTGATTGATGACGACGGATTTTTACGCAATATTGTTTTTTCTGATGAGGCTACCTTTTATCTCGACGGCACAGTTAACCGGCAAAACTGTAGATATTGGTCTCCTGGAAATCCACACTGGAAAATGGAAACTCGTAGTCAGTTTCCACAAAAAGTTAACGTTTGGGCTGGTATTGTAGGTAATCGTATTTTGGGCCCATTTTTCTTTGAAGGCGTATTAACAGGTGAAATATATTTAGAATTTTTAAGAGACGACTTAGTCCCTGCACTTGCGGTACTTTACCCAAATGACGTAGATCCAGATCTGCCCCATCACACGATATGGTACCAACAAGACGGTGCACCACCCCATTTTGCAGTGATCGTTCGCGATTATTTAAACCATGTATTTCCTAACCATTGGATTGGTCGCAGGGGAACTATCGAATGGCCCCCTAGATCTCCAGATCTCACTCCCCTAGACTACTTTTTATGGGGCTATTTAAAGAGCAAAGTCTATTTCAATAGACCAAATACCATCGAAGAATTAAAGGACAGAATTCGCAATGAAATTCGAACCATTCAACCCGATACTGTTGGTAAGGTTCTGCAGGAGTTTCAGTGGCGGATGGGATATTGCCAGGAAGTGAATGGAGGTCACTTTGAAAATTTACTCTGATTTTATTTTTTACTTTAATTATTTATCATTTATTTGTTAAAATATTATTTTATTTGTTTAAATTGTTGTTAAAAAATTAAACAGATTACTCCCAAATCTTTCAAAATGTTCGATAATCTACCAAAATAAATAATATTACTCCTTAATCTTTTAAAATGTAATAAGCTATAAGCTATTAGAATCAATAAGCTATTAAAAATCTTGACCCGCCCGATAGCTTATGCATGGTGCCATGGTACATTTTATAAACTTTGCAACCGAATATCTCGAAAACTTTAATGTTAAAGGTACTATGTTTTTGACATATTCGCACTCAGAAAAATGTGCTCTATCGAAATCCGTGAAAAAAAATATGGGTTGCATTTAAAAAAATTGTCGATGACGTCATAGCTCAAAAACGAACAAAACAAAAAAAAAATCGATGGCTGAAAAAAGTGACATTTTATAAAATAAGGTTGACGTGTCCGAGGATTTCCTGTGAAAATCCTTCAATAACGATTAATTGAATTTATTCCAAACTTTACGAGCTCACTGTATATATATATATATATATATATATATATATATATATATATATATATATATATATATATATATATATATATATATATATATATATATATATATATATATATATATATATATATACATATATATATATACATATACATATATATATATATATATATATATATATATATATATATATATATATATATATATATATATATATATATATATATATATATATATATATATATATATATATATATATATATATATATATATATATATATATATATATATATATATATATATATATATATATATATATATATATATATATATATATATATATATATATATATATATATATATATATATATATATATATATATATATATATATATATATATATATATATATATATATATATATATATATATATATATATATATATATATATATATATATATATATATATATATATATATATATATATATATATATATATATATATATATATATATATATATATATATATATATATACATATATATATACTGCTGTTCAAAATTATCGCACCACGTTAATATTTGCTAAAATTTGAGGTCTCATAACTTTTTTACTTTTAGTCCAATTTTGATAATTTTTTTAGAATACTGTAGATAAAACGACTAATTTCAACTTGCATATCCAGTCTTTTGTTAACTGAGGACGGTTTAGGTATTATACAGGGCTAACTAAAAGGTTGTTATATAACCCTAATTTTAAAACACTTGGTGGAATAATTTCGTAACCAAATTCTTTAAAAATACCAATTTTTGTTAAGAACCATTCCTTTCCTACATTTTGTTTTTTGGTGCATGTCTTTAGATGCATTGGCTCAAAATTATCGCACCATACAGAAATCAATTGAAAAAACTTTCAGGGTGAGAAGAAACATTTTTTAATTAACAAGAAAACAAAGAAATAAAATTATGTGAGCTGATCCCTAGTAGGTTGTGTTGCCACCTCTAGCTCGGATTACAGCCTGATTCCGCCGTGGCGTACTTCTAATGAGGTTTTGAATGACGGGTTGAGGAATATTATCCCACTCGAGTAACCTGTTTCAGCTGCTGAAGGTTCTGTGGGGCTGGTAGACGTCGTCTCACTGCTCTCTTAATGATGTCCCATAGGTGTTCGATGGGATTTAAATCCGGGCTTCGTGCTGGCCAGTTCATAACATCAATATGGACTTCATTCAGGTACTCAACACAAATTCTTGCTACATGTGGTCTTGCATTATCTTGCATGAATATGAAATCAGGACCAATAAACGGAGCATTACATGCTCCTGGAGAATGTTCTCTACGTAGTATTCCGCATTCATTGCCCTTGGATGAATAGGGACTAACTCCGTACGGCCATCGAAAGAAATACCCGCCCAAAACATTTTGGAGCCACGACCAAAGGGTTCGTTTAGAACGAAATTGAAGGCAGCTTCCCTTTCCCCTTGTCTTCTATACACACGTTGCCGCCCATCACAAGATTTTAGGCTTATTCTTGTTTCATCGGAGAATACGACTTTCCTCCAATCATCGATAGTCCAATTTTCATGTGCTCGTGCAAATCGTACGCGAGCTACTTCTGAGCCCTGGTAAGTTCTGGTGCCTTTATGGGCCTTCTACTGATCAAACCTGCCTCCCGTAGTCTTCTCCTTACAGTAAGAGCAGAAACTTGAACATTTCTAACCATCTCAAGTTCACTCTTCACGTGCGAACTTGTTATTGTCCGATTTCTTAAAGCATTTTGGCGGAGAAAATGGTCATCCCTAACATTACATTCGTCGCCCCTTTTCTACCCTGGCCATGTCTCCTGGAGTGAGAACCAGTTGCCCTGTGACGTTCTAACATTCGACTTATTGTCGAATGGTTAACACCCAGAATTCGAGAGACATATCGCATACTTCTACCCTCTTCAACCAAAGTTTGCGCTCTTACACATTCCAATGCTGTCAAATGTCTCACACGATTCATTATTTTAAATTGCTGAATATTCCTCAACACCGTATTGTTTTTAAAAATGGGTCAAAATGAGATTGCATACACCCAATCATTGTTTTTTTGGTTGACATACGCCGCCTACGTTTTACGTATCACCTTGTAACAGCAGAGTAAATTAACAGTAAACTGTTGGTGACAAATTCATTTTGCTCTTAAAAATGAACCAATGTATCTAAAGACATGGACCAAAAAAACAAAATGTAGGTAAGGAATGGTTCTTAACAAAAATTGGTATTTTTAAAGAATTTGGTTACGAAATTATTCCACCGAGTGTTTTAAAATTAGGGTTATATAACAACCTTTTAGTTAGCCCTATATAATACCTAAACCGTCCTCAGTTAACAAGAAGACTGGATGTGCAAGTTGAAATTAGTCGTTTTATCTACAGTATTCTAAAAAAATTATCAAAATTGGACTAAAAGTAAAAAAGTTATGAGACCTCATTTTTTTGCAAATTTTAGCCCAAATTTTAGCAAATATTAACGTGGTGCGATAATTTTGAACAGCAGTTTATATATATATATATATATATATATATATATATATATATATATATATATATATATATATATATATATATATATATATATATATATATATATATATATATATATATATATATATATATATATATATATATATATATATATATATATATATATATATATATATATATATATATATATATATATATATATATATATATATATATATATATATATATATATATATATATATATATATATATATATATATATATATATATTAAACACTTGAGGGTACGAACCACTAAAACACCACCATTCATGTAGATATCATTTATTTACTATGTTTCTGCATTTAACAGTTTAACAACACTTCATGTTATCATTTCAAGTTATTCTAGCTTCACGTCGCAGCATCTACTGGCCAGTGGCGGGCGACCGCTCATACTATTCAGTTGCCAATACCCCCTCCTTCGTCGACGCGCGTTTCGTTGACTTTATCTCTACTCTTGACCCACGAGCTGGGAACGTGATCATAGAGATCTGATGGGGCTAACCTTGATGAGTCGGTCAGACGGGGTTGTTGAGGGTGATTTGCTAACACGGCCATCCTAACAAATGGGGCGTCCTCGCACCATAAAAATAAGAAAAATAAAACTGGAACAGAAAACAGTTTCTTGTGGGATCGCCACAGTATTTAATATAATAATCTTTGTTGTACCTGTGACCTTGCTACAGTCTTTATTGTACCTGTGGGGATGCTACAGTCTTTGTTGTACCTGTGGGGTTAACACAGTCTTAGTTTCACCTTTGCTCCTGCGGGGTTACCACAGTCTTAGTTGTACCAGTGGGGCTGCCACAGTCTTAGTTGCACCTTTGCACCTGCGGGGTTACCACAGTCTTAGTTGTCACAGTCTTAGTTATACCTGTGGGGCTGCCACAGTATTAGTTGCACCTTTGCACCTGTGGGGTTACCACAGTCTTAGTTGTCACAGTCTTAGTTGTACCTGTGGGGCTGCCACAGTCTTAGTTGCACCTTTGCTCCTGCGGGGTTGCCACAGTTTTAGTTGTCACAGTCTTAGTTATACCTGTGGGGCTGCCACAGTCTTAGATGCACCTTTGCTCCTGCGGGGTTACCGCAGTCTTAGTTGTCACAGTCTTAGTTGTACCTGTAGCGCTGCCACAGTCTTAGTTGCACCTTTGCTCCTGCAGGGTTGCCACAGTTTTAGTTGTCACAGTCTTAGTTATACCTGTGGGGCTGCCACAGTCTTAGTTGCACCTTTGCTCCTGCGGGGTTACCACAGTCTTAGTTGTCACAGTCTTAGTTGTACCTGTAGCGCTGCCACAGTCTTAGTTGAGCCTTTGCTCCTGCGGGGTTGCCACAGTTTTAGTTGTCACAGTCTTAGTTATACCTGTGGGGCTGCCACAGTATTAGTTGCACCATTGCACCTGTGGGGTTACCACAGTCTTAGTTGTCACAGTCTTAGTTGTACCTGTGGGGCTGCCACAGTCTTAGTTGCACCTTTGCTCCTGCGGGGTTGCCACAGTTTTAGTTGTCACAGTCTTAGTTATACCTGTGGGGCTGCCACAGTCTTAGTTGCACCTTTGCTCCTGCGGGGTTACCACAGTCTTAGTTGTACCTGTAGCGCTGCCACAGTCTTAGTTGAGCCTTTGCTCCTGCGGGGTTGCCACAGTTTTAATTGTCACAGTCTTAGTTATACCTGTGGGGCTGCCACAGTATTAGTTGCACCTTTGCACCTGTGGGGTTACCACAGTCTTAGTTGTCACAGTCTTAGTTGTACCTGTGGGGCTGCCACAGTCTTAGTTGCACCTTTGCTCCTGCGGGGTTACCACAGTCTTAGTTGTTACAGTCTTAGTTGTACCTGTAGCGCTGCCACAGTCTTAGTTGAGCCTTTGCTCCTGCGGGGTTGCCACAGTTTAAGTTGTCACAGTATTAGTTATACCTGTGGGGCTGCCACAGTATTAGTTGCACCTTTGCACCTGTGGGGATACCACAATCTTAGTTGTCACAGTCTTAGTTGTACCTGTAGCGCTGCCACAGTCTTAGTTGAGCCTTTGCTCCTGCGGGGTTGCCACAGTTTTAGTTGTCACAGTCTTAGTTATACCTGTGGGGCTGCCACAGTATTAGTTGCACCTTTGCACCTGTGGGGTTACCACAGTTTTAGTTGTACCTGTGAGGCTGCCACAGTTTTAGTTGCACCTGTGCACCTGTGGGGTTACCACAGTTTTAGTTGTTACAGTCTTAGTTGTTACAGTCTTAGTTGTTACAGTCTTTATTGTCACAGTCTTTGTTGTCACATGCTTTATTGTCACAGTCTTTCTTGTCACATGCTTTGTTGTCACAGTATTTGTTGTCTTTTTTTTAATTACTTACTCACAATAGTCTGTGATCTCACCGCTTACTGCGGTCCTATATAGGCCACTGTCGCAAGCAACTGCTGATGAGCCGCCACAGTGGTGTGCTTTCCCTGTTTCGACAGATCGAGACATGTTGAATCGTGCAGCATGTTTGTTTACATAGCGCGAAATATTTGTTTGGGCCTCTACGACGGCCCTCTGTGGGTCAATAAAATGGTCAATCGACACTGTGATTCCTAAAAATAACTTTGTTAATGGTGGTCGATTTCCTCGCGGCATTCCAGCAGCAATGAGATGAAGTTGAACACACTGTTCACTCAGAAAACTCTGAAATATCAATTATGAGAATAAGTACTTAACACTAGGGCCTTATATGATTAAAACCACTATACATCCTCAATTATGGACAGGTGGTACTGCTACCTTATTCAAATCATTTAACACTCAAATTACGCATTTATTCGCAGCCAGTGATGTTTCTCCAATTAGTAAAACTAACTTTATGCAACTTAATCCAAAATACTTAGCACAGTGATCTATACCTGCTTAACCGTGGGGTACCACGTCTATTATTTTCCTCCACTCCCCAATTCAAATGCTAGTAACAGTTTATCTGTCAGAAACAACACTGTCTAGAGGCATATCTAAATTTAACAATTAATTACCTTTGTTTGTTTTCTTCAAATAACAATTCAAATTCAAACAACAACTCAAAATTTGTCCTCATTATAGTATAGCTCTATTTTTATCCTAGTGCATTATTGTGCCTCTGTATTTCGTGATGACTTAGCACTATAGCATTTCTCAATGACGTTAAGTATGGTCATGTTTACATATTCACATTAGAAACTATTCAATGCCAAGTTTATAACCATTAGAAAAAATATTAAACAAACAATTTCAGCAACCTTTAAGATAATGCTGAGATAGGAATTTAGTCACTTGTTTATGTTGTTTAATCTCGATTTTTTTTTGAAGTTAGGTTTGTGTTTTACTATTCATATCCCTATACAACATGAATGTTACAATTTGGTTCATGTGACGTAATTTTATGTGTTACCATTTATATTTTTTTTTACAATGTAACTAGTATAGTGTTGTATAATATTAGCAAAGCGCGACGGAGTCACACGTGCGGTAGGCGGGGACTATGCGTACCAGACCATGACCTACCGCAACGTAAATACAGCGCTCGGGGAAAGGACAAAAAGCCGCTTCCCGAGCAGCTCGCATCAGCGAATAAAAATAGTACCAGATAACGCATCAAAATGGCAAAACTTTAGAACACAGCCAAACACAAATAACAACAATAACGATCAACCAGAAACAACAGCAACAGAAATTAATGAAGTAAATAGCAACCCCCTAAGGGAAATCATAGATTTAATCAAACAATTCAATATAAGCAAAATCTGGAACACAATAATACAGCTAATTAAACAATTAAAGGAAAAAACAGATCCGTTTGATAAAATCTACTTAATAGCAGAAGCGTTAACAAACATCTTAACATAATAACAAAAATAAAATAAGTAACATAAAAAAGACAATAATAATCATGCAACTAAATATCAACGGAGCAAACCAAAAGAGACAGGAATTAATAAAGGCGTTAGACAAAAATAAAATAGAAATATGTTGTCTCTCAGAGACGAACTTAAAACCTAAACATACATTCAACATCCCAAATTTCAAAGTCATAAGAATCGACAGAACAACAGGTAATGGTGGTGGCACAGCAATACTCATAAGACAAGACATACCATATAAACAAATCTCCATACCCCCCGTCGTCTCATTAGAGGCAACGGGCGTAACCCTAAAAACTCCTAACAACGAAGACATATTGATAGTATCTGCATACAAACCCCCACGGACAACCCTAAATACAAATGACTTAGATACTATCAGACAAGTAAACGACAAACATTTAATAATCGGAGACCTAAACTGCCTGCACGAGTCATGGAACACAACAAATAGCACAACTAATGATGGGGGGAAAAAATTATACAAATACATACAAAACAAGCAAAATATGAGAATAATAGCCCCGACATGGCCCACAAGACCGATATCAAATAATATACTAGACATCATAATAACATGCAACGTAAATAAACCGATAGAATTCAGAGAAATTATAGAAATAGCCAGCGACCATTTAGCCATTCAGGCAACAATAAATCTCAAATTTGAACAAATTAAAACAAATAGAAAACCAAGAGAAAAAGATTACAACTGGGATATATTCAGGGAAAAAATAAACAACAAAGGTGCCAAAATATACATGACATCGAGCAGGCAGCAAGACACATTACAAAGACGATACAAACAGCCCTAAAATCCAGCCAGACGGTATCGGGAAAAAACCTAATATCCAATCCTCTCCCTCGCAAAATTTTAGACATAATAAATGAAAGAAAATTAGCCAGAAAAGCATACTATAGAACTAAAGACCCCAAATATAACCAAATAATAAGTAAACTCACTAGAAACATTAGAAAAGAAATACGAATATTCAGAGACCTAAAATTATGCGAAACCATAGAATCCCATGCCGAAGATCCCTATTATCTACCCAGACGATTTACAAAGTCAAGACCCAAAATTCCAACCCTTATCACAGCCCGTGGAAATGCGCAAACGGATACGGAGAAGGCCGAGTGCTTCTCAGAACAATTCGCACAACAATTCACACCAAACGAAATAGAAATCCAAAATAGAATAAACGCAAATCAAACAGTACAATATTTAAATAACTTAAAACTCAGAACCACTGACTGTCCCGTATACTTCACACCTAAAGAAGTATACGAACGAGGCAATCAAAGCGACAAATAATAGAAAAGCACCCGGCCTTCACCAGATTCCCAACTATGCCCTCAAAAAATTACCTTACCTTGCAATCATGTTCCTAACAGACCTATTTAATTCCTGTTTAACCCTAACACATTATCCCCAATTCTGGAAAACAGCCAAGGTCATTCCTATCCATAAGCCAAACAAATCCTTTACCGATCCATCTTGCTATCGCCCCATAAACCTACTACCCTCAATTAGCGAGATTTTAGACCTTCTCATACAAAGAAAAGTAATGGAATTCGCTCTTGCAAATAACGTAGTGAGCGAGTTCCAATACGGTTTCCAACCCCAACACTCCACTGACCAACAGCTGTTCCGTATCTGTGAAGCCATTACCACCAATCTTAATCGAGGTCGATATACAGGGGTTGTCTCCCTAGACCTCGAAAAAGCATTTGACAAGGTCTGGCATCCTGGACTGTTGCATAAGCTACATGTCGCGAATTTTCCGATTCGTATAATCAATATTATACAATCATACATTTCAAATCGCATATTCGTAGTAACAGTCTATGAGGAAAGCTCACAACCGCGCCCGGTAACATCTGGTGTCCCACAAGGATCATCCCTAGGACCCACCCTATTTAACCTATATACCCAAGACATCCCTAGACCAACAGATCACAGGACAACTGTTGCATTATACGCAGACGATACGGCAACCATAGCGACGACGACAAGCGCACCATTACTAAACAGACTAATGCAACAGCAGACTACACAAATAGTACAATATTACACAGACTGGGGACTATACATTAACGAGACAAAGACAGAAATGACAGTTTTCACCAGAAAGAGAGACGTACCTGACATACGAATAAAACTAAATGAAATAACAGTAAAGACAATACCGATAATAATATACCTAGGCGTAAAACTTGATAGAAAACTAACATTCATAAAACACTCAGAAACTGTAATAAATAAAACCAGGGGCAGGATTAGTCAGATATTTCCAATAATAAAGAATGCTGGCTTAAGAACGGGCACAATACTATACAAGGCATATGTCAGACCCATACTGACGTATGCAAGCCCGGTATGGTACCCGTTCTTAAGCCAAACTAGGAAAAATCAGCTGCAAGTACTTCAAAATAAATGTCTAAGGATAATAACACAAAAACACAAAAACAACAATCTAAAAATAGAAACAACAATAATACACCAAATAACCGGACAACTTAGACAATTTAGACAACTTTATTGCAGATAAAATCATGCCAAACTTCATCCATAAAGTAGACACACATCTCAACCCAACAATCACATAGGCAATGAGACCGAAATTCCTAAGACCACCAAAATACCCATCGCACAATTACGCATTCACCCCCTAGCCCCCGCCACTAACAGAAATGTATATAGAAAAAATAAAAAATGCAAAAAATAGAAAAAACAATAGACAGATAGCAAATAAAATACAGACAGAAAAAACCAGAAAACAAACAACCCAAAAAATATAAAAAATACGTAATAATAATAAAAAATACAAAATAAGGGAAAAATGGAAAAAATAATAAAGGAAAAAATAACTGAAAACAATATAAAAAATAAAATAAAACAAAAAATGAGCATAACAATAAAGACCAACTATAACATACTAACGTAGACTAGAGATTTGTATCCATGCTTTTTGTACAACTCTCCCTTTCTCGTTTTGTACGAGAATAAAAAAAAAATTAAAATGAATGCCCCTTTTTAGAGGAAGAGCTGCGACGCTACTGTACGTAGCTCGAAAAGTACTTCCTTTTTGTACAATAAAAGGAAATGGTAAATTCTTGGTAAAAATGAATGCAGATTTGCCTAAGGGCGCCACTGGTGGAGTACTCCACTGGTGGAGTAGTCCAAATATTCGTGATGTTAATCCAAAAGGTAAATAAGCAGATAGGTATCCCAAGTTGGGAATAAAAACACAGTATTTTAATTTAAGGCGACGTAAGGAAATGAAAATTCTGTGGCAAACGTCTTAATAAATAAATGTGAATGCGAAATAAAAATGCCTTGCCTTGATGCCTTGATAATAAAAATAAAACGAACGATTCTCCAAATAAATAAAACAATTCGCGACTGCGGATATTAAATATTATTTAATTTAGGTAGCCCGTACAATATTAATCGTTAGGCAAAGCCAAAAGCCAACGATCAATATTATTGACGAAAATAACTAAGAACGTATTACGGCGAAGCGCGAATATTAATCTTTTTGCTAAAATCCAAAACTAGCGCAAAGATTAATATTTCGTAGAATTTGGTAGGTACCAAAGGCGAAGTTGGATTTAACGAAAGTAGAATTCTGATTTTAACGCGGTGAGCGACTAATATCAATGTTGTTGTTAGGGAACAAATAACGATTGATATTAAGATGTTTGAGGTTGAATTAACACGGAGCGATGTCGAGTTGACGGTTTCCCGAATCTGGGACAACTGTTGTTGTTTGCCCATATATCAGCGATATTTATAGTCGCTTATAGGGAAGCAACTAGACTCCACCTTTTCGTGACGTTAGCTATCTCGCGACGCGATTGGCTAGTCCCCCGCGTGAAGCGCAGAGCATCTAGATATACTCTCATGCAAACGGCGAGAGCGTGTGCATTTGCTGGCGATCTATTTCTGCCGACCGGACTGAACGTTCGACCGAAGTTAAGCAACGCTCAGTCCGGACGGCATTCTGGATGGGGAAGTTTTTTGTCGACGCGGCGAATTCTAATTTTTGTTTTAAATTATTTGGTAGATGTTTAGGTATGCAAAAGATAAGATCTTTTGCAAGATATTACTGATTTCTGCGGGTCAGACATACATTTTTCTCGCGGTACATAACATTTTACAGCCGCTTTATATGTAAACTAACCAATAACTACTAATAAAAATAACAAACAAGTAATTAACATGCATATCCCGATACCCAATACCGTACGTACGTCATACAAAGCTAGATCAATAACAAACATAAAAACGGATAACCAAAAGGAGCACGTGGAACAAATAATGAGCAAAAACCGGCTAAAGTACCCAAAAGGAGGGTAGAAGCCAAAAATCCTGAAAAGGGAAATACATTGCAAGCTCGCATCAGATCTTCCCAACGGTCAAGACATTCACATCGCTTCGTGACTTCGATTATTTTGTTCATTCCAATCTTACTACTTTTATTTCCTATATAATCATAATACATTTATTTTCATACTCATCACGTATATCAGTTTTTGCTAACATTACTTGCGAATTAAAAGTATTCTAATTTAATTTAACTTAATACCTAAGTAAATACTAAGTAAATTTTGTGTTTCAATTACTGTCCTTGATAGTAAATCATCCTGAAGAGTTGCAGCCGTACGGCTTGAGCCCAATAGCCGGTTATAGGTAAGAGATTTCGAGTGAAATTTACATCTGCTCGTGTTTTGGCCCTCGAACCTGCGACCATCTCCGACGAGCTACCAGGGCTAGTGGCCTGATCAATACCACTAGTGGCGTCCAACGAGTAAATAAAATCAATTTAATTTTACTTATCTTTAATTAATATTGACACTCAGTTAAATATTCAACGAAAAATTAATACCCAGAGTCATTTGTTGTTCGGAGACGGGGCAAAAAACTATTAGTTTTCTCTACGAAGGAACCACAAATGAACAATAGGTAACTAGTTTCGCTTAACTGATATTTATTCACACCTGTGGTAATGCCACAGTCGTTTGCAAAATTATCATGCCCATCATCTTTTCCTTCCTTTTTTTTATTTATTTTTACTTGTGGGCCAGGGACGCAGCTGTTCACCTCTGCACCCATTTTCCGATGCAAACGTATCATCTCCTTCGCATGTGCTGGACTTACGTTTCCCTCTTACTTGTTTTGGATTTCCTTCTTCCAGCCACATCAATTGCGGGTGTTCTACTGCGACTTTCTCACTTATAGTTGACCTGTGTACCATTTATAACCGTGCCTCAATGACAGCTTCTTCAGGGTTGTCAAAATAATCGGTCGGTGTATTTCTTAGGAAATGTTCTGTTGCAGGCAATCTGGAGTTTGTTCGATACTGCAAGATAGTCGGAGCAAAACCAGTTGTTCCGCGTATGGTAACGTTAACATGTTGCTCAATATCAATACTCAATTTCATATATGAATGCGGCGGATACTGCGCTTTACAACACACAGTTTCCACTGGATTTCAGTTCAAATAGTCCACGTCTCATTTTATAACCAGGTCGATAATCTATTAGAAAGCTTTATGCTGTTTTCTTTTGACTTTTGAAATCAATAACTCTCGTAGTTGCTTAATTAAATGCTCGTCCAGTCCCGACGTATTAATTTCTAGGTTAGTGCAATTATTTAACATCAGCAACTATGGAAGCAAATTGGATCACACATTTGCGGCAATGTTTTCTCTTTCATTTCCATAAAATCAGCTATTTCTTTTCTAAGGGCATAAAACCTTTTTAGCATTTTACCTTTGCTTAGCCGCCTTACTTCGCAATAATATGTCACATCATCGTGTTCTGTAGAGAATTCACCAAAAAATGCTTTAAACTGGCGATGGTTAAGACCGGGAGATCTAATGACATTAATGGTATTTACTACCACATCCATAACATTCTTCAGTCGAATGGAGCACAAGTTTTGTTATTGACGAATGCAATGCAGAACTATTATATCACATTCTTGCACATTCATAGCGGTTGCTCTTTTCTTCAGAATTCCGATAAAACCTTTGCGTGAAACGACCATTGAAGCCGCACCATCTATGCAAACTCCAACTAATTTACAACATTGCAATCTATATTGCTCAAAAGTACTTTGCACCTCTGTAAAAATATATATTTCCAGTAGTGCTCTCTTGTAGCTGCGGTAAAGCCAGTAGTTCCTCTGTCACTGCAAATTATTCATCAACATCTCGTATAAAATTAACTAACTGGGCTGTGTCAGATAAATCTGTACTATCACCCAAAGCAATCGAAAATGCTTGAAAATCAGCCAATATATCGGTCAATATATTTTTTTTTCACTAGGCATCACATCTATACGTCGCGATAATCTCACTTTCTGAAACTCTTTCTTCTTTTCTGGGCACAAAAGTTCTGCAACATCTACTCAGAAAGTGATTTCGATGTTTTCGCTATTGATTGATTGATTGAGATTGGCGGGGGCTCTGCCCTTAGACGTATAGGCCTCAGTATGGGCCCGTCACGTCCCGCCTTTCGAGAGCTATACCAGTCCAGTTGCCTTAATAAAGCCAACGAGGCGGCTGGAACATAGCTCTCTAAAGTCCCTGGGCATCAGCATCAGTTGTCCCAGGTATTGCATACGTGTATGCAGGAAAGCGGGGCAATTCATCAGAACATGCCCTGCTGTCTCCTCATCTTCCAAGCATCCCCTACACTCAGGGTCTTCCACAAGACCCATTATGTAAAGGTGTTTTCGCTATTATGGAACTAATTATGAAACTAGCTTTAGCAACACTGTCTAGATTTGTTTCATGTGAATGGAACATTTGTTGTTGTTTCTCTAAATCGGTAATGAGTTTTTTTATCTTTTCTTAACTGGCCCGTGGGGAAATTATATTGCACGAAATTCTTGCTGGAGTAATGCCGCTTCATATTGTATTCTTCTAAAACAGAATTTGTTTTATTGCAAGGTCACAGTGTAATTTAAGATCCATTGTCCATTTTCAAAATGCAAGTATTTTTTGTTTTGCCAATAACAACCGATAATAGTATCTAAATTTCCAGGCATTACATCACTTGGTACGACTATGAAAATAACAATAAAGTTAGAACAGTATGTTATCCAACACCATTAGTAGGTACATATCACATAATCGATGAGTCAGTTATATCAACCGCTAATAATAAGGCTATTGTATTAAATGCTGATTGTACTTGTGCCCATTTATATCCTTATCGGCAAGCAGACAATCGTGCGATTGCTGCTCACTTTATGTATCAATTTAACTTCAGTTTATTTCGAGCTCTTGTGAGATTCACATGTTTGAATAAATTCGCTTCCAACAAAAAGTTTTAATTTTTTAAAAACACTCTGCCCTCTTTCGAAAACAAAAGTGGCGCAGTCGGTAGGATTCACTAAACGGAGAGCCAAAAATCGCAAATTCCGGTCTATTTTGACAGTTTATTAGTGGAAAAACCAAACAAACTTGTTTGGAGAGGAACAAAGTGCGACGAAAGAATTAAACAGGAAGCCGTTGGACAAGGACCACATCGCCGAATTCAACACCCACTGGCAGAGGACCACATCGCCAAAACCAGCTAGTTTAGGAAGAAGTACAAAATCGACTGACTCCTAGTGGCATTAGGCTAAGAAGAAATTGCAACCAACAAACAACAACAACAAAGAAGTCAACTTTAGTTTAAGCAAGCCAAGGAAATGAAACTTTTCATCTTACTACTGTAAGTCGAACATTTTTTGCTTTCCTTAAAACATTTTTCCTCGTAATTTCCCCTGAATAATTTGTATTTTCATGTTCTTCAAAGGAAATTTTGTACATAATATTCTCCCGCATAATAAATTTATTCCGAATTAAACATATTTAGAAAATTATAAATCAAAATTAAAACTTTATGTCATTAACACCTGATATCTACGAATTGGCACACAGACTTGATATTCTTTTTACATCAGAAAATAATAGTAATTCTAATTCATTGACTATGCCAAACCCAAGACCACTTCAATATCAGCTTTTAAGATTATACATAGATAACGTTCCAAGATATGATGGTAACCCGAATACTTTAGGAATTTTTATCGTCAATTGTGAAAATTTAATAACCACATTTTATGACGAAAATAATCCAGCAATTAATGAATTTATTTTACGTGCAATTATTGCAAAATTATTAGGTAGAGCGCTAATTGGATTTTAATTGGATCACGAACAGAGTTAAGAACTTGGATAGATAGTAAAGATGCACTAAATTTAAGTTTCAGTGATCAAAGATATTGATTGTCTAGAACAAGATGTAATTATTTTAAGACCTAACAAGAATGAAACCCCATATAATTTCGGCATGAGATGTCAAGATGCCAGAAGTTTGATATTATCAAAATTAAATACTCTGCCAACGATCCTCAACAAATACAAAGAAATCCACAATATCAAAATCTTGTAAAATTACCGTTTCAGCAAACTTATAGAAATACAAGTTTCCCACAAAATACGTTTAGACCTCAATTTACGCCTCAGCCTCAGATAAGTGTTCATTTGTGGTTCCTTCGTAGAGAAAACTAATAGTTTTTTGCCCCGTCTCCGAACAACAAATGACTGTGTATTAATTTTTTGTTGAATATTTAATTGAATGTCAATATTAGTTAAAGATAAGTAAAATTAAACTGATTTGATTTACTCGTTGGACGCCACTAGTGGTATTGATCAGGCCACTAGCCCTGGTAGCTCGTCGGAGATGGTCGCAGGTTGGAGGGCCAAAACACGAGCAGATGTAAATTTCACTCGAAATCTCTTACCTATAACCGGCTATTGGGCTCAAGTCGTACGGCTGCAACTCTTCAGGATGATTTACTATCAAGGACAGTAATTGAAACACAAAATTTACTTCTTAAAAGCAAATAAAACGACCTCTATGTCGCCGCCACGCCGCCTCCAAGACGTCGAGACGGCGTCGAAAATGTATCAACACTGACCTACCTCAAGGGGCCCTACAGAGCATCGCGGCCGCGGCGAGCGAGCGCTCAGTCGTACGTTCGACCTCGCCGTGAAACCGCGATGCTCATACTATAAATTAAATGCAAACCAAGAGCCGGCATCCAGTCCAGCTCTGACAGTGTGACCATAAACTTCAGACTGACTACTCTGCTTTACGCAAACCTACCTGCTATACGCATCTGCTTTACGCAACCTACCTGTCCACTTCGCTTTCGAATTAACTTCCGCTTTCGAGCCACTTCGCCTTCGTTGATGAAACGACATTCTGAGTTCATCTCAGACCTAAAACTTCGCTGTCTCGCTGAGGCATACCACCTTCGAGCACTACGTGACCCTGCCTCAAAGGGTCACCACATCGTATTTTCAAGTGGTGAATATAGTAGCCACTTTACTTCCGAAGAGCTGCCGTCCCCTTCGTTTTCACATCCCCGACAAACGGCGCCCAATAACTTACCAAATAGTAGTCCAGGGATGCCTGAAACGACCCCAGAAGGTGTGACGTGTACATCTAGGGAGGTATTAAGTTAAATTAAATTAGAATAATTTTAATTCGCAAGTAATGTTAGCAAAAACTGATATACGTGATGAGTATGAAAATAAATGTATTATGATTATATAGGAAATAAATGTAGTAAGATTGAGAATGAACAAAATAATCGAAGTCACGAAGCGATGTGAATATCTTGACCGTTGGGAAGTGTGCTGAACGCTTCCCTTTTGTTTGATTGAAAAAGTAAAAATGATTGCCCCTGATAAGGAGAAGGTCGCCTATTTATTGTTTTGGGTTGGTTTCGAAGGAGTCCTCCCTCTGACGTAATAAAAATTTGTAAACATTTTTACTGCGATATATCGAATTTTGTTCTAAAATATGGGCGCCACTAATGGTATTAGGGCCACTAGTCCCTGCTGCTCAGCGGTGAAAACTCTTCTCTCCAATGGGTGAGGTCCGGGGCCTTTGATATCGGACTGCGGTACTTGGTATTTTTTTTTATGTAAATAAAAAAATGTAAATATTGACAAATTCGGGTCTTACCAAAATGTTGTAAATTATGTTAATCCAATTTAGAGTGAGGGTAATCCAAAAAGGGTATTTTTCGAATAATCGAAAAATAAAACACAAAGTTTAAATTTTAAATACGAAATTAAACGAAACTTTCCTAACATCCGTGTGCTATCAGGCGGCAATATAAAAACGGTTCTCGACGAAAAACATAAAATAAATGAAAATTCACGAAATTGATTAAAACTTAAATACCAATTATTTCCCTAATAATTTTAGGTGGATAATTAGCGTTTATATTTAAGGCGGAAGTATGTTATTGATTTGTCGACGCGAAGTGATGATATTATCGGTACAAGCGAATTATAGACGATAACGGATTTGACGAATGTGGTAGGTAGGCGCGCCGCGCCAATATCCTTGGCTATAGATGTGACCTCGATAAGAGGGGGCCGAGCGGTACCATCGCTCTTTACCCCTAATATCTGTGTAGGCCGAGACCGCCTCGTAAGGGGTAAGCCGCGCATTTCACGTGACCCTCCCCACAAATGTGATCAGTGTCACGCGAAGTTACGCAGCCTCCCCCGGTCCTGGCTGATGGGCCCCACCGGCAGAGCCTTGCTTCTGGCGCTCTTGACTGTCTTCGCCGGTGTGTATTACCCCCGGGAGTGTCATGTCGGGTGTTTGAGGAGTCCTTCCTGCCTCTCGTCGGGCTTACTAGAGCCCGGCTGCGCGGCATTCAGGTTGATATGGAGGATGAGCATTGTAGCTCAGGATGACGGAGCTAGAGAGCTGATCAGCGATCAGCTCGCTGGCTCAGTCAGGTAAGGTAAGGATGTGTGGTTTGGCAAGGCAGTCGGCCTCGCCATCCACTGGATTGGGCTGTTTTAGTGTCTTCTCGATCCGTTTTCTTTGGTCCTGTTCTTTTCTTCGGTGTCATCTGCTTCTTCTCGCATCAGTCGTGCTGAAACATAAGATTGTGATTATATACTCACCCGTTGTCCAGGATTTGGATCTTTGGCCGTTTGTGAGGTCCTGCTTCCTCTGGATCGTAGTCCGTGGCCAGCCGGATTAGCGGATTCCCGTGGTCCTCTGCGATGACGTAGAGCTTCTTGGCGTGGTCCTCGATCATCTCGGTGGCCGTCTTGTATTTCAGGTCCCTTCGGATGACCTCGTTGGTCACATACCAAGGGGCACCTACTGCAGTCCGAAGCGCTATGTTTTCCACTGCTTGGATCCTCTTGAGGTGCGTCTTCGCTGCGTATCCCCATGCGGTCGATGCGTAGGTCAGCTGGGGGCGTAAGACGGTCTTGATGAGGGTTGTCTTGTTCTTCAGGCTCAGTCTCTTGTCACCGGCTAACATTGGGTACATCAGGGCTCGGGTGAACTTTGCCTTTTTCGTAGTGGCATCTATATGGTCCTTCCATGTCAGGGCTCGATCCAGGGTCACGCCAAGGTACTTGACGTTGTTCTCCCACTGGATGTTGACGTCGTTCATGGTGACGTGTCCTGTTGGCCTCTGCTTGCGAACCCTCCGGAACAGCACTGCTTGGCTCTTCTCCGCGTTGATTTCCACCTTCCATCGGTTGCACCAGTCCTCGAGAAGCGACGCGGCTTCCTGCAGGTAGCGGGTGGCCTGCCTCGCTTGCGATGATCTGGCGAGGATGGCGGTGTCGTCTGCGTAGAGAGCCATGGTGGTGTTGTTCGTCCTCGGCATGTCCGCGGTGTGTAGGTTGAACAGATGTGGGGAGAGAACGGTCCCCTGGGGCACTCCTGCTTCTAGGCGTCTGTCAGTTGACAGCTCTCCTTCTACTTTGGCTCGGATGGTCCGGCCTCGTAGGTAGGATTGGATCAGCTTGAGGAGGGATACCGGAAAACCGGCGTCCATCATCTTGATAATCAATCCGTCGTGCCATACTCTGTCGAAGGCTTTGGCGATGTCCAGGAAGATTGCCCCTGTGTCCTCTCTTCGGTTGAATCGCTCGGTGACGTACTCCGCTAGCCGCAGTACTTGCAGCTCCGTGGAATGTCCTCTTCTGAACGCGAATTGCTCGTCTGGGATGGCTTCTAGCTCTTCTGTTTTCTCCTTAATCCTGTCCAAGATGACCTTTTCGACAATTTTGCTCATCGATGGCAGTAGGCTGATCGGCCTGTAATTTTGGGGGAAGAGGTGGTCCTTCCCGGGCTTGGGGATGAAAATCACGTCTGCCTTTTTCCATCTGGAGGGGAAATACCGGAGCCTCAAAATAGCATTTGTGATAGCCACAAGTGTGGCCACTCCTTTAAGAGGGAGCTTCCTGAGAATCCGGTTTCCTATCCCGTCTCGACCAGGTGCCTTCCGTACGTTGACGTGGGCCAGGATACCGATGATCTCTTCTGGAGATGCTGGTCGGATCTGGTCCTCGTCTGGCTGTCGTCTTAGCCTCCTAGCCCTTCGGTTCACCTCGTCTACGTGGTCCTCGTTCTCGTCTGGCGGGTCGAACTCCCTACACTGCAGTTCGAGATTGTCGGCGAAAGCTTCCGCTTTTTCTCGTCGGGTGTAAACAAGTCCTCTCTCACCGTGGATTGGAGGCATCGGTTTTCGGGTGGACATCAGGGCTCGCTGCACTTCAGGGTGCACATCAGGGACTCCAGATGGAGCTGCCATCTTTCGTCTCGGTGCTCTTGGAGGGCTGCTTTGACTCTCCGGTTGAGTTGGTTGACCAAGTGCTTATCCGCTGGGTCCTGCGTCCTGAGAGCGCGTTTCTTCGCTCTTCTGCGGTCCCTGATTAGCTGCTTGGTCTCTTCAGAAATTTCTCCGGTTGGGTCTGCTTCCCGTCTCACGCTGTTTTCCGTTGTGCTGGCGCTTAGCGCTGTGCTTATACTTTCCTCGAGGTGGGCTATGGCTGCTTCGACTGCAGGTTCGTCCTCGATTCGGGGTACTGCAATGGACCTTTGCAGATGGGCTTGGAACTGCGGCCAGTCCGTCCTTTTCTTGGTGAACCATTCGTCGTTATCTGCCGTGCTATGCCCAGGTGCAGTAGGATGGGGTCGTGATCTGAGGATCCCTCTCTGAGGTTCTCGAGGTGGAACTGCATAGGCACATTGCGCATGAGTGCAATGTCCAGCACGTCCGGGCGCCCTCCGTGGGAGGGGAAGTGGGTGGGTTCCGGAGGTCCCAGCGCCAGGATATTGCGCTGCTCCAGGTATCTTCGTAGCTGGCGTCCTCTCTGGTTGGTGTTTGCGCTATTCCAGTCCGTTGTCTTCGCGTTCAGGTCTCCGATGACGATTCCTTGTGCCTCAGGTGGTAGTAGGGCTTCCATATCCTCGCTGAGCAGTTGACTTCGCGGGGGAAGGTAGGCTGCCGTGATGTTAATAGGTCCGTTGCTTCTGGTATTTATGGCCACGGTAACGGCTTCCATATTATCCGTGGTGAGTGCCAGAGCATGGTGGTCCAGGCTGGATTTCACCAGCAAGGCTACGCCTCCCCCGTTTCTGTTCCGGTCTCTGCGGTGTATCTGGTAGCCTCGTACTTTGAACCTGAGATCAGGCTCTAGCCTGGTATCCTGCAAGGCGATCACCTCTATTTTGGTCCGCGCTAGAAGTTCTTCTAGCTCTACTTTTCGGGCTCTAACACCGTTGACGTTCCAAGAGGCGATCTGCAGGGCATCAGGCTTCACTCTATTGGCCATTCAGGGTTGGAAGAGCCGTGAAGAGGAGGTTTAGGGCCTGTCTCAGCTGGGCAATCAACTCCATGTTGATGGGCTGCTGCTTCTCGGGGCTCTCGTCGGCTTTAGGTGGAGCCTGACTGGTCTTCTTTGTCGCATCTGCAAATGAAAAACCGGTTAGTACGGGAGTAGCTTTTGTGCCCTTACCTGTGTTTGTTGGTGTTCCTGTTGGGGCTTGTTGGTGTTTTCCTGGTTGCGTCATCTTCTTGGGTGCTTTCGGGCAACCCCTGTAGTTAGCGGGGTGGCTTCCTCCGCAGTTGGCGCATTTAGCTGGCAGCTCTCTTATCTTCTTGCAGTCAGAAGTGCGATGATCTTCGCCGCATTTCACACACTTGGGTTTGCCCGTCCAGTTTCTCTGGGAGTGCCCGAACTTTTGGCAGCGATAGCACTGCCCGACCTCTCTCGGTGCTCGCTGTCTTTCCACCTTGACGACTAGGTGGCAGCATCGGGACACCTCCAGGATCGCCTCCTCGGTGGTTGGTAGCTGTACTAGTACCAGCGGGATTTTCTCGCTGGTCCTGAGGCTTGACATCCTCCGAACGGAGGATGGATGGAAGCCCTGCTTTGCCAGATCCTCTGATATCTCGGCTCCGGTCATTCCGGATGGCAGCCCTCGAATGACTACGCGTAGCAGCTTCTCTTCGGGGAGGGCGAAAGTATGGAATTCCACTTTCTGTTCCCTGAAAATCCGCGCTATCTTGCGATATTCATCTGGGGTCGTGGGCTGGATGCGGATGCCTTCGCCTGTGAGCTTCGCTTTGGTGAAGTTCGCCCTGGCTACGGTCAGCTTGCCGCTCATCGCTGTCCACAGGTCCTTGTTCCTGAGGATGATGGGGGCACTTTGTCCTTCTTAGGTGTCCTGTTATCTTGTTCCACGGTTTCCTCGGGCTCCGTTGCTTGGGTCTCTGTGGTCTTCGCGGCTACTGTGGGGGCCTCGCGGGCTGCCTGCCTCTTCGCGGGGGTCTCTTCTTCGTCCGATGTATCTATCATCGGTCGGTACTTCTTCTTGGTTCTCTTTTTCGGCTGGCTTTGGCTTGGGGGTTGGCTCTGGCTCGGGGGCTGGCCCTGGGACTCCATGTCCACGTCTTGGCATGGCTTTTCTGATGCCGCCTCTCTGTTCAGTGTCCTACTGAGCCTGGCGATTTCGTTTGTCAGCTCTTGGAGCTGAATCCCCTGGGCCTTGAGCTGCTCTGCTTGGGCCTCGAGCAGTCTCCGCAGTTGGGCGTTTTCGTTTTTAAGGGCTGCTACTAGGCCCCCTTGATCGGACTGAGCAGGGCCCTCTGGAGATGTCATCTCTGGACTAGACAGGAACTCGTCCCTGTCTATGATAGCTGCCTCCTCCTCGGCAGTTGTTAGGGCTGAATGATAAACCTGTGAAAAATAAGAAATTATTAATATGTCTTAGCAGAAAGTTAAAATTTGAAAAGCCTTGGTAGGCAGGTCAACGATTTTATATTTAGCGTCTTGTAAAAGACGGTTTGTGTAGTACATCCACTGCGTAGTTCTCGGCTTCAGGTAATAATTTCCTTAATTAGGGTCTAATCGCCTTCTCAGGTAGTTTTATGGTCGGTCCGTTTTTGTACGTGCTTGTTTCCCGTGATATTTATACGTATCTAGCGCGGAGAGTTAGTCTCCGCCCACGGCGCGTGCAAGGTTATGCCATGCGTAATTGGCCGGGGTCCTAATCCGAGCGCTGGGGGTTCTGGATATACTCGTTGACTCTACTGTTTTCCGACATTCCTATGCCCCTACATTCATGGATCATAACAGAACACAACACTTTTTGCCCATTTTAAATTAAAAACAAAACACTGAAATTCGCAAACAGCACATAATATCGTACGATTATGAGCCGATACGGCGGTACCGCACTGTGGTAAAAGCATGATAAGAGCAGCAAAACTAGCAAAACAATTGCCCCCACTTGTTGTCTCGCTCTAGCTCGCTCTCACTCTGGCTTTGTACGAAACTGGCATCACTCCCGTAACACTTTATACTAAAATCCTTATACTTTTTTGCTTTAATATTGTTTAAGCTTGCAGACTGTAATTTGGAAAACAAAAACCTTATGAAAATAAGATCAATGTAATATTAAAATCTTTATAATTTGCATTCGGTCATGCTATTGTCATGCCAGTATAATATATCGATAATATTTTATACTAAATTAATTATTAATTACTATTAATATTATATATTAAATTAATTATATACTAATATTATATACTAAGTTAGCACTACCATTGGTTTTTAAAAAAAATAATTGTAACTAGATTAAATCTATCTAACAATTTTTTCCTAATAACTAGACTTTAGCTGTTCAGTAGATAAGTATCCAGTGACACACTCCACATAACACTAATCACTTGGTTCATGTGATAGACATATCATGCTTAGAAATCTAGGCACTTTCACTGTCACTACACTAATTCGAACGGTTTTAGTCTCTTTAGCCGTCGAACTTTAGCCGTTGTTGTCGAGTAGTGATATCACTTTGACGTTTTCGTGGTTTTCCAGCCTCTTCTGATGTTTGCCTGCAAACCTCTTAATCTCATCTTCAACCATAGGCATATTCAGGTCACGATGGATGTCTTCATTGCGAATGTACCACGGTGCTTTGACGATGCTTCGAAGTACTTTATTCTGGAACGTTTGAATTAATTTGATGTTGGATTTCTTAGTGCATCCCCAGAGTTGGATGCCATAAGTCCATACGGGCTTCAGAATTTGCTTGTAGATAATCAGTTTGTTGTGTATTGACAACTCAGTGACGTCCAAGGAGCCAATATATTTGTCTGAATTTGAGGTTTACGTGCTCACATTTCTTCTTCACATGTGTTTTCCATCGAAGTTCTGCATCTAGGGTCATGCCTAGATACTTTGCTTCGTTGGCATGTGGGATTGTTTGCTGGTTGACAATCACTGGAGTATAGTCATATTTCTTGTTGGTGAAATTGACGTGAATCGATTTCGCCTCATTTCTTTGTCCCAGTGGTGACATTGTTGACAGCTATTTGGAGTCTGTTCGTGGCTGACTGTATGTCTTGGTCAGTAACAAGCAGAGCAGTGTCGTCGGCGAATGTTGCCGTGACTACTCCGTCGCTTTGTGGGATGTCGTTGGTGTACAGCAGGTAGAAAACAGGTCCAAGGACACTGCCCTGAGGTACTCCAGCACAAATCTTCTTGAGGTCAGAATATTCTTTCTCCATATTTAACTCTGAAGTGGCGTTCAGTAATGTATGACTGAAGAATTTGTCTCATTTGTCGTGGCAAATATTTTTCTAGTTTATATTCCAGGCCCTGATGCCGCACTCGGTCGAATGCTTGGGCCACATCTAGGAATATCGTTGCGCAGATCTTTTTCTCTTCTAGTGCTCTTTCAATTACATCGGTAATTCGATGCACTTGATCCATAGTTGAATGCTTATTACGGAATCCAAACTGGTGAGACGGAAAGTCTCTGCAAAAGGAGCTTTTCTAACAGTTTGGATATAATCGGCAGTAACTAAATTGGTCGGTATGATGTTCTATTTTTCAGGAGGTTTGCCAGGTTTGGGAATCATTATTACTTCAGCAATCTTCCACTGTATTGGCACGTATCGGAGTCGTAGTGCTGCATTGAAGAGATGCGTCAGTTTCATGATGCGTTTGCGAGGCAACTCCTTAAGTATTTGCGCAGATCATAACCTGGAGCTTTCTTTGTACTGAGATTGTTTCTGATAGTGTTGGTGATCTCAGCAGGTGTTATTGGCTTAATTATCGTGCCATCTCTGTTAGTAATTTGTGGTATCTCTTCTATGCCAGTAGGCTTATGTGGCTGAAATCTATTTGCCAAGTGATCAGCAAATATTTCTGCCTTCTCTTAATCTCGTCGAGCCCAGTTGCCATCATCTTTTCGAATGGGAGGGTCATGATTCTTTGGCCTATTCAAGAATTTAGTTGCCTTCCAGAGGGAGTAGTCGGTGCTTTCGTCAGATGATAACTCCCTAAGGAAATTTTCAAAGTGATCATGCTTGATGGCTTTAATTTCATTTTTGAGCTGTTCGCATAGATTATTTAGCACTCGTTTGTCTCCTGGCGAACGAGTTTGTTGCCATTTTTTTCTGGCTTTCCTTTTTTGTTAACCAAGTCTCGAATTTCTTTGATGTAGTTCAAACCTGGTGTTCTTGACTTCAGTGTGGGGGTGTTGTTCCACGCAGATTGCTGCAAGTCAACCATAAGCTTTTCAACTTCATGGTCTAATTGTTCTTTCTTTTTCAAGGGTACGCTTAGTTCAAGTCTCTGTTCAAGCTCTGCTCGAAATCCGTCCCAATCAGTTTTCCCGTTAACGAGATATGCGGGTTGCTGTTTGGTTATTACATGTTCACTCAATGAGAGTAGAATTGCTGAATGGTCAGATGCTAGGTCAAAGCATTCTTCAATGTTGGCATAAGCGGATGCAATATTGCGTAACACAAAAAAGTCGACTGAGCTTGGCGTTTTTTCTCTATCTGTAGGCCAGTACGTTGGTTTGCCGGTTGATTGGAAGTGACAAGACATTGCCTTTGCAACAGTGTATAGTTGTCTTCCTTTAGGCGTTATATTAGCAGAACCCCAATAGGTGTGTTTGGCATTAAAGTCGCCTCCAATAATGAACCGATCTGCTAATGATCGAAAGAAGCGACTGTAGTGTTCTTCTTTTTGCGCTTTTCCTGCTGGGCAATATATTGCGGCAATTGTGATGTCGTAGGATTTCATTTGCATTATCACTGCTGTCGCTTGGATTTCTGCAGTTTCGTATTTGGCATCCTCGTAGTGTTTTAAGTTTTCTTTGATTATCAGCGCTGTTCCTCCCTTTCCGGGAAGGTCTGGTCGAACAGTGTAATAAACCTTATAACCTCTTACTTTGCAATAATTTGTTCTGGTTATGTGAGTCTCAGAGATTAAGGCTACATCGATTTTATCGTTCCATAAGAACGCTTCTAGTTCATGGGCTCGTTTTATTAGCCCATTGGCATTCCAGGCTACTATTCTGACAGCGTTAGTAACCATTTTTATTTTTGTTATTTGCAGCTATTTTGTAATAAAAAAATTACTAAGATTATTTTTTAATTCATTATTTGCACAGATGTGATCCTTGGAGTAAAGTTAATAAATTGCCCAATTAACTTTGCTCCACTTGTTGAAATACAGTAGTTATAATGTAAATTTTCGATTGGAGCAAAGTAACCCCGACATATGGGAAACTTTGCTCCACTTTAACACAAAAAAATAGGATCCAGGTAATATCAAGTAAGTACCACCATGTATTTAAATTTTATTAGACCGCATATACAAGTACCATGCTAAAGAAAATTTATTTCTCTCGATTTTTAATTTATGTTTATGCAATTCTTAAAATTACTTTTAAAAGTGTAGCAAAGTAACCCCAGTTTACGGTACTCTTAGACATTATGTGTGTTATAATAGGTAAGTAGATAGATATTACGTATTACTTAACTTCATTTTGTTAGTTAATTTTTATAATATTATATTAGTGCAAAAATAATGATATTATGTTTCAGCTGTATTTTTCATTATCTATGATGCTGTCTTCAGCCACGTCTATTTGCGACCCACTCATTTCAAAACAATATCAGAGCTAATTACTCCTAAACAACTCTATTAACCTTTGGCATCCTACAGATACGTATGTAGGTACTTAAACATTCATTAATATACCAAATGAATTTCTCATTAGATATAGACATAAGGGAATACCTACTAATGGAATGTTAAAAATGTAATTAAATTTAATTAGGGTCTTTTCGTTGGTACTTCCGGTATTGAGCAGTTTATAAGGGGACAAGGTTTGTTGTCAAGTCAGTATTCAAGTTGAGCAAGCAAAAGCAGGACCACAACATGTTCAAATACGTAAGTTGACAACAATCTGATATATTTACCAATAACTATACTGTCTTGTTAAGGATAAACGTAGTATATGTGCACATTTGGAAATACTGAATACAATTAATGTGAATGAATTATTTTTGAATTTTAAATTTCACTATACACTTATGTTTGATGTTTTCAAATTCTGAAGGAGAGTTTTATTAGTTACGACAAATGTGCCTAACAGAGATTAAGACAAATGTTATTCTTTATTAGTGTCGTGCATCGTAAAAATGAAAGAGTACTAGTTAAATCAAATCAAACATTTATTCTATGATACGTTTTAATACAATATTATAGAGATGGTGTTATATCATAACTGTCATATAAAAACTGCCAAACTATTCATCATCATCTGCTTCAGAATGTATTGATTGCCAAATTTTTCCAAAAATGTAACCTATTACTATGAATAATACCGCTAAGTGTGCTTAATAAAGTGTCCTTTCTTTCTTGAGTTGCACCGCAAACGATGGTTTTCTAAAATAATCTTTTCTCTTCAATTTTTCCTTGTTTTCGATCTTCCAGTGAACTGCTGAACCATTTTCTAATTTCCCTAGTTTTTGTATATACGTTAGCCATTCGAATTTCAGAGTCATATCTACTGGTAAAAATGAAGATTCTGTTTCTGTTAAACTCATTTCTGCATTGCTCTTCGGATATTTTTGTTGTGCATGATAAAGTACACTGGCAATCAAAAGGTACAAACTCCTTAGAAGCGATTCGTTGCTTCTTATAATTCACCCCTTCCTTACGTCAGTTTTCCTTTCTTCCCTCGACATACCGTCAAATTTTCTTTTTCTGCCCTTTTTTGGTCTTCCTCTATATTTTTTTTGTTTAACATTACTTGAATCCGTATCCGTAGAAGTTTCCAAGGGTACTGGTATTAGTGCTGCATAATGTACATCATCGTACAAAATTTCGTCATTTGAATCATCCTAGGAAAAATATAGGAAAAAATTAGAGAAAAACAGGTGCGAGCAAATATATCAAGACATACCTTTCGCCTTATAGGAGAAGAAACATCGCTATCTATAATAAAATCCGGATCTTTGACCGAATCATCCGATAGATTCTCTAGCAACTTCGCAATCTCAGGATTCATGGATGGTGGTTCTGAAGAGATATTTGAAATATCTCCTGTTGTTTCTCTCAGATATAAAAAATAGATATTATTAAATTATTAATGTTTAATAGTCACATTTAGTTTCAAACCTTTGCTTTCTGTAATATCTGTAATAACTGTAGTATTACACATATTCACTAGTTGATTATTACGCCATGAAATCATTTTACACCACTTTTATAAACGAAAACAAACAAGAAGTTCACACTTCCATCCCGTAGAAGGCACTGATATACTGATATTATAGAGTCTATGCACTTGGTTCCCTTTTGAAAAATAGTTTAAGATGCTTTCGAGTGTATAAATGGTTCTTTTGGCCAATTTCCTAAGGTTATACTGTAATTTTTACATGGATCTTTTCTGCAAAATATAGTTTACCTACTTCTGCAACTTTCAATGCCTTAATATTAATTTCGTAATTTTGTCGCATGGTTTCTTTTTGCATAACGGCGTCCAATTATCAGTGTTTACGTTGTGTGCTGGAGTAATAACTATATTTTCTAGGATATTAATGCTAGATTCCTTACATTTGATAATAGTTTCTGTTTCCGAACTAGATGAGTCTGACGATGGCAATATAAAATCAGGAGCAGCCTTTAAAAATTAATCGTTCATTGTGAAAATGAAAATATAAGATTTTCGATTTCGATGTCGCTTACGCCATTTTATGTGTCACTTACGCCATTTTCTGTGTCGCTTGTGCCATTTTCATTGTCGCTCACGCCCTTTTCGATGTCGCTTACGTCCTTTTCGATGTCGCTTACGCTTTGAGAGTAACCTATTTTGTGAAATATAGTACCGATTCTAATGAGCCAAAAAAATAATTTTCGTATAAAAGTGCAGATACGAGGTTTGGCAGGTTGTTTGAGTACTTATTTATTATCAACCAGTAAACCTAAATTCCTTTTTTTATTGAGTAAAATAATAGTTTTACAACAAAATGAGAATGAAAAGAATATCTGTATGAGGGATAAAAATAGAATTAAATCATGTTCTCGTTTTTTAACATGGCGGACTTTAAATGTGGCAATTTTATTAATCAGCTCTTTGATTTTTGATGCTAGTTGTACCATTCGCGTAGCTATACTACTATAAAACTTGCTCGAGGCCATATTCTAAAATATGCAATATTTATATGAAATGTATTCATACCTACTTACATGTATTATTCAAGACTACCACCTTTAGACACTATTTTTGACACGAGATTAGAAAATTAGAAACTTAAAAGTTGTTTAAACATTGTTAAACTAACACACAAATTTCATTTGATGAAAGAAAAGGCCAGTTGTCGAATTTGTATCAGAGATATGTTAATTTTATCTATTTTTACATGTTGTGGTGTGTCAATTTTTATTAACAACACGGCTACTTAAACGACATTTAAACTATGTAATTTTCTGGATGTTTTAGCAACATTTACGACTTTTGAACCTAACAAACCGACACGTAAGCTTGTTGTGAAGTAGATATGTCACAAATCTCGAAATTCATTAAGATTGCAGTTACGACGTTTATCCTTAACAGGGCAGTATACATGATCTGAAAATATTTATGAACTTTGCTGATCAATAAGTTTGTTAATTTAAGTTCGCATTGATTAAGTTTTCCTATATCGCAGGCATATTTATTAAGAAATCTCACACAAATTTGTAATCTTAAGAAAATTAGACATATGTTCATATTAAACAGGATGACAACAAAACTGACTTTTTACTCTAATTTTAAAACAATCCATTTTCCTGTCGTTTTCATTTTTGTTTTGTTCTGATATTTCACTTTATTTATTTAGTGTATGGTATATTAATTCTACTCTTATTATTAAGTACAATATCTTAAATACACGATAAATACCGATAACGATAAATAGACGATGTACTTTTTAGCAATGTTGTGGGCTCCTTTGATGTGTAAGTGCTTCATTATAACCTCAAATTTGCTCAATTTCATTTAGAGATTAGACTCGATAGCCTTACACTGCTACCCGAAATATAAAAAGAAATTTTCGTAGATACAAATTTTTAAGAAATTCAAATATCTTTTCAGTTGGTGTTATTTGCCCTCTTGGCTACTATAGCTACCATATACGCCATTCCTCATCACCATAGCGAGCACCACCATGGGCATGGTGGAGGATATTATAGATCTGCGGGAGGGCAGCCTTCTGGACGGCAGGCTCTGGAAACCGCCATTCTCATGGATCTCCGCTAAGTCAAATAAATTAGATATTATTCAGGAAATGACTATATTCTATACTAGATAATAAATGTAATGGTGAATATTAAATATATATTCGATATTCCATTAAATTATAAGCAAGTTAAATAATATAAATATGAAACGATGTAAGCTATTATAGCAAACTCTGTGGATGCATTAGTATAATAAATACATTATTTTATATACACTGCGCAACTTATTTAACGCACAACCAAATAGTTAACTCAAATTTGACGTTATGTATTTTCGACAATTTTTGTTCGTTTTGGTCGATTTTTTTTTCAAATTGTAGGTTTTTCTCTTAGGAATATCACTGTCTTAGTTGTTTTGGTAAAACGAATGATTTTGATATTATACCAGGTGCTATAAAAATGTTATGTTTTGTTCCGAAATTTCAAAACGTCCTATGGGCTATACAAGGTATTGCAATTATAGCCAATTTAAAGCCTCATGTTTTTCTGTTGCTTCATGAAATACACCGTTTTGAAACACCATATGCTTTTATTCACATGAAATGCAATTATCGGACAACTCAAACAGCTAGCAAGCTATGGAAATCGAAGATTACACATCATAAACTGACAACTGTGTCATTAGTTTTTTGTTGACAGTCCAGCAATAATTAGTGAATAATGGAACGCCAAACCAGAAATTTAACTCGGGATGAATGTGTTGAGGCAGCTACATTACATGGTGAAGGGTGGAGTTACAACCGCATAGCTGGAAGGTTGGGAGTGTCTCACACAACTATAGCGAGAGCAATTCAAAGGTACGCGGAAACAGGAGAACATTCCAGACGGGCCGGTCAAGGTAGATCTCGTGTTACCTCTGCTATCCAGGATCGCTTTTTAAGAGTGAATGCTGTAAGACAACGATTTATAACTGCAACACATTTAAGAGCACAACTTCAAGACGCAGGTGGTCCACTCATATGCGTTCAAACTGTACGCCGACGACTGAGGGAGGCAAATTTAAGACCCAGGATTGCTGCTCGAGGACCCGCATTAACAGTAGATCATCGAAGAGCCAGATTGAATTTTGCCAATGAGCATGTTAATTGGATGGAAGCAGATTGGGAACGTATTCTTTGGACTGATGAGTCAAGGTTCAGTTTGTATAATTGTGACAGACGTAATCGCGTCTACCGAAGACCCGATGAGCGATACAGTCGATGCAATTTTTTGCACACAACTTTATATGGAGGTGGATCCGTCATGATGTGGGGCGGAACATCTTTGACTGGGCGAACGAACTTGGTAACTGTGAATGGAAATCTCAATTCTGACAGATACATCACAGACATTCTTGAAGCACATGTTTTGCCTTATGCCCCCTATATAGGACCCAATTTTTTACTTATGCAAGACAATGCGCGTCCCCACACGAGTCTTATCGTGAGAAATTATCTTGAAGAAGTAGGAATCGATCACATAGACTGGCCAGTCCGTAGCCCCGACCTTAACCCCATTGAACATGTTTGGGATTTTATCGGTCGGCGGTTCCGAAGTGAGGGACGACAACCCCAAAATTTACAAGAATTGGAAGGACGCCTAGTCGAATTATGGAATGGCCTAGATCAGAACCTAATCAGAACTTTGGTTTTAAGTATGAACCAAAGATGTCGGGAGGTCATTCGCGGAAGGGGTGGAAACACCAGACATTAATTCTCTATTTACTTCTGTTTTGTTTCCTGTTATTCGTTGTTTTATTGATTAAAGCAATCCATTTTTCTAGGTATGTTTTTTGAGTTTTTGTCCTTTTAAGACCTTTTTCTCTTCTAAAACACCTTGCATCTCTCAATAAATTATAAGATATCAAGGAAAACAGAACGCAAAATGAGGCATTGAACCAGTATAATGAGTAATAAATAATGAGCACTTGACAAAAAAGAAAGTTAATAAATTTAATAAAAATCACGTCAACTCAAAAATTGGATATTTTATGAAGTAACAAAGATAAACAAATGAATAAAAAAAGAAAATGTAGAAAAAACATGAGGCATTAAATTGGCTATACCTTGTATAACTTGCAATACCTTGTATAGCCCACAGGACGTTTTGAAATTTCGGAACAAAACATAACATTTTTATAGCACCTGGTATAATATCAAAATCATTCGTTTTACCAAAACAACTAAGACAGTGATATTCCTAAGAGAAAAACCTACAATTTGAAAAAAAACTCGACCGAAACGAACAAAAATTGTCGAAAATACATAACGTCAAATTTGAGTTAACTTTTTGGTTGTGCGTTAAATAAGTTGCGCAGTGTAGTAGTTTTCCAGGTTTGTCTGTCGATAGACTAAGAGCGGTTGACATTTTCAGTGATTATTTGGTTAAGGCCTATTTTTTGAGAGAATGTTGTGGGAGGCATGTATAGGGTCCTCTATACGGTATAATCAATCCCCGATGGCGGTATCGGAGGGTGGCAGAGCACCCCTCAATTTGTAAAAAATAGTGGATACAATTATTATTTAGTTAATGCTGTGACTTTGTATAATCTTTGTCTGTGAGCCTACAAGTAGCAACCTTACTGTAGCATTGGCAGATCGATTGGATGGTATTAAAAGGGGGGCAGACACCCTCAGACGTGTCGCGTGCACGATGAAATTTATTATTCCATCTATTTTCAAGGTACATTTAAATTTGCAGATCAAAGTATCGGTATTAAGACCCTTGCAGATCGATTCACGATCACGATCTCGATACTACTGCTAAAATTCCCTAGGCGCCAGTTCTTTGAACATTTATTTTTATTAAATATAAAAGTTCGCTGCTGAGCTTGAGTCCTCTATAATCCCGCAGCGGGAAGTTCAACTAGGTTGCTTGGAATATTGAAACTAATTTGTTTGCAAATGATTCCTGGTAAATCTTCACTCACAAATATAGAAACTTGGTTGTTTTATTAACAAAAGGAAAGTAAATATGTCTATAAGACAGGAAATTTAACACACAGAATGAAATATGTGGTTACCAAAATTGAAAAGTAGCAGCATACTTAAGTGCATACATGAAAATGATAAAACTCTGTGAGGAGTAATATTTTGAAAAAGCTTCATATTAAGACCGACGCCAAAGTACGCAATCTTACACTAATTACATGGGCAGTGGGCCTCTCGAACAATTCATTCTTACTACTAAAATTATTTTAAAATGTTACCTTGCTACGTTTTTATATAATCCTTTCAGTTTCGAAGCACCACAATTTTATTTAAACCGAACTTCACTTTGTTTGTTTTTATTTCTACCACACTCATTCCATCTGTCGGAATCACCATCTATCGGAAGAACCTCGTACTACCAATTGGAAAACTGCTTATCCTGGTTCACGATGCTGCCATCTATCGGAATCACCTTCACTATGGATACCTACTCGCTACTTTTGACCCTCACTTTTAGGTAGGCATCAATTTAACACGGAAAATTTGGATAACCTTCATCCTCTGCTTACTTTATTTTCTTGGAACGATTTCTTGGAACGAGTTCAATAAGCTCCAGGATAAAGACAATTTCAAAAACGGTACTTAGGTACCTCTGAAAATACCTAAATACCTAAGTATCTGTACTGAAAATAAATAATTAGTTTATTTTTAGTCACAGGACTTTTTTGTTTCGCCAGAGGTTATTTTTCGCCTACCTACACCGCTCAGATAATAGAAATAACCGTATTATATTGTATCACAATAACATTTAAACAGCACTATATATATACGCGAATATCTCCACCAACGCGAATGACTGTTGCAGATTATAGAAATGCATTACATGCAATTACATGTGGCAACTGCGCGGTTTCTTATATGCGGTCAGTTAACTACACATACTTATTAGATACTGTTTAGCTAGTGAGCAGAATCTAAAGCTGATCCTACACGTGCGGTCCGTTCATCAATTTCGTGCTATGGTTGTGGAACTGTTGGCGGTATTAGAGCCTGATGTGCCAAATGTAACCCTTCTACATCGAATAGTTATTCAAATACTAGATCGAATATTAGGAACGCTGAAGTTAAAGGCGAGACGGCGAAAAATCTGTTATTAAAAATCGTAGTAAACGCCCCATATTACCAATTAGTATCAAGAAGTAGGTATCATGGGTTGTAATTTGTATAACAAAATAAAAGATGCACTAACAAAATTATACTAGCTCGAAGGGTTTGATCCTCTTCAGCCTAATCTGGTTTGTATTGTCGAGGAGCTGGATGGCTTCGACATTGACGTGACGATGAAGTCGCTGTTCGTGACTTTTGGCGAATTCGCCGATGGTCTGGTTAACGGTGTCCATTCCGATGTCCCTATGGAGGTCACTATTTCTGCAATACCAGGGGGCATTAACAATGCTCCTTAATACTTTGTTTTGGAATCGCTGGATTATATCTAGATTGCTCTTACTAGCACAACCCCCACAGCTGGATGCCATATGTCCATACTGTTTGTACAAAAATACTTTGTTATATATTGACAGCGTGGAATTTCGTCCAAGCAGCCAATACATGTTTTTAAATCTCATATCTAATTCTTCTTTCTTTTTTTTTGACCAGTGTTATACCCAAATATTTTGCTGTATCAGCATATGGTGCTTGGATATTGTTTATGCTAACAGGGATATGTCGGTCTCTTTTGTTTGTAAAATTAACATGGGCAGATTTACTCTCATTTAGTTTGATTCTCCATTGCTTAGTCCAGGTGCTGATGTTAACTGATATTTGCAGATTTATTGTCGCTTCTTGGTGATCTTTGCCTACAGCCATTATAGCAGTTGTAGTGCCATAACGGCCACACGTGCTCTCAATATCTTATTTGTTATATTTATTATTTGTTATTATTCTAAAGTAAAACTAGTTCACGCTTTGTAAACATATCCAGTAAAATTGCCAGGTAAGACATTCTTCAGATCAAGGCCGACTTAATGCAACTATTGTAGATACATACATACTGACCTAGTTAACATTATATAAGGCGGTAACTAGGTCACGCATACATTCATTCTAATTCATTCTAAGACATTCATTCTAAGACATTCATTCTAATACATTCTAAGACATTCTGCACATTATACATTCTGTGCTGTGTTACTATCAAATACGATGTCAATACCAAATAAACGTTGTTAATTGTTCCTGGCGAGTTTCATTCAAATGCCATTAGGGCATTACACGGCGACCCCGACTATCCAGCATCACACAGTGTCATCAGCAAAGGTGGCTATCGTGTCATACTCTAATTCAGGAATATCACTGTATAGTAGATAAAGGACTGCCCTAATACACTCCCTTGTGGTACTCCTGCCTTGATTTCTTTAAGTTCAGAATAAGCGCGCCTTCCTGCTTAATTCTAAAAGTTCTATCTGAAATATGAGACTTCATTAATTGTGAGAACTGATTAGGCAGGAGCTTGCTTAATTTATATCGAAGTTCCTCGTGCCATACTTTATCAAAACATCTGTGCTACATCAAGAAAGACGGTAGAACAAACTTCTTTTTCCTCCAGCGACTTTTCAATTACATCTGTGATCCTATGAACCTGATCTATAGTTGAATGACTCTCTGAATCCAAACCGATGGTCTGGGATTATGTTTTTGTCTTCAATAACTGGTTTTAATCTTTTAAGAAATATTTTTTCGAACAGTTTTTATATTACAGGAAGCAAGGAGATGGGCCTGTAGGACGGAGCTTCATTTGGTGGTTTTCCGGGTTTCAGGATCATTATCATTTCTGCTACTTTCCATGTCTTCGGTATTTTAATCTAAAAGATGCATTAATAAGTTTTACAATGGCTTTACGTGGGAGATGTTTTAGAATTTCCCCCGTAATTAGATCAAATCCCGGGGCTTTTTTCGGGTTAATGTTTTCTTTAATTTCTTTTGCTATTTCTTTCGGGGTAGCAGGTCTGATTGCACCTTCTTCCTGGGTAAGATTCTCCCAGTCGAGAGTGTTTTCTCCCGCATTCGGCTGCAAAGTCTCTTCATGATATTCAGCGTACCGGTTGGCTTTTTGAATATTACTTTTTGCCCACGTACCATCTGTATTTTTAATTGGTGGGTTCTGCTGTATTGGTCTCTAATGCTGTCGCTGAGCGTAAGTAATATGGGAGAATGGTCGGAGTTCAAATCCCAAGCTTCTTCAACGTGTATATAGTTTACTGATACATTTCGAGTTATGAAAAAATCAATTAGATCTGGGATTTTGTTGGGGTCTGTAGGCCAATATGTTGGCTTGCCAGTTGATAATGTTTCGCACTTTAGTTGATTGGCTGCTTGTAGAAGTTCTTTTCCTTTTGTATTGGTTAACCTAGATCCCCATGTTTGGCATTGTAATCGCCACCTATGATAAATCTATGTCCGAGACTATTTAGAAAGTCTACATATTGTTCTTTTTTGAGAGCATGTCTAGGCGGACAATAAACAAACCAAAACTTGCCAGTACATCTGACGCAGCGTGGTTCCATGGTACAGTATTTTTGCGTGTGTCCATATGCTTGACATTTTTTGCACTGTGGCACAAGCCTGGACGTTCTTAATGGCAGAATTTCAACTCTGACCCCTAGTATATCAGTTATTCCCTCAATTTTGTCAATACTCTAGTTATGTCTGAATGAGAGCATGAACATGTTAAGTGGTTCTTTTGTTTTATATTTTAATTTATGAGTGGCTTCTATAAGTTTGTAGCCACGTTTTCTCATTTCCTGGACTATTTTTTCTGGTTCTGTGGAATGTTCTATGGTTCTATGGTACTATGGTTCTATGGTAAAAAAAGGCAGACGAACACACTAGATACCTTCGTGAAGAAAATATGATCGCCAGATGATAGTGAAACAGCTTTATACTCAGCTTCAAATAATAATGATAATTTTGAGACCGAGGCCGTACTGAAAATTTTAAAAGTCTACATTCAACAAGTAGGTAGGATAAGCTAAATCACGCGCCAGACCGTTCCAACAGCGCATGCGCGAGTTACATGCCGACCGCGAAATTACTTTGAAATAAAAGAATACAGAATACCTACATAAAGGGTCCGCCAATAGGGACGCTCGATCTTTGACAGCTCATGGCGGCCATGTTGTTTGTGGTAGAGTTGGCAAACGTAGTTGTTATTATTCAGTGTATCTTCACAAATCACCATGAACCAATTCAGCCGCGAGCAACATGTGCAAATCGTTAAAACTTATTACGAAAATCATTCATCGGTTCGAGCAACGTTCCGCGCGCTCCGCCAATTTTACGGTGCAATTGATCGTCCTGCTGAGTCGACTATCCGTCGTTTGATTAACAAATTCGAGGCAACCGGTTCGGTGAACAATCAGCCAACACCGACGCGTCGTCGAAACGTCCGATCTGCCCAGAATGTCGCCGCTGTGCGCGATAGTGTGCGTGAAAATCCGCGACAGTCAATTTCACGTCGCGCACAGGAACTCCGCCTTTCGGAAACATCACTTCGCCGAATCTTGCATCTGGATTTGGGCATGCATCCGTACAAGATCCAGCTGACACAAGAGCTCAAAATAAACGACCATAGACAGCGCCGTATCTTCGCTGATTGGGCTTTAGAGCAGTTGGAAGTCGACCCCGATTTTGGTCGCAAAATCATCTTCAGCGATGAGGCACATTTTTGGTTAAATGGGAATGTCAACAAGCAGAATTGCCGTTATTGGGCCGAGAACAATCCACAGGAGGTCCACCAGGTCGCAATGCACCCAGCAAAGGTAACTGTTTGGTGTGGATTTTGGGCCGGAGGCATCATCGGGCCGTATTTCTTCGAGAACGACGATGGTGTGTCCATCACGGTAAACGGCGAACGATACAGATCCATGATAACGAACTTTTTCTGGCATGAAATCGACAATATGGATGTCGAGGATATGTGGTTTCAGCAGGACGGCGCTACGAGCCACACAGCGCGCGCCACAATGGATCTTCTGCACGAGCGCTTCGGAGGAATGGTTATCTCGCGCGGAGGCGACATCAACTGGCCACCGAGATCGTGCGATTTAACCCCACTAGACTATTTCTTGTGGGGTTTTCTTAAATCACAGGTCTACGCAAACCAACCACAAAACACTTATGCCCTCAAAGTCAACATACGCCACGCCATCGATGAAATACAGCCCGATTTGTGCGCCAGAGTCATTGAAAATTGGACTTCTCGTATGCGCGCCACCCAGCGAAGCCGAGGTGGACATTTGACCGATATTATTTTCCATACATAATGCCTTCGAATACTCTTTCAAACAAAAAATAAATTTCATTTATACCTCTCACACAACTTGCTTTATTTCATTTTAAAGATCGAGCGCGCTTATTGGCGGACCCTTTATTTATGTAATCTCTTGTAATTTACGTAATCACAAGATATACGATTGAACAGTTCACACATCAGAGATATTGGGGACTTTCTTAAAATATTTGATCTAGGAGCAACACAGTAAAATAAAGTTTGCTGTCTAGAATTTAGGCGAGGTATCAGGAAATTTATTTTATTTAAAAGATCAGGGCAATCAAGCTTACCATTCAAGATATTAAATAAGAATCTAATTAGCATGATATTGCGTCTAGTTTCTAATGAGTCAAAATTAATTCTCGCAAGTAAATAATTCTGATCCAGACCTCTAGGAGGATAAGATCCATCTTGCAAAGAGATCAAAAACTTTAAGAACTTTCTTTGGGTCGATTCTAAATGTTGACAATGAACGTGATAAATCGGATACCATATAATCGACCCGTATTCTAGTTTTGACCTCACCAGAGCATAAAACAGAGATTTCAAGGTGCTTATATTGGAAAAGTCACTAGTTAAAGGCACTAGAAACAATATGGTTTATATGTTCAACAAAAGTGAGTTTGCTGTCAAAATAAATATCCAGATCTTTGAAAACATCAACTCGGCTGATGATGTGATTGCCAATGAAGTAGTTGTGAGTATAAGATGTAGTTTTGCGAGTATAAGTCATTACGTTACATTTGGCTATATTTAGTTTAAGATGATTTGTCTTACACCATGAAGACATTCTGTTAACACAGTCTTGAAGATGGATGGAATCTGTAGAATATTTAATTTCAGAGTAGAGTTTAAAATCATCCGCAAATAATAAATGCTCACAAGTAATGACTTCAGGAAGATCACTAATAAAGAATAAAAACAATATGGGGCACAGATTGGAACCTTGTGGAACTCCCAAAATTGGAGAAAATGATATTGAATTGATATTTTGATATCTGACCATAAAGTGTCTATCGCTTAAGTACGAGGTGAATAATTTAATCAATGCTTCAGAAAAACCAATACTTTCTAGTTTCAAAAGGAGTATGTTATGGTCAATCTGATCAAATGCTTTTTGGAAGTCCGTATAGACGACATCGACCTGTCTTCTATTATCCAAAACCTCAGAGACATATTGAGTAAAAACCGCTAAATTAGATATTGTTGACCTCCTTTGTATGAACCCATGTTGGCGTGACGAAATAAGCTGCCTGGTAGAGTAGTAAAGTTTACTATACAGTATGGTTTCAAAGATTTTAGAGAACTTACACAGTAGTGAAATGCCTCTATAATTTGAAACATCATTTTGATTTCCCTTTTTTGGTATTGGGCAAATATGTTTTTTCCAATAAGACGGGAAAGAAGAATTACGCAGGATGCAATTGAATAAGATCTGTAGTGGCTCGGCAAAAACATACGCACAGTCTCTTAGAACAAAACTGGGAATACCATCTACGCCCATTGTAAAAGTATCCTTAAATCGTTTCAGATTTTGTAAAACATCTTCATATGAGATATTCAATAAGTCTATGTGAAGTCCTAGATTGTTGTGTAAAGAAAACTCAGATGGATTAACTGGTTGTGATTGAATGAAGACGCTGTTAGAGTAGTCACCGAACGCATTAACGATATCAGTAGGACTGGAAAGTTCACTGTCGTTATAGAACATTACAGAAGGGATACGTGAGGAACCTTTCTTTTTATTAATAAAGTTCCAAAACTTTTTGGGATTATCAGATAATGATCGCTCAGAATCCTTTATAAATATTCTATAAGCCTCATCAATCAGACGTTTAGATTTAGATCGATGAGCTTTGAAAGCATTATAGATATCAGCTGATTTCAATTTTGTGTACTTGCTATATGCAGCTGCTTTTGTTCGGATGGATTTAATAACTTCTCTTGTGAAGCAGGGAGGATAGTGATAGCGGCGAATATGGGGAGAAGGCATGTACTTTGGTACAGCTATATCGAAAATACTATATAACTTGTCGTAAAATGAAGAGCATAACTTATTCACATTATCTACATTCATAAGAAATTACCAATTCGTGTTATAAATAAGTTCGTATAACAGAAAAATTTGCTCTTTTAAAGTTATAAGCAGTGCAGGAAAATTTCATAGGAAAATGATTTTGTGGAGGATGCGACCGATTAGAAGTTGCATGAAAATTAATCCGAAGGGAAGGTGATTATCTTCAACAAGCAATGGATCTTCAGATCTATCTACGATACAGTTGAAGTGAGAAAAAACAAGATCCAAAATATGACCTTGAGAATTGTTAACCTTGTTATATTGAAGTAAGCCATGGAAATCTTTAAAGTCACTTATTCTTGCGCCGGCTCTGGCAGAATGACCAAGGTAATAATTTGGAGAGTTAAAATCACCAACAAATAATATATTAACATCATCCCTCAGACATGCTAAGGAACCCATAGCATCAAAAAATAAATCAAAGTCTCGCATTGAGGTATGCGGTGGTACATATAAAACAAATAGTAATAATTTGCGATTATTGCAGTTTACAATTTTTGCACCAACCACATCAACTACATTACATTAACTACATTAATTAATTCATTAATTAATGTAGAACTACAATAATTAATTGTATTTAAAGATGAATAAACATTGTTATTATTACTGGATAGGGCTGGAACCTTTGATGTAACTATAACACTCGGGGTAGTTTCCACAAACACCGAAACACTTTCACTTCGCACGACGCGCGTTTCGCCAACCAAGTTGGCATCATCCCGGCCCTTGTCGCTATTTATACTACATTTACATTTTACAATTTCTATGCTCTCAAATGCATCGAACTGTCTATTATTGGTCACATTTCTAACTAATCTTAAATTACTAATATATATTCTATGATTGTTGTCAAAAGCATGTTGTGCAACACTAGACGTATCTGTTCTTCCATATTTTAGATGAGCCATGTGCTCTTTAAATCTGGTGTTAATTGATCGTCTCGTTTGTCTAACATATTTTCGATCAAAATCATTACAACTAATTTCGTAAATCCCAGACCTTTCATTTGGAACAATTTTATCCTTTGGATTGTCTAAAAGTTGTTGTAATTTATTACTCGACGAATGAATCGCTGTTATACCCACGTTTTTGAAGACCTTACTCAAACCACGAGTAAACCGGGGTTCGTACGGGATGGATACATATTTTGGAGTCTCTATATCCTTTTGCAAGGTCGTAGAATTACGAAGCGTGTCCTTAAATTTACGCTTCCTAATTAGTTTTTCAACTATATCTCTAGGATAACCATTACTCACAGTTATATCTTTAATTAATACTTTTTCTTTTTCAAACCTCTCATTACTGAGAAGGAAACTTAGTAAACGATGGACAAGAAAATTAAAACTTGCAATTTTATGTTGATGGCAGTGGTGAGAGTCATTAGGGATATATCTGATCGTACTGGTATCTTTTCTATATACAGGGTGAGTCAGTTTTTTGTAGACAAACTTTAACAGGGGATAGAACGCACGTTTTTAAAAAAAAAAGTGCCTATAAAGATATGGCCGATCTAGCTTCTTAAGGAAGATACAGGGTGTTAAAATTTAATTTTTTTTTACATTAATGTGTAATATTTTCTGAACGGAATGATATATTCACTAAATATTTTACGCATATCTTAACCTGCAGAGGATCAACATGTCGTATTGTTCCTGTCGAAAATACTATAGTGGATGTTACTTTTTTCGGGTACTTCGACTATTCTGCATAATAGAACTTTTTTTTCGTACGCCACTGACATTATCTGATACATATTTCTAAAATAACGGCCCCTTAGTAACAATTTTGATCTCTTGTAATTTTGCTCTAACTATGACAGTTTTCGAGATATTGGCCGTTGTTTCTCTGACAGTGTAATGTCGTTATTATAAGTTAACTTAAGACGTTCTATGATACGTCGCAGTGAAATGTGTATTGAGAAGAACGGTTTACATTTTGAACAAAGTATCTAATTTTATGTATGTAGGTACTAGTGTTATTGTTATTAATTCTTGTAATTGTTATTTATAAATCATTATTGCTAACAATTGTTATTTATTCCACAATTATTATTGTTAATTAAATATTGCTATAAATTCAAAAATGTTTATATCTCCATAAACATTAACATCAATGTTCATCTAATGTTTTTTTTTGTAATTGTAATTACTTGGAAAGAGATAAAGAGATTTCGGCTTTTTAGAATCCTTAACATACCATATTTAGGTAGGTTTCGTTGAAAGAATTAAATATTTAGCCGATAATTATTATTGCTAATAAATAAATTACTTAATTTAGTACCACATCAAACACTAAATATCAAAATAACTAGGAACCGCACAGGAATTTCGAAACAGAAGAAGGGACATTATTTTTGTTAAACTGTATGTAGATAATGAAAATAACAGTTTTTTTTAAATAGTCTTTGGCGTAGATGTTCTGTTTACGAAAGGGATGGAGCACCCCTTCCACCCCGCCACTGTGCAAGTTTTTGAACATTCTTACCGCTTGTTTTATGCGCCTTAATTAATAGGCATTATCCCCCAAACATGAAAAAATCTAAGCGTTCGTTTATAAGTCATAAAGAAAATTCGAGAAAAAAAATATAATAACGACATTACACTGTCAGAGAAACAACGGCCAATATCTCTAAAACTGTCGTAGTTAGAGCAAAATTACAAGAGATCGAAATTGTTACTAAGGGGCCGTTATTTTAGAAATATGTATCAGATAATGTCAGTGGCGTACGAAAAAAAAGTTCCATTATGCAGAATATCCGAAGTACCCGAAGAAAGTAACATCCACTATAGTATTTTCGACAGAAACAATACAACATGTTGATCCTATGCAGGTTAAGATATGTGTAAAATATTTAGTAAATATATCATTCCGTTCAGAAAATATTACACATTAATGTAAAAAAAAAGAAACTTTAACACCTTGTATCTTCCTTAGGAAGCTAGATCGGCCATATATTTATAGGCACTTTTCTTTTTAAAAACGTGCGTTCTATCCCCTATTAAAGTTTGTCTACAAAAAACTGACTCACCCTGTATATCAAATTCTAACCTATTGTCACTATTATTTAATTACTAATACATCTAAAAATGAAAATTTTCCATTATTTTATTGTTCATATGTAAACTTTACAGAAGTGAAACGACTATTTAATTTGGAAATGAAGTTTTCTACATCCGCAATATTATTGTCAAACACGGCAAAAATGTCATCCACATACTTCAGCCAAATCCTGGGAAAATACTCGAATTCTTCTTTTGCTTCAGTTTCAAATCGACTCATGAAGACATCAGCAATGAAAGGCGATAAACAGTGACCCATTGCGGTTCCTTCATGTTGTTCATAGAACTTGTTATTGAAACGGAACCTATTTTGTTTCATACAAAGTTTTGTAAGGTTTATATATTCTTCTATTACTTCTTTTCTATAGTTGTTTAATTCGAGTAAATCCACAAGATAGTCCAAGGTCTGTGGAATTGGTACACTCGGAAATAATGAACAAACATCAAAGGAAATCAAAATTTCACCCTCTTGCAATTGAATATTCTTGCCTTATCAATGAAATTATTCGAATTTTTAACTGAAAAACTAGGCTGTGCAATGGGCAAACTTTCAAATTCCTTAGTCAGCCATTTTGATAAGTGGTAAGTAGCGGTAAGTGGAGTACTCTAGAAGAATGTATTGCGTTCATATCCATTAAATTTTATTCAAATGAAATGTTAATACCAGTACATCATAATTTGTTCCCATTTTGTTGTTTCGTACGGTTTTATATTATTCTTTACTGTTTTAGAAATAGCTACTAGTTCAGATACAATAATACAATACGGACCATTTTCAGTACTCTTTTGCTTTTTCCGTTTGAACGCAAGAATGCGCCTTTCTGGGAGCCAGTGACTGGGTTTGTACAGGTAATTTCAGTACGGGTGTAAGTCATAGATTTCTACAGTATGTGCACTTGTGCAGGTATGTACATAAGTCCTAGTTTTCAATAGTGAATGAACAGTCTTTAAAAATATATTTTTGTTTGCGCTATTATCGCCAGAGAAATCTATTTATATATTAAGTATTTAAGTAGTATTATAAAAAATATAGTAATAACTTATTTCCTATACTACATTTTTTAGATAAACAAAAATGTAATATTTGATTTCTATTTTAGGTATTTAAAAAAAACGTTTCATTATAAGAGTTGTTTTACTTCGGTCACATACTATAAATGTGCCTCGGTCCATCTATCATCCTCTATGGAGGATAGATCGTAGAACATGCGACGCTGTCGGCAAGATCCAAAAAAATATCTTCCCTATCATTTAAAAAATGCATGATCCAGCGGGTGCTGCGGAGTAGTCATGAGGGGTGGCAAAGAGAACAAGACGATGTGATCTTCCTCCATAACCTCTGATTATAATATGGAAAGTGTGACCACCAGCGGCACCAGCTAATGATAAGGCTCTCTCAACTGGCTTTCTCGGATCGTCACTCCGACTTTTCACACATAGCTATTTGTGACCCATTATTTTAAGAACAGTATCAGAGCTAATTACTCCTAAACAACTCTATTAACCTTTGGCATCTCACAGATACGTATGTACTTAAAGATTCATTAATATACCAAATGAATTTCTCATTAGATATAGACATAAGGGAATACCTACTAATAGAATATTAAAAATGGTATTAAATTTAATTAGGGTCTTTTCGTTGGTACTTCCGGTATTGAGCAGTTTATAAGGGGACAAGGTTTGTTGTCAAATCAGAATTGAAGTTTAGCAAGCAGAAGCAAGACCACAACATGTTCAAATACGTAAGTTGACAACAATCTGACATATTTACCAATAATTTAGTCCTTACGTTCTTTGCTATTCATATTTGTTTTGCGAGATGAAAGCTTGTAGCAGTTCATTACATAGAGAAGTAAGCAAATACACTCACGGGCATAAAAAGTGGCGCACCTAGATTTTGTCCCAAATTTGATGTTCAATAACTTTTAAACCAGCCTATCGATTTTGATAATTTTTTTTGGTTTGAAAGGGCGATTCTTGCGGATCACTATTTTGTAATTGGCTTTCCATAAAAAATGTATTTTTTAATATGTACAGCCTTTAAAAACCGATTGTGATTTTGACACGAAATTTGAATATCGCTGTGGAGTGAAATTTTATTTGTATTGAATTCTTAGGTTGGTCACGGTGTTTACCGTTCTTTTTTCAATATTCTCTTTTTTGAATCACCTCTCTAGCCCCTTCCGCAACGAAGATGCGACATTTTAGATGAAACGGTGTTATTAAGTTTGATATTTAACAAGGAGGCTATGGAAACAGTTAATCCAGTGTTAACTGTACAAAAGATTCAGTTGAAATTCTCGTGAAAAAAAGAATTCAGTTAACGTTCTAAAAGAAAATGTCAGTGCAAATTAGTCCAATTCAAGTAGCTAGAGTTGTGGCTTTGGTAGAAGATGGAAGGAGTCAAAGATATGCAGCTCGTATTCATAAACAACTGTCCGAAGAGCGATCCAGCGCTACCGAGAAACGCGCCAATACAGCAGACGTCCAGGTTCGGGTAGTATCGAGGAATCCCTATCAAATAGCTATGATCACAGACCGAAATTTAAGAAACGCACGAAGAACAATTGTGTCAGATCGAACAATTTGTCCGAGATTCAGGAGTTTCGGTTTTATCGCAAGAATACCTGCTATTGGAATGCGATTACTTCAACGACATCGAGTAGCTCGTTTGCATTTTGCTCGAATTCATCTTGTTCGGAATAAGTTGAAATGGTCTCAAATTTTATGCACTGACGAATCAAGATTTATGTTGAGATCAGTAGACGGGCGTTGGAGGGTTTGGAGAAGACGTGGGGGAAAGATACGAGGATGGTATGTTCAGTGAAAGGGAGAGTTTTGGCGGTGGTTCACTAATGGTGTGGGGTGGAATTACCAGCGATGCCCGTACAGAATTATTTGTGTTTCCACCACGGCAATCTCTAAATGCAGTTAGATACATAGAGATCTTGAATGAACATGTTGTCCTATTTGCACCTTACATTGGCGAAGAATTCCTCTTAATGCAAGATAATGCACGACCGCATACAGCAGTGAGGAAAACACAATTTTTAAACGATGTCGGAATTAATCGTATGCCGTGCCCCGCTAAAAGCTCTGATATGAATCCCATTGAGCATTTATGGGATGAATTGGGACAACGTGTTAGTAGACGCAACCCAGAGAACCTGAAAGAATTGAGGATTGCTCTTACAGAAGAATGGGACAATATCCCTCAAATCACTATCACAAATTTGATTGAAAGCATGCCTAGGCGTATGGAAGCTGTTACCTATAGCAGCCAGAGGAGGAAATACTCGTTATTAGTTAGTTTGTTGATCAGTTATTTTTTGAATTTATTGTTTTAATCATTAATAATTACAGTCGTTTTACTAAAATGTCGAATAATTCTGTGCTTGTTATTTCTTTTTGATGTTGTTTGTACTTGTAAGTAACAATTATTTCAGCGTCCGTAATCGAAAACGTTAAACATTTCTTAAACGATGAACTTTTTAGACATTTTCAGCTCCACGGCTTCCTTGTTGAATATCAAACTTAATAACACCGTTTCATCTAAAATGTCGCATCTTCGTTGCTGAAGGGGCTAGAGAGGTGATTCAAAAAAGGGAATATTGAAAAAAGAATGGTAAACACCGTGACCAACCTAAGAATTCAATACAAATATAATTTCACTCCACAGTGACAAAATCATAATCGGTTTTTAAAGGCTGTACATATTAAAAAATACATTTTTTTATGGAAAGCCAATTACAAAATAGTCACCCGCAAGAATCGCCCTTCGAAAAAAAATTTTCAAAATCGAGGGGCTGGTTTAAAAGTTATTGAACATTAAATTTGGGACAAAATCTAGGTGCGCCACTTTTTATGTCCGTCAGTGTAGATGAGTAATAAGAAAGACGCACTTACCAGTTGCATATCTGGATATATATATATATACGGAAACGAACCACTTAGAAGTTGTACATCACTTTGAAGATCCTCAACGAAGGTGAAAGAACTTGTACAACTTCTAAGTGGTTCGTTTCCGTGTGTATGTCCAGATATGCAACTGGTAAGTGTAGTCTTTCTTATTATTCATCTAATTGCTTACTTCTCTATGTAATGAATTGCTACAAACCCAAGATTCCTTCTCGCAATATATAATATATACTAACTGTTAACTGTTTTTATTGTCCCCTTGTATTGTACACTGGACATAGAGCACATTCCACTTCTGATGATAACTAATGGGGTATTTTCTGCAACAAAAGTCAGGATAAAACAAAATCAATCTATTAATAACTTGAGTACAATGATTAACGAGTCGGACCTACTCGACTATCGACTTAGACTCGACGGTATTGTACTGCGCACTGTCTTCATGCGTCGTATCTCGGCTCGCCCGTCCTGACGTGGCTTAATTACCATCACATGACGACTATAAATTTGTTGTTTAATCAAGAAATTACTGTACCAATGACGATAGTTTTTTCTCAAATAGTGAAACACTCTATGGGATATATCAGACAAATACTGTAAACCATAATTGATTATTGCATAGCCTAATGCTTTCTTTACAATTCCTTTTTTTATTCACTCTGATATCTCCATTTTTAATGAAAATAGAGAGATTTTAAAATCATCATGTTTGGAAGCCTTTTAATTAGAAAGAAGAATTAAGTAGGCCAGAAAACTAGCACCGGAAATAAAGTTGAATTTTACGTTTTGCAACTTGAATTTAAAGGAAAAACGAAAAAAAAAACAAATTAATGTTATTAACAAAAATCTAATAACGAGCCTCATGCTTAAAAATAATCGCCTAATTTCCTCCTGGTCCAAAGCGTTCCACAATTGGATTAGTGCCTCTTGTACTTCTCCGAGGGTCATAGGGGGTGGTCGTGTTTTTCTCAACTGCCTACCCAGGACTTCGTACTGGCCAATTTAGTGTCTCCTCGAGATACTCATCGACAATATGAGCAACATGAGGTCTTGCATTGTCTTGCATTAACAAGAAATTGTCACCGATGTAAGGTGCGAATGGGACACCATGTTCTGATAAAATCTCTCTAATGTACCTTTCGCTATTTAGTGCACCTCCATGTATTGGTAACAATTCTGTACGTGCATTTAATGAAATTCCTCCCCACACCATCACGGAACCTCTATTGAGGAGAGTGTTTTCGTCGACTCTCTGTCGACTATCGGAACTGTATAGGCAAAACCTAGATTCATCCAGAGCCGGATCAACATTGGTTCAGGCCTGAGGCACTAGACAATTTCGGGCCTCTAACCCCATCACGGATTTTTTTTTTGAGTTTTGAAGGATAAGAAATCGATGTGACAAAAATGTATGCCTATTCAATGCGCAAACATTAAATTTCGCAACTAAAACAAAGAAAACCGGGAATAGAAAAATTTCATATTTCTAAAAGTTATTTAACGAAAACTTAATCAACATAATATATATTTACATTTAAACAAACATATTTAGGGTATATGGAAGTAAAAAAAACAGATACAAATAAAACATTCTTTATAAAACATGAAAAAACAAAACACATCAAAATAAAAAACCCTCATAGATAAAATAAAACAACATTGTGTATAAAACATGGAAAAAACACATAAAAATAAAAAATCAGACAAAATATAAAAGATAATTCTTTATAAAAATGACTCAACAGAACAACACAACTAAAACCCGGCTTAAAACTACCTAACTAATATATTTTTTTCTTGACTTTTTGCTGCGAATTCTGTAATTATTTGGTCTAAATCTAGTTTATCCATTGCCTCGTCTTCTATGTATAAAACAGATAGAGAGTCTAATCTATCTTGCCCCATAGAGCTACGAAAATAATTTTTTATTCGTTTTAGTGCTGAAAATGACCTTTCGGCAGAGGCATTTGACAAAGGGATCGTTAAAAAAATTTCTAGAATTGTGACAATATTCGGAAATGTGGATCGGACGCGTCTGGCCTGTTCAAATTTTTACTCAATTGTCTGTGCATCTGTATTGTCACATAATATTTTAAAATGGTAAAATTCTTCTTTTAAATTTTCTATATCGATATCCTGGTGATAGTATCTAGACAAATTCATTAACGATTCCTGTATAATATTGTCATCGTTTGTAAAAAAAACATTTAAAATTATATTCTAGTTCAGAATATGCTTCTAGACGTCTTCTTAATTCTTGCGTTAAAGAGTCGCAGATAACATAAAAAGTATTGACTTTAAAATTTTCGCTCCCTCTTAATACTATTTCTTGTTCTTTGATTTCGTCTGCAAATACTTTTCTTTTTTTAATTCTTGTGGTCTCATCTTTATATTGTACTCTGTTATCAATCATTTCTTTAGTTATATTTTCGAAATCATTAAATTTGTCTCTAAATTCTGTCATAAATGTCACAAGGGATTTTAAAAGTTGGACAGATGTAAGATGTAATGTCGGTTTTTGTAGAATTTTGCTTGTTGCGTTGACCCTTTACAATTTTCCTTTAATTTTTGTCATCTATGCGTCGACGATGAAAAGAATGTGTATATATTTTGACCAAATTTACAGAAATCAACAGCATGGAACGCACTCTCACATGCAAAATTAACGACTAAATTTAATGAGTGGTTAGTGCATGGTATATAAAAAGCCGTAGGAGTCAGATTTTTAATTTTTGCCTGTAAACCATTGTATTTTCCCGACATGTTCGCAGCATTATCGTAGCTTTGACCAAGACAATTCTCAATATTAAGATTAAGACTTTTTTTTAAGTAAGTTGTAAATATTCTGCTTTATGACTTTCCATTTCTAAGAAACCCATAAACCTTTCTACTATTTGACCTTCGTGCACGTACCTATAATAAGCTCTTTGCTGGTTGAATTCTGTTGGTCCCTTACATCTGTACTTACCTTAAAATAAAAATTAATTGGTCGCAATAGCTAATGTCCGGAGTGAAGTCCACTATAATTGAAAAATATTTTGCCGCCTTAATTTCATTTGAAAAAGTGTCTATTAGTTTACTTTTCATTGAGTTAATAAATTCTTCGCACATATGATGAGACAAATAACTAGTGGAACCTCTTCCTTGATTCCCATAACGTTGCAGATGTTCTGCTAAAAAATCATCGAATTCGGCAAGATATACTAAACAGCTTAAATAGTTTCCCCGGTGCCGACTATTCAAATTATCGCCCGCCCCTCGAAAAGCTAGACCTTGACTTGAAAGAAATCTAATTGTAGCAACTATACGTTGAAGCACCTTTCTCCAGTAGGATTCTTCTTCTTGAATTTGCTCCTGTAGTTTAACGTTTATTGTTCCTACTAGAGATCTTCCTGTTGCTAGAATAACCATGGAACTTAAATGAGATTTTGATTCTTCATGACTCTTGAGCGTTCGGGCAATATTTTTCCAATCATTGTAACCTGATGAACTTAGAGAAGATATCCTGTCTTTTGAAAATAATTGACATGGATAACATTATATTACGTTTGTATTTGCTTCGTATATTAGCCAGTCCCTTTTTTCTTTGCCACCATTTGGCTTCCAACGATAAAAATCAGATTCTTTTAAACATCTGTAATATGTACGGTCATCTGTAAACATCTTTTAAACATCTGTAATATCATCACTTTTTGGTTTATTACGTATAATATTCTCAATAAATGTGTCCCTCTTCAGTCCATTCAGATAATTTAGGAAATATATTATGCTTAGTATTTTGAAGTCTTTCGTTTTCAGTATTATCACAGTCAGTTTCGGGTTCAAAAGGTTCTTCAGAATAATCACTTTTTTGTTCCTCTTTATCACAGACTGTTTCAATTTCTTTAGTATCAGCCGTTTTATTGACATCGGCTATATGAGAACATCCTTGTTCCTCAGGGTTTCTAACTTCATTCCTGAAGTTAGAAACCTGTTTGTCCTTTATATTTTTATCATCACCGTTAGCGTAATTCCGGTTATCTCTGGTCGTAAAAAAGTTTGTAATTTTAGGTAACTGTTTCTTTTCTTCATCTTTTTCTTTTTGTTTTTTTCGTTTTTCAGCTCCTGAGGCGTGTTTATAACTCATGTTGTTTAAATTATCACGACACAATACGTATTTATTTGCACAAAATCTGCGACACAAGTGACACGACCATCCAGGGCATGGCATAACCAGAGAAAAAACGAACGACTAACAAAAACGAACGAGTAACGACTGGCTTGTGGAGCGTAGCACGTGTCGGCATTTACCACAGATCTATGACTTAAAGTAGAGCAACTAGCAACTCTTATGCGACGCACAGTGGGCCAGAATTTCGTAAAACATTGAAAAATATCGAACTCAATAAATGTATCAAATTTTGTCAAGTAATCATTAAAACAGAGAAAAATAAGTTAATTTTATTAATGGGTCAATGTTGAAAAAATTACAATAGGCATTATTTTTGCAATTTTTATAAAAATAGAATTTTGTCGGAATTATGCAAAATAATTCAATTTTCGTTTTATTTCAAATCGGAAGTAGATTTATGTATCATCAAATGTCGGATTCTGACAAAATATTAATTAATTCAATTCCAATTCCAATTCCCCGGAAGACAATTTAACTTCCAAGTATGAAAATGAAATGAAAAAAATAAAGAAAGAAAGAAAACTCACATTAATGATCCAATTTATTGTGACGTCTTTTGTTGTCTTTGTAACGTTAATGTATTTTAATTTTAGTTATAATTTAATAACAATTACAGAACTATAATAACAAAAAAAACATTTGAGTAAACAAGGGAAAACATAGTTTTAGTGTTGCACAATTTTTTTATTCTGAATCACTATCGGGGCTTGTATCGCTGTCAAAACAACCATTTATTGCAGCTGGCTGCAATAAGTTAAGTGCCTCTGAGCAAAATTTTCTTTTTTTAATTGAAATCTTTTTCTTAAACTAGTAATTTTCGGATCAGATGACACGAGCATGTTATTAAGGACATCGATATTTGTGGCAACTCTATTAAACTTTCGGGAGCGGTGTTCCCTATATCTCCTGTATTCCTTGTTTCGTGCCTCTTGGGCTTCTTCAGAGAGCTGTCCTATTGGCACGGGTGCTGATTGTACAATGGCTGATCCATGTATCAGCATTTTGTGAATGCCCGCTGGCATTTTGTACCAGGGATACTTCGATACAAAATATTTTGCAGTTTCTATTGCATACATATCAAATTCATTTTTCTTGACATTTATTCCGCTAGCAATAACTTGTAAGAATGCAAAAATCTGTATATTAGCGCTTCGTCCAGTCCTGTAATTTCGGCTGAAATATCATAATTTCGGAAAAAATGTCTTGCGCAGTTTCCATCATTTGAGGTACCACTGCCCTGTTTTGGTTGGTCAACAATGATTCCCAGGCGAGATTTAAATTCAGTTTGAATTTTACGTTTTTGTTCTTTAATTATAAGTTTGTCTTCACCACGTGCCTGCCACTTTTTGAGAGATAAACGATAGGCAATTTTTAAAAGACATTCAAAGGATCGTATCCAAATGTGGAGAGATGTGATCCCGAATTTCAGATACTCATCTTTTATAGGTTTTTTGGAGACCTTTTCAATGTCGTCGTTCATTTCATTTGGGCAGCCCCACATAAATAACATTTTTGCGACGAAGTACCAGTTACAGAGTTTATCATTTTTGTGTCGATCATTGTCATATAAAGTTCATGTTTTGTATTAAAAAAATCGTGTTCGTTTAACAGGAACTTTGTTGGAATTAAATTGTTAATTTCGGCATGCATAGCAGCATATTCGATTTTTGATACTTCAATACTTTCTTTCAAAAATTGAATCTTACATGGTCGGCAGTACCTTGTGGATGAAAGCAAAGGATTATTCCAAATTACAATATTTTCATTTTTATTATTTCGAGTGTATATCTGCAGTGGAACCAAACATATCAACAGTAAATTTGTATCTGAATAATTGCCTTCAGAAGCCTGCTTATATTCTTTTTGGCCAGAACTACCATCCATACCCCATTTTGAAAGCATAATTAATTCGCGTTGCTTTAAGCCTTTAAAACCATCCAATTCTAGAGTTGAAAGTAATCTACAAGTCGTATGATCAAGTAATGACTGAAGTTTCACGGAGGCAGAATGTTCAGTGACTATAATATCGTGGGGATAGCACAACTTTTTGGCTTCTCTAATTTGATTATATGGAGGGTATAGAGAGTCACTTGGTGCCTTCCTAGACATAGAAGGAGCGTTCGACAACACCCCCTTTGATGTCATTCATCGCTCCTTAGCTCAGCGTGATGTGGAGCCTTCCCTATTGGGTTGGATTCGCTTCATGCTTTCGCAAAGGAGCATCCAAGCAGAAATGCATGGTCATAAACACACAGTGGTTGCTAGTCGGGGCTGCCCTCAGGGAGGGGTTATCTCCCCCCTACTGTGGAGCCTTGTAGTGGACAGCCTACTGTGGGAATTAAATGACGCTGGTCTGTATGCACAGGCCTATGCAGATGACTTGGTCATCCTATGCAGTGGAACCAGGGACAATTTGCGTGGCCCTATGGCTAGGGCCATAAGAATAGTTGAGAACTGGTGCCAAATAGCTGGCCTAAGAATAAACCCTAAGAAAGCTCAGCTTATGCTATTCAGCAAAAAGAGGAACCAAGAAAATCGACCAGAGATTACTCTCTCTGGTGTGGTCCTCACCTACCACCAGACGGTGAAATATCTAGGTGTTCACCTCGATGCTAAACTGTCTTGGCATGATCACATATCATGCAAAATCAGGAAAGCAACGTGTGCACTCTGGACGTGTAGGAGGGCCTTTGGTGGAAGCTGGGGTCTTAATCCCAAGGTTCTCCACTGGCTCTACTGCACTATTGTTAGACCAATTTTAACTTACGGGGCCATCGTGTGGTGGCCTTGTGTTGAAAGGAACTCAACTAACAGGCAACTGGACAGGGTCCAGAGACTTGCGTGTTTAGGGATGACTGGAGCATTGAGAACGGCTCCCACCAGAGCTCTGGAGGTGCTATTAAATCTCATGCCACTACAAATATTCATTAAATTGGAAGCCATGCGTTCGGTATATAGACTGCGCACGCTAGACCAGTTACAGGTGTGCTCATTCGGGCACTCTCGCATGTGGAACTGGGCCACCGAACGATGCCCGGTTCTACTCATGAGTGGTGATCATATTCCCACTAAACTATATCCCTCGAACTTCCTGGAGGTCGTAATCCCTGACCGCGAGGAGTGGGGGATAGAGAACACCCCGATGGCAATCCGCAACGGAACCAACTGGTATACGGATGGATCCAGGGCGGATGGAATGTCGGGTGCCGGAGTCTTTTCTGACTCGGAACAAATAAGTAAATACTTTGCTCTGGGTGCACATGATACTGTCTTCCAGGCCGAGGTATTTGCGATTCTATCCTGTGGGCTGGAGCTGCTTGCTGGCCCACAAAGAACTGGTAGAATCAATATATGCTCCGACAGTAGAGCTGCCATCTTGGCACTTAGTGCCGTTGAAGTGCGCTCAAAACTGGTTCTGGAATGCAAGACCGTCCTCGAGACGCTCTCTCAGAGGAATAATTTACGCCTTGTCTGGGTCCCAGGACATGCTGGTGTACCGGGAAACGAGAAGGCCGATCAACTAGCCAAATTAGGCACTTTAGAGACACCTACTGGGCCTGAACCCTTCGTAGGGATCTCCAGAAGCACAGCGGTTCTCTCAATGAAGACTTTAGCCCAACAAATGTTTCAACATTGTTGGACAACTGCTCCAGGCATGAGACAGGCTAAAGAACTCCTCATATCTGGTCCCGACGCTGGGAGGACCAGACAGCTGCTGAAATTCCCGCTTTCCTGCATATACGTATGCAATACCTGGGACAACTGATGCTGATGCCCAGGGACTTTAGAGAGCTATGTCCCAGCCGCCTCGTTGGCTTTATTAAGGCAACTGGACTGGTATAGCTCTCGAAAGGCGGGACGTGACGGGCCCATACCGAGGCCTATACGTCAAAGGGCAGAGCCCCCGCCAATCTCAATCAATCAATCAATCAATGGAGGATATAGATTGGAGTTATTTTCCTTTGCTACGTTCCTCAACTCCTGATACTGTCTTTTAGATAATCTAGCATCCACTGTTAAAGCCAAGGCTCTTTCACTGCTCAGTTGACTTCTACTGCCCTCAGATTCGTTTGGAATATTATTTTCGTTAGCAAGGTTGCCTATACTTTTAGCGATCGTTTTTCTGCCACTGGCTCTTAAGTTCATCTGAGCTGCAAACAGAAGTTCGTTACTATCTGATTTCCTTAAATTTTCCGTTCTACGAAATTTTCCGCTGTAAGTGAGCTGCCCAAATTCTACTTTTGGTCTTCCGGCACCATTTGTTTTTTTGGCAGAATTGCAGTTCAAAACCAAAAGGTTGTTCAACCAATTTTCATTTTTGCTCAAAAAACGATGCCTAGTTCTATTTACTGCGAGCCATCTTTTACGGAACTGAATAGAGAAATTCTTGGCTAAATTTTGTATTTTTATTTCATTTTGTTGAAAACACTTTTGACACACCGCGACCGCAGTCAAAGTTTCTTTTATTTCATTTTTTTTCATCCCACCCTCAAATAAAGTTCTGACTTGAATCCTGTGGATCCTTCGTTCTAAAAATCAGAGAAAAAAATTCTGTAACCAAAAAGTTGAAAATACACCTTTTTGTTTCATGCAATTTGGACACAAGTCTCAATATATATATTTTAAATATTTCGAAATATTTATATTTTAAATATTTCGAAAATTTGTCATAAGAGTCGTTTTGACTTTTAATTGCACGGCACCGTTATAAAGCTCAAACGATTGAACAAGAAAAAAATTTAAATTGCTTTTAAATATGACATTTAGAACATATAAGTCAAAACCGTCAAAATGACAGATGACATGTTCCAATAACTTTTTACAGTGTAGGTAGTCCGAATTACCTTTCATTTAATACCCGATAAGCTATATTTTGCATCAAATTATAATAGAAAATTGTAAAATGCAATTTATATCCACTCGCATGCGCTAAAAATACCTCCCCCACAGAGAATAGGCACAATTCGGCAAAACTATTTTTTTTCGATAATAAAGCTTAATAATTGGAGAGGTAGGTGGATAGCATCAACAAAAATGTGTAGCTCATTGTAGCTTTTGAGATATCTCTCGTGAAATATCAGTGACAATTTAATTTTTTTTTGCTTTTACACGCATTCACTGAATAAATATTTTTTGCCGTAACTGCACAAAGAAATATAGAAAATTAATTATATAAAACCTTGAACTTACCTGTATCTGGCCTATTCATAGCATATGGCAAAAAGTTAATCCACTTTGAACTGTATCGTCTCAAACTTGAGCAACTTGTTCGAAGAAACTGAACCGGACAATAAGAATTAAATTTATCGACATCTGTCAAACCAGGGCGAGTCATTATAAAAGTCGTTGTTTTTGTAAACTTCATGGCCTACTTGACTGTTTTTAGCATGACAAAAATTAGTGCGCCATCGTTATTGAAAATTAACTTTTTCAATGATTAGGGGATCTCTGGCCCACTGTGCGACGGTAAAAAATGATGTGCCATCTGCCTTTTTATTGTACATTTAATCTATGTCGCCCCATTACGGCATGACAAATAATATGCAATTGACAAACCAGTAAAGTTAAGGTACTCGCACACTTGTACACTTTTTGTATTGCGCAACCTAAGAAGTGGCGCAATTTTGAAATTGCGAAGTGTGAAAACCGCTAAAAATTAAAAAACTGCGCAAGTTTTAAAATTGCACGCCACTTTCCAAGTTGCGTACATTTTAAAAATTGCCACGTGTGAACAGTAAAAAACCGCGGAGTTGAGCAATGTAAATATTGACCAACATGTCGGTTATAAATATAATGTGGCGCAATATCTACTTTAGTGCAATTTGACTGGCTGTGCGAACCGGGTGGGCATTGGATGTTTTTCTGTTTAGATATAACTGGAAGAATAAAATATATAAAACTGACGTGATTATTATATTGATATAATGTCAACTCACGTTAAATGTAAATAGAAGTCTGAGAACACTTTACATGTAATTAATTTAATAGAAGAGAATCAATGTTTATGGAACGTTGAGTTAACCGATTTCAAGGATAGAATTAAAAGAGAAAAGGCAATTTGTACCATTGCCGGGGTATTGAAACTTTCGGCTGAAGAAGTAAAAAAGAAAATTCATAGTTTGCGGACATAGTACACCAATGAACGTTCTAAGATGAATAAGTCGAGAAGCGGAGATGGCACAGTTGACCGCTACAAAACCAAGTGGGAGTTCTACAACGCACTACAATTTATGTTTCAACACAGTTCGAAAACTAAAACAATTGATTCCCTCAGTTCGCCAATTACCTTGGATAATAGTACCATCTTCGTTATCCATATCAAAAGTACCTCGAGGTGCATATATTGCTGCTGAGTTTTTACGTGATATTATAAAGTCATGCGTCTATCAGCTGCTACCCGCATACTCAACCCTTCATTTATTAATGTCACTGCTTTAATACAATCATCATGGTTAAGATTTCTTCTACCTTCTTCCATATTCAAAACATAAATTCTGTATATCAACGTTTTGACAACTTATTAATTTTCATTGTTTTTACTCTGACCCTCCTTTAATTTTCTACCAAATTTTTTACCAGAGGCCAAAGCTTTGATAAACTTGAAAACATGATTATTTTAAAATCTCTCTATTTTCATTAAAAATGGAGATATCAAACCGGATAAAAAAAGGAAATGTTAAGAAAGCATTAGTAAAAACAGTAAATGTAATACCAAAATCGCCCCAATGCACTAGACGCCCTTTACTGGACAACGGCAGACTAGAAATTGCTACGCGTGTAATTTAAACATATTTCTTGGGTAACATATTTGACCCCGTTTCCAGATACACTTATAATTTACGAAATTAGAGCAGTATTTCCAATGTATCTCACAAAGAGCCACCTATTAATAAAAAAGCTGTACATAAATAATGATCTTCTATAAACAAAATACAAAATAATTGAACCGTAAAAGTGTAAAGCCTTGACTGGTAACATATATGACATTTACCGTAAATATATCATTTTATTTTACAAAATATACAAAATACAGACACAGTCTTTGATCACGGTGTTAGTTGAGGTTAAGAAGGACTGACGGATAAAAAAAATTCAAGATTTTTTAAAATTTACAACTAAAATGATTTGGATTGTATTTATTTCAACTTATCTTGGAATTACCCAAATAACTATATGTTAAATAGACGACAGCTAAACGATATACTTTTTAGAAATGTTGTGGGCTCGTTTGATGTGTGAGTACTTCATTATAACCTCACTTTTTCATAAGGACACAACTTCATTTAGAAATTGGACGTGATAGTCTTACGCTGCTACTCGAAATATAAAAAGAAATTTTCGTATATACAAATTTTTAAGAAATTTAAATATCTTTTCAGTTGGTGTTATTTGTCCTCTTGGCTACTATAGCCAGTACCATATACGCCATTCCCCATCACCATCCCGAGCAACATTATGGAGGAAATTATAGATCTGAAGAATTCCCGCCTTTTGGAAGGAAGGCTCTGAATAACATCCCTGGCGTGGATTTCGAATAATCCTGAGTACTACCACAATGGACTGTCTAGACAATATTAGCCAGGGAATGACTATATTGTATACTAGATAATAAATGTAGTGGGGAATATTAAATATATATTCGAGATCCCATTAAATTATAAGCAAGTTAAATAATATAAATATTAAACAATGTAAGCTATTCTAGCAAACTCCGTGGATGCATTAATATAATAAATACATTATTTTATATAATAGTTTTCCTGGTTTTTCTGTTGACCTGTTCTCACCATCACTGGCGAACACGGCATCTAATTGCGAGATACTGAGATACATCAGGAGCGGGTAAACATACAACAGGCTAAGCTAAATCCCGTACTAGGCAGTTCCAACAGCGCATGCGCGAGTTGCGCGCCGACCGCGAAATTAATTTGTAAATACAAATATAGAATACAGAATTCTTCGCCATCATTCTGCGTGATACTTTTTACCACGTGAGTTATTAAAAAGTGCCCTCAGAATTTCGATTGCGATTTATTAAACACATTAGAGCACATTAAAATTACTGTATGTATAACATTATATATACCTATACCCTATACTCCACATTATTATAAGTAGTTACCTATTATAGTTAAATTTCATCAAACATCTAATATATAAGCAGTAATAGATATTTTATGTGTTAAAATTTTAGCATTCATCATGGATATGACGAATAAATGTCAGTATTGTAACAAATAATAATTCTTTGACAGCAGCACAAGAAATAGGCACATCAAGAAAATTCATACCTTTTCACATTTTCTTTACAATTTTGTTGTTCTAATTTTGCTGGTTGTCGATCTAGATAAGAACTATACAAGGACCATGATGCCTCATAATTATTTTAGAAGAACTTGTACTCTGTTTTGCTTTCTCGACATATATGTATGGAATTATATTTATTCCAATAAGCGTGTTTGAAGTCAACATTGTATTTAGTAGTTCATTCTGTCTGTGTCTGTTAAAAATATACTTAATACTCTGCTCCTGTAAAATTTTATTAATACTTATGTTATAAAAATAGTTATCTATTCCAACATATACCTAACTATACTCTAGCTACTATTCTATCTATATACTCTTAGCTACTTGTATAAGTATATAACATACATATAATACCTCTATAAAGTTAGCACTACCACATGCGAGATGAAAGGTGGCATAATGTGATGTGTAAATTTGTCGCTTTTTTGTCGTGCAAAAAAAAAAAAATTATCGCGAAATAATTTTTTTTAAAAAACCAATGGTAGTGCTAACTTGATATTAAGTTAGCACTATCACCTCTGGAAAACGGTCTTCCAATGATCGGACAAATGTCGCATCTGGTGCATAATTTGTCGCTTTTTTGTCGCAAATTGTTTTTTCCTTAGATCGTAGTGCTAATTTGGTATCAAGTTAGCACTACCAACCATCTTCTGATATTCTGATGAAAGTCTCGTCTCGCGCATAATTTGTCGTTTATTTGTCGTGCAAAAAAAAATTGTCTCGAAATTATTTTTTTTAAAAACCAATGGTAGTGCTAACTTGATATTAAGTTAGCAATACCACCTCTGGAAAACGGTTTTCCAATGATCGGACAAATGTCGCATCTGGTGCATAATTTGTCGCTTTTTTGTCGCAAATTGTTTTTTCCTTAAATCGATGATAGTGCTAATTTGGTATCAAGTTAGCACTACCAACCATCTTCTGATATTCTGATGAAAGTCTCGTCTCGCGCATAATTTGTCGTTTATTTGTCGTGCAAAAAAAAATTGTCTCGAAATTATTTTTTTTAAAAACCAATGGTAGTGCTAACTTGATATTAAGTTAGCACTACCACCTCTGGAAAACGGTCTTCCAATGATCGGACAAATGTCGCATCTGGTGCATAATTTGTCGCTTTTTTGTCGCAAATTGTTTTTTCCTTAGATCGATGATGGTGCTAATTTGGTATCAAGTTAGCACTACCAACCATCTTCTGATATTTTGATGAAAGTCTCGTCTCGCGCATAATTTGTCGTTTATTTGTCGTGATTTTGTCGTGCAAAAAAAATTTATCGAGAAATTATTTTTTTTAAAAAACCAATGGTAGTGCTAACTTGATATTAAGTTAGCACTACCACCTCTTGAAAACGGTCTTCCAATGATCGGACAAATGTCGCATCTGGTGCATAATTTGTCGCTTTTTTGTCGTGATTGTCTGCGTCAACGAAAAATTTTGTCGCAAAATAATTTTTTTTAAATCAGTGGTAGTGCTAACTTAATATCAAGTTAGCGCTACCATTAATTTTTTTTTAAATTTCGCGACAATTTTTTTTTCGCACGATGAAATCACGATAAAAAAGCGACAAATTATGCACGAGACGGGACTATCTTCCGAATATAGCAAGATGGGTGGAAGCGCAACTTGATAATAACTCAGCACTACTATTTATATAAAAAAATTTCGTGACAAATTATATTTTCGCACGAAAAAATCACGACGAAAAAGCGACAAATTATGCAGCAGATGCAACATTTGTCCGAGCATTGGAAGACCATTTTCATCAGGTGGTACTGATAACTTGATATTAAGTAAGCATTACCATTAGGTTTATTAAAAAAAATTCGCGGCGTTTTTTTTGCACGACAAAATCACGACAAAAAAACGACAAGCTATGCGCGAGACGAGACTTCTGTTCGAATATAGCAAGATTAATGGAAGTGTAACTTGATATCAAGTTAGCACTCCCATTGAGTTTATAAAAAAAAATTTCGAGACATATTTAATTTTTACACGACAAAATCACGACAAAAACACGACGAATTATGCGCGAGACGAGATATTTATCAGAATATAAGAAGATGGTTGGTAGTACAACTTGATATCACTATCATCGATTTATGGAAAAATAATTTCGCGACAAAATTTTTCTTTGCACGACAAAATCACGACAAAAAAGCGACAAATTATGCACCAGATGCGACATTTGTCCGATCATAGGAAGACCGTTTTCCAGAGGTGGTAGTGCTAACTTAATATGAAGTTAGCACTACCATTGGTTTAAAAAAAAAAAAATCGCGACAAATTTTTTTTTTGCACGACAAAAATGCGACAAATTAATCACATTATGCCACCTTTCATCTCGCATGTGGTAGTGCTAACTTTATAGAGAATAATAATGTCATTATTGAACAAATAGTTTAAAAGACAAAGAATTATATAAACTTTAAAAAAGTTGTTTGGTAGCGTTAAAAGCAGTTGAGTAAAATAAGGTTGTTTTTGCTTTTATCACTATGACAATTTTGGTACTAATTTGTTAATTTAGTATATAATATTATCGATATATTATACTGGCATGACAATAGCATGACCGAATGCAAATTATAAAGATTTTAATATTACATTGATCTTATTTTCATAAGGTTTTTGTTTTCCAAATTATACAGTCTGCAAGCTTAAACAATATTAAAGCAAAAAAGTATAAGGATTTTAGTATAAAGTGTTACAATTATAAAGGAGAGTTTGGCAATGATTTTTTTTCTTTGTAGGTCAAAATGAAGGTCATTTATTTTAGATTTCTAAAATTAAAAATGGCAAAATAGGTATTATATCATATACGCATAAAAAAGGCAAAGAACTATTACAGTCATGATAATAAATACAGCACAAAAATTAGACATCCCATAAAGTCAAATATGTGCGGAAGGGGGTTTACATATTGAAGAAAAATGCAGACAAACATCTATTACCCACACCCACCAACACGGTGTAAGATATAGAAGTGTAGACACGACGCCTCAACGCAGCACGCGGGAGTGATGCCAGTTTCGTACAAAGCCAGAGTGAGAGCGAGCTAGAGCGAGACAACAAGTGGGGGCAATTGTTTTGCTAGTTTTGCTGCTCTTATCATGCTTTTACCACAGTGCGGTACCGCCGTATCGGCTCATAATCGTACGATATTATGTGCTGTTTGCGAATTTCAGTGTTTTGTTTTTAATTTAAAATGGGCAAAAAGTGTTGTGTTCTGTTGTGATCCATGAATGTAGGGGCATAGGAATGTCGGAAAATAGTAGAGTCAACGAGTATATTCAGAACCCCCAGCGCTCGGATTAGGACCGCGGCCAATTACGCATGGCATAACCTTGCACGCGCCGTGGGCGGAGCCTAACTCTCCGCGCTAGATACGTATAAATATCACGGGAAACAAGCACCGGGAGCGTCTCACAATAACGAGACCATAACTATAATATCCGCTTACAAAAAACCGAACATACTACTCGACACGACGGACTTAGACAGAATACGAACGATACACGACAAGTACATACTGACGGGCGACCTGAACTGTCTGCACACCTCCTGGAGCATAATTCATCCTACAAATAACACCTCAGGAAATAGGTTACACAAATACATCCTCGAGCATCCCGAGCTAAGGGTAGTAGCGCCCACGTGGCCTACGCGTCCAAGCTCGGGTAACATCATGGATATAACTATAATGCGCAATGTTAATAAAGCATTTGACCTCTCTGACATCCCAGAAATATCCAGCGACCACACGGCAACAAAAATAGTCATAAACCTAACCTACCAGACGACAAAACTATTTCGCAATCCCAGGGAGTCAGATTATGACTGGGAACAATTTAGGCACACCCTCAACTGCCAAATAACGGCAGATCCGAGGTGTGCAGACAGTGCAGACATAGAGAAAGCCGCGACTTACATTACTAATACGATACGTACGACAATGGCGGATTGCCACAAAACACAGGGCGTCCAATTAACAGCCAATCCTCTTCCTAGACATATAATTAACCTAATCAAACAAAGAGCATCCATAAGGAAAACATATCATCGCACGAAAAATCCAACATAGAAACCGGAAATCAACAGACTCACCAGAGAAATAAAATCTCAAATTTCCCAATTTAGAGATGACAAACTGACAGAATCCCTCGAGAGAAACCCGGATCCCCATTATCACCATAGAATTCTTAAAAAAGTAAAGCCACCCATACCTACGTTAATATCCGCCCGTGGTAGAGAGGAAACGGATGCGGGTAAGGCCGAGTGCTTTGCCAAAACTTTTGAACAACAATTTACCCCCAATCCGGTTCACACCGAAAACTACATTAAACCCATGGAATTTGTCAATCGTTTGAACCAAACACAGCTCTCGGATACCGACGAACCGGTATTCTTCCGTCCTGAGGAAGTTTACGCGGTTATCCGAGAACTGAACAAACGCAAAGCACCCGGCCTTTACAATATTCCCAATTACACCCTTAAAAACCTCCCTCACCTTGCAGTAATGTTCCTGACGAACCTTTACAATTCCTGCACGCGTTTCGCATATTATCCCACATATTGGAAGACAGCCAAGGTCGTCCCCATACACAAACCCCAAAAATCCCGCTCCGATCCAGCTTGCTATCGCCCAATCAGCCTTCTACCGTCCGTAGGCAAGCTTTTCGATAGTCTTCTCCAATCCCGAGTACTGGAGTTCGCAGTGGCAAACAACGTCATGAGCGAATTCCAGTACGGCTTCCAACCCGCCCACTCAACCGACCAACAGCTGTTCCGCATCTGTGAAATCATTACCACCAACCTTAATCGAGGTCACCTCACGGGGGTTGTCTCCCTTGATCTCGAAAAAGCCTTCGACAAAGTCTGGCATCCTGGACTGTTATACAAGCTACACATCGCGAAATATCCGATTCGTATTATTAAGATAATACAATCTTATGTCGAGAACCGCTCCTTCGTAGTTACAGTCGGACAGGATACTTCCCCAGTCCACCCTGTGTCGTCTGGAGTGCCGCAAGGGTCGGCACTCGGACCGACATTATACAATCTTTACGCTCACGACGTACCACATCCGACAGACCACAGAAACACTGTTGCATTGTACGCCGACGACACTGCGACTATTACGACATCCCAACACCCGACGTTACTATCCAGACTAATGCAACAGTATACGCAGACAATCGTGACTAATTACAAGCGGTGGGGCCTGAGGGTGAACGCTGACAAGACGCAGGTTGTCGTGTTCACCCGGAGGCGGGCAGCGCAGAATGTTACAATCTCAATCAACGGTAAACACGTTAGAGCCATCAGCTCTCTGCAATATTTAGGCGTCAAAATTGGTAGAACATACACTTTCCAGAGCCATGTAACAACGGCAATCAATAAAGCTAAGGGCAAATTACAGGAACTCTTTCACATCATGATAAAAGCAAACACCAAAACTGCAACATTGCTATATAAGTCGTATATCAGGCCGGTGATGACATACGCGTCGCCGGTCTGATATACGGCAATCGGTTCTAAACAGAAAAAAAGGATACAAATACAACAAAACAAGTGTCTACGTACGGCAACCAATACCAGATTGAGTCAAATGACCAGAATTCACAAGCTGCACGAAATAACTGGAACCCCAACTATTGATAATTTTGTTGAAAAAGTCATAATCCCAAGATTTATCAATAGACTCACACACCACACAAACCCCACAATTGCTGCCGCAATAACACCCAAATTCTCCACCCCACCCAAACATCCCTCAGTAAACTATGTGTATGCCCCCCCTAACCCCCGCCACAACACTATTACAAGGAAAAAAAAATCAAAAAAAAAACAACAACAACCAGCATGCCAAAAAAAAACACAGAAGAAATATAAAAGAGGCACAACGCATGCTCTTAAAAAACCAAAAAATATTATTAAAAAGAAAAAAAAAAATAAAACAAAAATACAAACAAAAAAAAAATAAAAACCTTCGTCTTTTATTTTAAAAATAAAAGACCCAAAAAAAAAATTCTATTAACACTAATCTAGATATAAGCATTTTTTTGTACACACGCTTCTAAGCTTCCATTTTTTGTTAACTAACCCAACTAATTTAGCTTTAAGTACCAATGTATAGCGCTGCTCGGCATGCCTTTTTGTTCATTTTGTAAATTTTTTTTTTCTCACTAACACATATAGCATCCTAGTTTTAGTTTAGTTTAGTTTAGTCCACTTAAGAACATCCACCCTCCCATTCCAACCCTATATACGCATGTCACCTTGCTTTTCGCCTTACATCAACCTGCTTGCCGCTTCACTAACAGAATAGCTACAAAAACCGCTTAAATCCGCTCACAACCAACATCTATTCATATTTACATACATTTCATGATAAGATATTCATCAAACCGGACAAGTCGAGAACAAAGCCACCACCAAAACCACGATACCCTGCTGAAGTATCTCTAAAGATAGATAGCAATGCATAAGCATCTTCACGTCTGTACCGGGAGCGTCTGACAATCACCTTTGACGCCGTCTACAACGGATCAGGGCAGCAACGCTGATCCGTAATTGACTGCTAAAATTGCGATAGTCGAAAAATTATCAACAAGGCTGTAAGTATAGCGAGACTAGAGAAATTTCACGTCCTCCCCTATACGATTAGCTAGCTGAATAATTAATTAAACCCGTAGAATCAATTAGATACAAATCATATAAAAAACCGAGCAAAAAATCGAAACATCAACAACCGTAAAAACACCGTACTGATAAGATGCCGAGTCCTAAAGATAAGAAGAAACGCAAACGCGATACAAATAAAGACGATTTAGATATAATTGCAACTAATAGACTTAAATTGAAACCAATGTCAACTTCTATGATAAATCTCAAGGAACAATTCAGCCGAAATACCGAGTCGGAAGATAGCGACGCGCCGGATACGTCAAAGACTTACGCATATTATACGGATAACCCGCCAGGAATTAAATCCAAAACACCACCATCGGCTACGTCAACTTATGGAACCCCCCCAACTGATTATCCTCATTTATTACAAAATCCTTTAACACAAACAAACCTATCACAACTAAATTTTGCAAATACAAACACCACAACAAACAACACTATTACATACACAACCACAACACTAATTTACACAACAACAAACACAAACACAGTCACTACACAAGCCATAATCAATTCACCACAAACATCACACTCATCTAAAATGCACGAAACCCTATACACAGTTCACACTAATTCACCTGCTAGTGAAAATGATAATTTTGAAAAAAATAGATAACCTGGAAAATGAATTCGATTTCGCAAGTAGCTATATAAACATACAAAAAGAGCCAATACCTACAGTCATACGCGTAAACCATCTACATCCACTAATAAAAATAGCAAAAAATCAGAAAATAGCTCACCAGAGGCGCAACCCACTAAAAAGGCCAAAAAAAACAAAAGGAAATTTAAGAATTTAGATCTAGATCTTATTGAAATTGAGAAACAACAACCATCCACAAGTACCCCGGTACATATAACTACACCAGTACAAAACATAGAAAATAACACAAATAAAAACACACGCACACCATCATATAAGCCACCCCCAATACACGTGTATACAAAAAGCAACGCCAAAATTATTAATTATTTAAAAAATACTTTTACTCACAATCGGTTAGTAATTTATGGATTTCTAACCTTTGAAGTAATCGGGAAGCGACTTATTACTTACTTTACTTTCCCAGCTAGCCGGGAAAGTACTTTCCCGGCTAGCATCTGTCACTTTTCTTACCTGGAAATGTCAATGTCATTTTTGATTAAAAGATGGTTTAGAAAGAATAGAATCCACTCAACATTTATTTAATGCAGAAACAACAACAACAATAACAAAAAGAAAACTATTTGGAATTATAAATATTAATAGTTACATTGGAATTATGATTACTATTAACGGTTAAAGTAAGACCGTGTTGCTCAAAATTATGAGTTTCAGAAATAGATGAAGACGCCGACGTTTCTGGATTTTCTACATGAGACAACATATTAGCAATTTTTATTTGTCCATGTAATGAATTCTCCACATATCCCTCTGCTACGGTGTTGGATTTCCAACCCCCCAACTTTTTCAACTGTAGGATGTCTCCACCTGTATTTGCTAATAATGTTGCTGAAGTACGTCTAAAACAATGTCCTGTAAACCTGTTAACATTTTCCAGCTTTAAATAAGTTGCTATTTTTTTGGGAAAACTTCCTATAGCATTATGCCCAAAAGGCTGTCGTGTAATTTTACCAAATCTTATTTGTAAAAAAAATCTATCAGAGTCAATGTTATTACGAAAGTCACAGTATTGCTATATTATATTTATCCATTCCGATTTTGTAATTACAAATGTACGGGAAGAGTAGGTTTTTGTGACAGGAATCACTATTATAATTCGATTTTCTAAAATATCCAGGTCACTTATTTTCATTTTTAAAAGTTCATCGCACCTACAGGCTCCGGAAATGCCAATAATTAAAGCAACCTAAAAAAATTTAATATAACATATATTTAATATGCACTAAATAAATTAAAATTACCTTTTGAGGAAGATATTCTATCGGGGCATTGTTTAAAAATGTATCGATGTCTGCTTCAGAATAAACACTTGACTTTTTAGCTTGATATCCCACATTCTTCCTTTTCAAAAATGCCTTCAATTTTGCGTAATTACTAATATCAACATTATGCCTAAAGTTTAATACTGCTCGCAACATCGAATATCTTGACCATAATATGGAGGCTTTACTTTATTTGCTTATTTCACAAAAATAAGCAAGAAGTACCGTCTCAGAGGTATGCTGCACACCTTTAGCCACGCACCATTTACTGTATAGTTCATAGGTGTTTTCATACCTCTCCCTGCTTTTTTCAGGAATTATTCCTTCAGTAGCTCTCTGTGCAGCTACCCGCACTTCTGGTGGCGTACATTCAAATTCACTATCAGACATTTTTGTAAAATAAACACAATTTGATTATATGTACAATTAATGGCGTCGTGTATCGCCTAAATGTCAGATTCAACAAACTTGTTTTGTTACCTAGCAACGATCTCACAGGTTACTTAAAATAATTCATCTTATCACATAATGAAAATGGATACAGATATTTGAAACGAAATTATTATTGGTAGATTGTGAGTATTAGAAATCCATAAACTACTAACCGATTGTGAGTAAAATAGTATACAAACCTCGCGGGAACTCATTCTAGCCTCGCGTCTGTAGTTTACCTCGGTGCTTCGCACCTCGGTAAACTACCTTGCCGCTCGGCTGAAATAGAGTACTTTCCCGCTCGGTATGTAATGTACTATTTCGCCAGCCATAAGAATTAAATTCAATAATTCATCCCTGATATGCTTTTTGAACGACATACAACAATATAAAAAACTTGCAACGGAACTGCAAGAAAACAACATTGAATTTTTCACACACAATCCGGACAAGGAAAAACCGATTAAAGTCGTTGTAAAATACGTACCGTTAGACATAGCCAATGAAGATATACTAGCGGATTTACAAAACAAAAACCTATCAGTAATTAACCTCGCGAGAGTCATGATCAGTAGAGATGCGAGAAAACAACCATCTAACATCCTACTGATCACAATACCTGAACACGCTGCAGAACCGTATTACAAACTAAAAGATATTTGTCACCTTTCCGTGAATGTTTCGGACTATGTGAGGACGGACTTACCGCAATGCCACCGATGTCAAAAGCTGGGGCACGCCTCACACTATTGCAACCGGGAATATAGATGCGTTAGGTGCGCAAAAAGCCACCCCAATACCGCCTGCACGGCAACAAAATGCACATGCGCACTTTGCGGTGGCTAACTATCCAGGGTGCCCCAGCTATGTCAAGGCAAAGCAACTACAGACCCAAAGGACAAACGGACAAACACAAAATAGACAGACTGCCCGCATTCCGCGGAAAATTAACAGACAGCCGGTCACCCCCTCGATACCACTGACAGACGAACAAGCTAAACAGCAAACGGTCGAAAACGCAGCCAAATGGCAAAATTTTAGAAATACCCAAAATACGCAACAACAAAATGAAAACGTGAATATAAACCCCAGTACGGAAAATCCACTAAAAGATATATTAGATCTACTAAAATCACTCAACATCTCAAAAATTTGGACTACAATTAAAAACCTGATAGCACAACTTAAAACAAAAACTGAGACATTCGATAAGGTCTGCTTAATAGCAGAGGCTTTAATGTCACTTTTGGAATAAAAATAACATAATAACTTACAATTAAAATAAATAAAATAATTAAATATAACAAATCAACAATCAACTTAAATAATAAAATCAAAAATAAATGCCCATAAACAGCAAGAACAATCGCATTATCATGCAACTAAATATAAACGGAATCGTACAGAAAAAACAAGAATTAATACACACATTAACTCAACAAAAGGTAGACGTTTGCTGTCTATGCGAGACAAAACTTAAACCACATCACATACTAACCATACAAAACTATAACATAATACGGACAGACAGACAAGACAGAGGAGGTGGCACGGCCATACTCATACGTAACAACATACCCTACACCCATATCCCCCTCCCTAGACTAAATACCCTAGAAGCTACGGCAATAAATATCAAAACTAGATACAAAGAAATAATGGTAGTATCGGCCTACAAGAAACCAGCAATTAAACTAGACACAGCGGACTTAGACAAAATTAAACAGACAAACAACAATTACATACTGCTAGGGGACCTCAACAGTGTTCACCCATCATGGAATATAATCAATAAAACCGAAAACAATAGCGGCAGTAAACTATTTAATTACATACAAAAAATAAATCAGAATATAAATATTATAATTATAAAATGCTTACTGCAATGTTAACCGAAAAAGAGTACACTTGGCACTCCTACGAGAATAAGCAAAATAGGCCAATTAAAGTTATGGCTAACAAACTGTATCGTTCCATAGAACCAGAAAAAATAGTCCAGGAAATGAGAAAACGTGGCTACAAACTTATTGAAGCCACTCCCAAATTAAAATATAAAACAAAACAACCACTTAACATGTTCATGCTCTCATTCAGACATGACGAGAGTATTGACAAAATCTACGGAATAACTGATATACTAGGGGTTAGAGTTGAAATTCTGCCATTAAGAAAGTCCAGGCTTGTGCCACAGTGCAAAAAATGCCAAGCATATGGACACACGCAAAAATACTGTGCCATGGAACCACGCTGCGTCAGATGTACTGGCAAGCACCTAACAATGGAGTGTGAAAAACCAAAGAATGAAAAACCAATATGTGTTCATTGTGGTGAAGGGCATCCAGCTAACTACAGAGGATGCATGGTTGCAAAAGAAGTGCAAAAATTAAAAGATAGGCGCACTAAGAAACCAGTTCCTCCTAAGCAGCCACAGAGGAATAACCAACAAGTTCCAAAGAATATAAGTGCAGGACAAAAAGCGTACAGTCAAGCAGTTACTTGGTAAGCCTGAATTGAGTATTAATACAAATGACACTAAACAAAATGACCAAAATGTATTCATACAAAACTCTCTCCAACAAATTATGGAGAAATTAACACAAATGGATGAACGTATTAGCAGACTTGAACATAGCGCTAAAGGAGCTATTCCAAAAACTCGTAATGTTAAGTAGCCTTAGGATTATGGAGTGGAATGCCAATGGACTCTTACAACACCAACAAGAATTGCAAGCAGTCCTAGATATAGAGAACATTGACATATGCCTTATTTCGGAGACTCATTTTACTAATGAATCATTCATTAAATTTAAGGGATGTAAAACATATCATACCATACATCCAGCAAATGCAGCCAAAGGTGGTAGTGCTATCGTAATTAAGGATTCAATTAAGCATCATCAAGAAACCGGGTTTAAAACAGAACAGTTTCAAGCTGCCTCTGTAAAGGTAAAAACCAAAACTTATGAGATCATTGTCGCTGCAGTTTACTGCCCGCCTAGACATGCTCTCAAAAAAGAACAATATGTAGGATTTCTAAATAGTCACGGACATAGATTCATCATCGGTGGCGATTTCAATGCCAAACATGTCCAATGGGGATCTAGGTTAACGAACACAAAAGGAAGAGAACTTCTACAAGCAGCCAATCAACTAAAGTGCGAAACATTATCAACTGGCAAGCCAACATATTGGCCTACAGATCCCAACAAAATCCCAGATCTAATTGATTTTTTCATAACTCGAAATGTATCAGTAAACTATATACATGTGGAAGAAGCTTGGGATTTGAACTCTGACCATTCTCCCATATTACTTACGCTCAGTGACAGCATTATACAAAGTGAATTAGCCCATAGATTAGTAAATAAACTAACAGATTGGAAAAGCTTCAGATTAGAACTTGAAGAGGGTATCAATTTGTCAGTGCCTCTAAGAAATGAAGAACAACTAGCTAATGAAACAGAATCATTTGTTAATGTTATCCAACAAGCTGCATGGGTTAATACTCCAGATATTACTCCAAGAATTAAAGGTAACAACTACCCCAAAGAAATCAGAGCTCTTATTTCCGAGAAAAGAAGGCTCAGAAGAATCTGGCATCAATCTAGATCACCAGCCGATAAAACCATATTAAATAATGCCACACAGCAACTCAAAAGAGAGATTTAAAAAATCAAAGATAAGTCTATTACTGACTACCTAAGTGAACTGTCAACTGACTATTCACTTTGGAGAGCTACCAAGAGACTAAAGAGACCAATACAGCAGAACCCACCAATTAAAAATACAGATGGTACGTGGGCAAAAAGTAATATGCAAAAAGCCAACAGGTACGCTGAATATCTTGAGGAGACTCTCCAGCCGAATGAGGGAGAAAACACTATTGACTGGGATAATCTTATCCAGGAAGAAGGTGCAATCCGAAAGAAATAGCAAAAGAAATTAAAGAAAACATTAACCCGAAAAAAGCCCCAGGATTTGACCTAATTACGGGGGAAATTCTAAAACATCTCCCACGTAAAGCCATTCTAAAACTTACCTATATTATTAATGCATCTTTTAGATTAAAATATGTACCGAAGACATGGAAAGTAGCAGAAATGATAATGATCCTGAAACCCGGAAAACCACCAAATGAAGCTTCGTCCTACAGGCCAATCTCCTTGCTCCCTGTAATATCAAAACTGTTCGAAAGAATATTTCTTAAAAGATTAAAACCAATCATTGAAGACAAACACATAATTCCAGACCATCAGTTTGGATTCAGAGAGAGTCATTCAACTATAGATCAGGTCCATAGGATCACAGATGTAATTGAAAAGTCGCTGGAGGAAAGAAAAGTTTGTTCTACCGTCTTTCTTGATGTAGCACAGGCTTTTGATAAAGTATGGCATGAGGGACTGCAGTATAAATTAAGCAAGCTCCTGCCTAATCAGTTCTCACAATTATTAATGAAGTCTTATATTTCAGATAGAACTTTTAGAATTAAGCAGGAAGACGCTTATTCTGAACTTAAAGAAATCAAGGCGGGAGTACCACAAGGGAGTGTATTAGGGCCAGTCCTTTATCTACTATACACCAGTGATATTCCTGAATTAGAATATGACACGATAGCCACCTTTGCTGATGACACTGCTATAATGGCTGTGGGAAAGGATCACCAAGAAGCGGCAATAAATCTGCAAAAATCAGTTAACAAAATCAACACCTGGACTAAGCAATGGAGAATTAAACTAAATGAGAGTAAATCTGCCCATGTTAATTTCACTAACAAGAGAGACCGACATATCCCTGTTAGCATAAACAATATCCAAGTACTATATATATGCTGATACAGCAAAATATTTGGGTATAACACTGGACGCTAAGCTACGCTGGAGAGCACATGTCAAAAAGAAAAAGGAAGAATTAGATATCAGATTTAAAAAAATGTATTGGCTGCTTGGACGAAATTCCACACTGTCGATATATAACAAAGTACTTTTGTACAAACAAATTCTCAAGCCCTTATGGACATATGGCATCCAGCTGTGGGGTTGTGCCAGTAAGAGCAATCTAGATATAATCCAGCGATTCCAAAACAAATTGTTAAGGAGCATTGTTAATGCCCCCTGGTATTGCAGAAATAGTGACCTCCATAGGGACATGGGAATGGACACCGTTATGAAGACCATCAGCGAATTCGCCAAAAGTCACGAACAGCGACTTCATCGTCACGTCAATGTCGAAGCCATCCAGCTCCTCGATAATACAAACCAGATTCGAAGGCTCAGGAGGATCAAACCCTTCGAGCTAGTCTAATTTTGTGTTAGTGCAAAAGCAGAGAACAGTGCCTGTGTACACATTAATATTAGTGTAATTAAGTATTAGAAAAATATAAGGAACACTAGTGAGTAAGTCCTTAGATATAAGTTTTGTAGCAGTAGTAAATTAGGTTAGAAAAATATTACTCATTGATCTAAGTTCAGATCAGATTGTAATTATAGTAAATGCCATTGGTGTTTGTATACAAAAAAAAAAAGAATATAAATATTATAGCGCCGCATGGCCAACAAGACCTGCGTCGAAAAATATTTTAGATATAATAATAACAAATAACATAACAGAAAATATAACACAAAAACACATTTCAACAATACAAAGTGATCACACAGCGATCCTCACAATACTAGAAATAAATTTTAAAAAACAAATAGCATTTAGATATCCCAGAGAAGACGATTATGACTGGTTAAAATTCAAATATCAAATAAACAATAACACCACGGCAAACCCAAAATGTGACACTGTTGAGGAACTCGAACAGGCGGCACGGGACATAACTAAAACAATACAAACACCACTAACGACAAGCCAGAAAACACTGGGAAATCATTTGATATCCCATCCCTTGCCGAGACATATATTAGACCAAATAGAGCAAAGATCTAAACTAAGAAACACGTTCTATAGAACCAAAAACCCGGCATACGAAAGTATGATAAATAAATTAATACTATCAGGAAACAGATAATAGAATTCAAGAACACATCTCTTAAAAAGTCAATAGAATCCCACCCTGATGATCCATATTTTCTTCCTAGGCTATTCATGAAAGCCAGACCCCCGATACCCATTTTGCACACAGCCCGTGGTGATATACAAACGGATGCAGAGAAGGCCGAGTGCTTTTCTGAAATTTTCGAAAAACAATTTACACCCAACTTGATAGATCACAGAACACAAAATATAACACAACAATATATTAATAAACTAAATAATAAAAATATAAATAATAATGAAGAACCAATAATTTTTACACCGGAAGAGTTAAATTATAAAATCAATCAAAAAGAGAAAAGCACCCGGCCTTCACAATATTCCTAATTTTGCCATAAAACAATTACCCCACCTTGCAGTAATGTTCCTTGTAAAACTATTTAATTCCTGTATGAGACTTACCCATTATCCTATATATTGGAAAACAGCCAAGGTCGTCCCGATACACAAACCTGATAAATCCTATACCGATCCCGCTTGCTATCGCCCAATTAACCTATTACCGTCCATAAGCAAACTTTTTGATAGCCTCATCCAATCCCGCGTATTGGAATTTGCAGTGACAAATAACGTCATGAGCGAATTCCAATACGGATTCCAACCCGGCCACTCAACCGACCAACAGCTGTTGCGCATCTGTGAATATATTACCACCAACCTTAATCGAGGTCAACTCACAGGGGTTGTCTCCCTTGACCTCGAGAAAGCCTTCGACAAAGTCTGGCACCCTGGACTGCTATACAAGCTACACATCGCGAAATATCCAACTCGTATAATTAAAATTATACAGTCATACATTTCCAATCGCAAATTCGTAGTAGCAGTCAGACAGAGTGTATCCCTAAGCCGCCCAGTGCTATCTGGCGTTGTAACGTGCCTTTTTGCGTAAAAGATAATAACAAAATAAAATAAAAAAAATTGACTATACTAACCTACAACTACAATTGGCAAAAAAAAAGGGTACGGCCGACTCAGTGGAGACGGGGTGGTTCGTAATAGTTTACGTGAACTATATTATAGTGGATGGTAATAGGGCGCCAGGCAAATTTTATGTCCCAGTCCGTAACACCTCTTTACTGTTGAATTTTTAATTCCTCAAAATTAGCCAAACCCAGGATATTCTAATAAAAGGCCAATTGAACTATAACTATTTAATGTTTACATATATAGTGAAATGGACCCTATCCCTTATTAGGTAATAAACTTGCAATGTCGGACCTCTGTTTTGTTTAAAGACGAGATACCGATTTTTAAAGAACAAGTGGTTACGGTATAAGCACGCACTAGGAAAGACGGGGTGCGGGGTGGTTGAGATAAGACGGGATATAGGGAGACGAGGGATTGCATATGGGGAAGCAGGGAGTTGGGCTCTGGTGTGTATTGGTGTTTGACGTGAAATTTCCCAGGTTAGTAAATATACTTAATTTGTAATGTTTATTATTAAATTTATTATCTCGAGAATTTATGCCATCTTTTTATCCATATTTTAAAATTATCCGTGTTATATTATGTTTTGAACTACAAATAATCATGATACGTTATGCATAAACTATGAACCTTTTACTTGTTTATTTAGTGTGTTCAGCTCATTCTGTTTTAAGATTATTTCATTTTGTTTTATTCAGTTCGATCTAAGTAATGCTGTTGACCTTTTTGTTCCTTTCATGACTACGAGTAGGTTTTTCATACTTGTGGGTTTTGGCTTATAACAGTGACTTAATTGCCGCTTATTGTATAAGATGATGAATGTTTGCGCCTTGTTGAATTTATTAACACTTTTCTCCCGTGCCTGGGCGAACACGCTAGTTGCCTCCCGTATGGGACCATCGTTTTCGCACCAAAACCTTACAACTACTAGCTGGGTTGCCTCCCGTATGGGACCTCAGTACCTTCTGACGAAAGTCGGCTAACTAACAACAAACTCTTCAGTTTTGTATCTTGAGAATGATTGTAGGTTAAAACACAAGTATGGCAACCCTTGTAAGTTTTCATTTTACTTTCACCTAAGTGTCCAACAGCATTATAGCGATTCTTTTGAATAGAGATCGAGGGTTTCTCTGCCGTGCTCTTTCCCCTCGTGAATTCAAGGCTGAGTACGGCATTTATTTATTTTATATTGTTCATAAATTTAATACCTGTTTAAATAAAGCAGTAGGTGTATTAAAATGTTTAATCTATTCTTTTTCATCTCAAAACTCCCGCTTTTCGTTAGTAACCAGTGCATCTCGGACAGGGTTAATTTAAATTAAATACAACGTAGGGTAGGTATTTCCCCTTTTGACGATCACGTACCCCGGCCATGTGTTTCTCTGATTATTATGTTTAACCGACCCGGGTTGGTTACATTACAATAGATAAACAAACCCTACTAATGATGGTATTTTGTATATGACAAAAAAATTGTATATATATATATATATATATACGATCCTAAATGATAAAGTTGGGAAAGCACCAACAAGATTTCACTTTTAATTAACTATATGCACTAAATAGACACTAGTCGGAAATTAAGCACAACCAGATATAAGATTTATATAACAATATGTTAGGGACGATGCGTCGCTCGAGCTCAAGCGCAGCGCAGGGTAAGAACCATGAAATAACCAAAGGGTACTGAAAGCGATGTTAGGCCTTAATTTCCGCCTATATAAAAAACTAAGTCATAATATATGTAACCACATATATATATATATATACATACACATATAATAGCGCAAAACCGCATAAAGCGCAACCTTGTTTAACAAAAAAAAATATTTAACTACATAGATGATATTACCATCAAATAATAAAAAATTATATACGCATATAAAAATTATATTTAAGGTTGGGACTTGCGTGCGTTTCCTCCCACGGAGATAGGATGATGGACCACCTCGGACCTTTTAAGAGGTAGGGCCGCGTCACACAAGAAGGGACAGCTTCAATAAAAACAAAAGCAGCTTCGCACGAGAAAGGAGCCGCCTCGGGTAAAAACCCCTAATATACTGCCCTCATAAGCGAGAGTGCGGCATCTACAAAAATGTCAAAAATGAGATTTTTACACCAGTCAACTTGAATTCTAATTTTCTACTAAGAAATGCACATTAAAAAGCGGTATCTACACCGAAAACTGGTTATTTTGAATCTAGAAGCGGAATCTAGAATCTAGCGGTATCTGAACTATTAAGACAGCGGCATCTGAATATTTCAAAGCATATGTGCGGCATCTGCTTGTAGAAGCCGCGTTTTTGTCCTGCAAATGTAGATAGCGCGTTTTTATTTTGTTTCGTAGTGCGGACATCAGTTGACTACCGCGCTTTATTTGTGACAGTTAGTAGTAGAGTAACCTGTTAGTTATTTATTCTTAATTAATATTAGTGCAATATTCATTGTTAATTATGGCCGGGAGACGAATTGACAGAATATTTAAAATGCTGCGCGTAGAAAATGAAAGCAGCGAAGAATCCAGAGGTATGTATGGACATTTTATGTATTTTATGTTATGTAAAATGCATTGGTTATGTTTTAGAAGTTTCAAGAATTGCCGATATCGGGGGTAACGAATTTCAGGATATTCTAAATAATACTAACAATGATGAGGAAGTATTAGAAAACCTCGAAAATGTAGATTTTACAAATAGCAATTTGCAGAAAGAAGGATTTATAAAAATAGGTAAAATAAAATACCCTAAATAAAGCTTAACCTTCCCTTTTAATTTGAGTTTGGATTTGCTAAAATGGTATTCATAACAATATAATGGAATTAAGAGGACTTACTTAAAATTCGGCGTGATTTGTTTTTTATACCTTTTCTATTTTTATTTTCAGATCCTCCAACCACAGGATCTGACAATAATGGAATGACAAATATTATTATATTGTCCAATCAAATAATTACTCCGATTTGGGAGGAGGTTCCCACCAGTGTTGACAAGGAGAACATTGTAGAACCCTTGGAAAATATCCCAGTTTTTACAGAAGATGGTGTGCAACTGGTAATGGATACAGAAAATGAAGAAAGTAACCCACGGCAAATAATGACAAAACGCGGTTCTATTAAAATAAGGAACAGCAAAGTAAAGAACGTTAATGAGGTAAAGAAAATAAAGTTACAAAATTTAGCTAAAAGTCATACAGTTTTGGAGCCTTGCATCATGGCAAAATGTAAGAAAAAATGTACAGAAGAGATTTCAGAAGAGAAAAGAGTACAAATTAATGAGCAATTTTGGAGTCTTGACTGGTTCAAGCGAAGAAGTTTTATTTTTAGCAGTTGTCAGCGAATGCTTGTTAAAAGGCGCACTACTAAAAAAGAGAATTCGGTCAGAAACAATACATTTAAATATTTTTTGAACGATAGTAATGATCAAAGTCAAGAAGTCTGTAAGCATTTTTTTTTTAACAACGCTAGGCTACAAAAAATCAAACGACCGGGTTGTACATGACGTTTTATCAAAAACTCCTCAGGGGAATCTACAACCTCTCAGTGATAGAAGAGGAAAGAAAACACCAGCAAACAAAATACCAGATGCAGATATTATAGAACATATCGAATCTTTTGAACCAACTATCTCACATTATCGTCGTGCGCATGCCCCTAATATCAGATATCTTCCTTCTGATATTACGGTATCTTTAATGCATGAGAACTTTCAGAAAAAATTCCCCGATTGTAAAATAAGCTACGAAACCTATCGTCAACGATTAAAAAAAATGAACATATCCTTTTGCCGGCTGGGGTACGAAGAGTGTGCATTATGTGAATCGATTAAACTACATGAACACAATAAAAATAACTTACAACCAGATTGTGACGTATGCAAAACATATCAAAATCATAAAGATAGGTACACAAAAAGCCGCGCCTTGTATCAGATGCATGCCAACAACATGAAGAAAAATGAAAAAGCTCACTGTTTCTCTGCTGATTTAGAGAAGGTGATTATGCTACCCCGGGTAGACACCTTCAAAGAAGTTATATTTACGAAAAGGTTGATTGTATATAATGAATGTTTCGTGCCTGTCGGAGAAAAAAGCAGTACTCCGCCTTTCGCACTTATCTGGCATGAAGGAATATCCGGACGTTTAAAAGAGGATTTAATTAGCACATTTTATGCGTTTTTTATAGAGCAGAGGGATATTACTGAATCATTGGATCTTTGGCTCGATAATTGTTCGAGTCAAAACAAAAATTGTTGTTTGCCAAGTTTTTTTGTCTTTATTGTTAATTCAGATATAATTGCTTGTAAAGAAATTTGCATCAATTATTTTGAGCCAGGACACTCATTCATGAGTGCGGATAGTTTCCACCACCAGATCGAGTTGTCTCTAAAGCAGAAGAGCAAAGTGTACGATTTTCATGACTTCTGTGATGCAGTTCAAGCAGCTAATAAGAAGCATGTTAATATCAAGTGCATGAGCTTTGAAGATTTTTACAAATGGATAGATTATTCTTCAGCCATTAAGTTGAAAAAACAAGATCGACCATTTCTTGCTGACATAGTTTATTTATTAAAGGCAGTTAGGGGACAATATAAGTTATTTTATAAAACAAGCTATGCAGAAAATGAGGATTTGAAGGAACTAGATTTCCTAAAAGCTACCGTCCTACGAAAAAGAAAATACCTAACGGCTTCCCAAAAGAAAAAAAAGAAAGTATTTTGCGTAATTTAAAGAATATTCTACCGGAAAACCGTAAGCAATTCTGGATAAACTTACCCGAGCCAAGCTATAATAATAATAGTAGTAGTAGTAGTGAAGAAATCAGTGCACCGAAGCGAAGCAAAGGGAGAAAAAGTGTATAGATGTTTTAATTAAAAAGTTATGTTTTTGTGTTTGGTTATATGTTATATTATTTATGATTAGTTTATATTCAGAATAAATTACTTGTTTTCAATGTAATAGTCTACATATTATTTACTAGGCCTTATAATAATACCTATATATCCAGGAAAACCAAATACTACATATTATTTTTTATTTTACACAAAAAATAATTTTCTTTCTTCCGTAAACAAGCTTTATTTATTATAGATAAAACTTTCATAATAATGTAATAGATTTATTATTATAAATCCCTATTCTTATGTAGTAGATGCCGCCTCTTGCATATGTATTTATACCAATAACAGTATACCTGATTCAAAGCAAAAATGCAGCATCTACTTTTTTTTCCTATATTTTCTTTTATTTAAGTGTTTTGCAACAAAAAATCTTACGATTTCATTATTATTGACCAAAAGTGTTGTGTAAACCCAAATGGTGATTTCTGAAACTTACCATGGCTATCAAATACTATGAGAAAGTTACTCGCCGTTTTCTCAAAACTCTCCAATTGGTAGATGCCGCACTCTCGCTTATGAGGGCAGTATAGGGGTTCTTACTCGTCAGAGAATGATTGTTATGGCCGAAATCGACAGAATTAATGTTGTATTTAAACGTGGTATGGCGTCTGACTGGGCTATAACCGGTTTCCACCGATCAGGCTTTGGGTTTTTCACTTAATAAGTTTTCACCGCTAACGGAAACCATAAATTCCCATCGCCTGAGTATTGAGAATCGGAAATATATCCCTAATTAGTATTAGGATGACTTGGATTATCACACTTCTTTTCCGAATTTCTTCCAGCTCTATACCTTACTATACACGATCACCTGTACAACACTGCCGCAGTCTCGATCGCACCAATCTAACCAAATTTAGCAGGAACACCGCCACAGCAAAAACTCTCATTCCGCGCAAAAAGTGCCTTGTGGCATTTATCCACGATAATATTTTAACGCTACTATCTAGTAGTCATTACCAGGTACACAAAAAAAGAAACCGTCTGAAAATAACCGTTACAGCGTACCACAAGACTCATCACTAGGACCGACCCTATTCAACTTATACACCCACGATATCCCACCCCCAACAGACCATAGGACTACTGTTGCATTATACGCAGACGACACAGCCACATTAGCTAAGACAACGAGCATACCAACCAAATCGCCGCATTTTACAACAAATGGGGTTTAAAAATTAACGAGACAAAACACAAATAGTCGTCTTCACTAGGAAGAAAGTTCCGCGGAATGTGAAAATATGTATAAACAACAAAAACATAGCTAACTTAACCGTGTTAAAATACTTAGGCGTTAATTTGATAGGTACTATAAATTCCCAAAGCATATCAGGGAAATTATAAACAAAACAAAATTTAGACAAAAGAAAGTAGGAAACATCATGATGCAAGCTGATACAAAAACTGCAGTTACCATTTACAAATCTTACATTAGACCCCTTTTAACTTATGCAGCCCCAATGTGGTACCCCTGGGCCACAAAGGCACAAAAAAAGGAAATGCAGATAAGGCAAAACAAAGCATTAAAACTAGCCACTAATACAAAACTGAGCGCAGGAATTAGAAACACAACCATACATCAAAACACGGGCATGGATGACCTAGACACCTATATTGAAAACAAAATTATACCATCATTTTTAAACAGACTAAATGCACACACTAATACCACAATCCAAACCGCACTAAGACCTAAATTTATAAACCCTCCAAAACATCGCTCCATAAACTTCATATATACCCCATAATCAGGCATCCAAACCCACAAACTAAACAAACTAACAGCAATGAGAATGATGAAAAAATAAAAACAGAAAAAATTAAAACAACTAAAATAAAATAAAATAATAAAGGAAAAGAACAATATACATGGAAAAAAAATGAAAAACTAAAAAAAAATTAATAATAGCCAAAAAGAGGCATAACACATAATAAAATAACATAATAATAAAAGACCCATACACACAAACAAACATACTAACATAGATATAAGATTTTTGTACAAACGCTTTTATAGCCCGCTTACGCTTACATTATTGTAAACTAACCAAAATAACAACTGCATTAATTACCCGCAAAAGATCCTTCAACTATCCCAAGCCATAAGTCTACGACAAATATCCGAAAAACTGGCAAGTCAAGAACAAGACATTAATTACAAATAATAAAAACCGACAAAAGTATTTCGGGAGAAATAGAAGTCAGAGAGGATAAAATACAACGCTTGCACCGGGAGCGCAGTATTGTTTAGAGCTCAACATTGCATTCAGCTCCATAACATCACCATATTCATTCAACTCATTTCATTGTTTACATTCATCAGACAAGTCCAAACTTGTCTGAACCATCATTAGTGCTTCATCATACACTCATCATACATTCATCGCGTAAATCATATAATCATCATTCATAAATCATTAGTGACATCCACATTCATCATCATTCATCATCCGCATTACCTAATTCCTGTTTATCATAAACATCCCTCATATCCTACCTCATACCGTTCATCGTACCTACTTACGTGTCATATCGCCATTCATATCACTCCTAATCATACCATATCGCATTACATTCATTACGTAAGTTTTAGCATTTTAATTTCATTTACAAATCACAGTTCATTTTCGTTTTATTAATTAAAAATAAATATTTTAGTTCATATACTTTCCTACGCCTTATCATTCACGAATCTCATTTTAATTTCATTTTTATTAGAGTTTATCGAAATATTTTTTCGTTATCTTTTAAAAATAAATTATTTGTTTTATTTATATATAATATATATATATATAACAGTACTACGATACCTACCTCAATTTCCCTACCCTCTGATTTCGCCCTCAACGGTGAGTACGAGCCAACCTGCGGTCCACCAAGGATAAATCTAGGTAAGAATCAACGTCCATACTTAATAACTGATCCAACATCACTCCAGCACATCCTCTGCAGATGGGTGTGTCACTTTGTCTCATGTTATAGAGGTGTTTCCTTACCCGGCGGTGTCCGGTTAGGATTCCTGTAACAAATCGCAGTTTACCCCTGGACATTGCCAGATAGTTCCTCGCCGTCTCTTCGCTGGGATATCTCAAGAGATTTCTGGCCAGCTGACAGCTACTTGTTTCATCCCATAACGTCTTAAATTTTATGTGGGTGTTTTCCTTTATTAATTGAAGTTTTGCTGCAACTGGTAGCGTACTTGAAGGAGCAGGCCCAAGGATACTCAGGTTAGCTGCTTTCTTGGCCAGTTTGTCAGCTTCTATATTGCCGTTGCATTGTGAGTGTCCTTTGACCCAGCACAGGCAGATGTTATTCATCTGACATGCTCTCACAAGTGCATTCCCATGTTGATCCTTTAGTTATTTTATAATTTTTCAGGGCCAGTAGTGATTGTCTACTATCTGTGCAGATTCTTATTGTCTTGCCCGTTATTTCTCTGCGAGCAATCTCTTGTGCGGCTATGGTTATACCAGCGAGTTCTGTTTGTACTACACTGGCATTTTTATCCATAGTCCAGCTGCATCGGAGTCGCAGATTCCTGGAATATATACCGCAGCCTGCTCCATCCTTTTTCTTTGATCCGTCCGTGAAGACATAGTTTACACCTTCAACGCCGGCCTCGTCTTCACCAGTAGTATGTATGGTGTAAGGTTTATCAAAGACAAGCCGAGGCGGAATACCATCTGCACATGCCTGTAAAAGGGGTATCTTTCTGACAGCCTCAGTCCACAGGCGCCTTCTGGTTTGGCCACAGCTTGCATTTGGTAGTATGCCAACAGATTTAAGGCGCGTCATGGTAGTCAGAGCCACTTCTTCTAGATGTAGGTCTAGTGGTGGAAGACACAGCATTATCTCCATTGCTCTCGTTGGTGTTGTTCGCATGGCTCCGGTTATGCTCAGACAGGCAACTCTTTGTACCTGGCCTAGCTTGAGTTTTGCTGTTATTTGTTGACTCTTGGGCCACCAGACAACAGCTCCATAGGCCAACATTGGTCTTATGATAGCAGTGTAAATCCACAGGACCACCCTGGGTTTCATTCCCCAGGTTTTCCCTACTGTCCTGCGACACTGCTCGTATGATATGTAGGCCTTATTTATTATTCTTTCGAGGTGAAGATTCCATTTTAATTTAGCATTGAATTGCTCTCATTGGCTCCAGTTTTCTTTTCCTTGTAAAGAGTACCATTTCCGTCTTCCTGGGGTTGACGAATAGGGCATACTCCTCACACCAATTTTCGATTATTCTTAGGGCCATCTGCATTCTCTGACAGAGAGCTCCTTCGAATTTTCCATTAAGCAGTATCGTTAAGTCATCTGCGTATGCAATTGTGTAGAATCCTTCCAGGTTGAGGTGGTTTAGGAGGCTGTCAAGAACCAGATTCCATAGCAGTGGTGATAAAACACCTCCCTGCGGACAGCCTTTCGCAACCAGTCCTCTTATGACAGTGTCTCCTGCACTGATTTGTACTGCTCTTTTAGAGAGCATATTGGATATCCAGCTGCTCACAGTATGAGGAACATTCCTATGTGTTAGGGCCCCTGTGATTTTAGGAAAGGTGGTCTTCTCAAACGCACGTTCTATATCTATGAAGACACCCAGGGTGGATTCCTTATGATCCAGGGATTTCTCAATCCGACTTTCTACCACATGGAGGGCAGTATCGGTGGATTTTCCTGGCGTGTATGCATGTTGGTTGGGGTGCACGGGATTGTTAGTCAATGTTACATCCCTCAGATATCGCTCACATAGTTTCTCCATTGTCTTCAGTAGAAATGAAGTTATGCTAATAGGACGGTATGCTTTGGGGGTGGAATAGTCCATCCTCCCTGCTTTTGGTATGAACAATACTTTTACTTCTCTCCATGTCATTGGGATATAGAGGTGTACTAAGCACATCCTAAACATCCCAACCAGGTGCGGCAGTAGTTTATCCAGGCCCCACTGAAGTAGTGCTGGATATATGCCGTCGATGCCCGGCGATTTGAATGAGGAGAAGCTCTGTATTGCCCATTTGATTCTGTCTTCACTTACAATTTGGTTGGCGGTTTGCCAGTCCGAATTTGTTGGTTGGGTGTCGACTTCATTTGGCCATTCCCTTCGATCTGTTGTGACCGATTCAGGGAAGTGAGTTTGCATGAGCAGCTCTAGGCTCTCGCAAAGGTTGTTGGTCTTGGTACCATCGTCCCTTCTCAATATACCTATATCATGGTTTTTGTCTTTGGTGAGGATTTTACATAGCCTGGCTGTCTGTGAGTAGTCCTCAATTTCCTCACAGTAGGCTCTCCGCGTTTTTCTTTGTTTTTGTCTAACTAGTTTTTTAAACTCCCTCAGGTGGGTCTTGTATTGGTCCCAGTCTGATACAAGTTTTGTCCGTTTTGCTTTATTGAAAGATGTCCTTGTCCTCTGTTTCAAGTCCGTCAAGTCCCGGCACCACCATTTAGTGGCTTCCCCAGGGTCTCTCGAGACTCTGAGCGGGCAGGATCTTTTAAAAGCTTTCCTTATGGCTGTTATTAGAGTGTCTGTATATTCCTCTATTCTGCCACTATCATTGAGCACGTCGAGTTTTTCCAGGTTCTTCCCGAGTTGACATCGATATTTATCTCTGTTGGTTCCTCGGGGATCCCGAAATGGTTTCTTTTGTGCTTTAACAAGACTAATTTCAAAGTTTCTCCACCGGTGGTCTGCCATTGTAACAATGTCAGGCACATGCCAGTTTTGGATTGATATGGATATGTTCAATGTAGCCAGTGTTATATCTTTTATAGTTTGACTTCTAGAGTTTACAAATGTCGGTTCGCAACCTCTGTTAATTATACTAAGATTACTACCGTTAATATAGTCATAAAGTGACTTACCTCTTGCATTGTTGTCTGTACTGCCCCAGGTGACATGGTGTGCGTTGGCGTCACAGCCCATGATCAATTCCCAGTTTTGGGAGTGGCAGTATGTCACCAGTTCCTCCATTTCCCTAGTCGGTGGTAAACCGCACTGGTCTTGGGGGAGGTAAACTGATGCCACAACAGCTTTTGGTTTGCCGGAAATTATACTTCGCTGCCGTCAGGTCAGACGTTGAAAGGTGTTGTAGAGGCTGAATTTTGATGTGCCGAGGGGCATAAATAGCCGTCCTCGGCCTATCTGTTGTAGGTGAGCTAAAAATAACACCATTTAATCTTGTTAAGTTAAAATGAACATATTAAATTATTGCATTGTGGTCCTCAAAATTTGCTGTCCTCTATACGAGAAAAATTTTGGCCAATTTCCGGGCGAACATTAGCTAGAGAAATCGTCAGAAGGTGGGTCACTTGTTTTAAGGTAAATCCATCTAATGAACAATACATAATGGGTAACTTACCATGTGCTCGATCATGCCAGTTTAGTCCATTTCACAATACAGGAATTGATTATGCGGGACCCTTTCTTATTAAAGACAAAGCTACGAGGAGCTAAGTTAATAAAAGCATACATTTGTTTGTTTGTTTGTCTGCATGTCAATAAAGGCGGTGCATTTGGAGTTAGTTACAGCTCTCACATCGGATGCCTTTTTCAGTCAGTTTTAAAAAGATTTATATCTCGACGCGGGAAACCGTTAAATTTTTATTCAGATAATGCTACAAATTTTGTTGGAGCTAACAGAAAACCTCAAGAACTTTCAACATTTCTTGAAAAAGAATCAAATACAATCATTAATTCATTGTCTATTGAAAATATTTCTTGGCATTTTATCCCACCAAGCAATTTCGGTGGGCTTTGGGAAACTGATGTCAAATTGACAAAACATCATTTAAAACGTGTTCTCGGAGACGCGCACTTGACCTATGAAGAATTTACTACTATATTTTGTCAGATAGAATCAGTCCTAAATTCAAGACCTCTAAGTCCATTATCTTCCGATCCATCTGACAATAATCCTTTAACCCCTGCTCATTTTTTAATTGGCAAGGCATTAACTGCTCTTCCCGAGCCAAGCACTTTAAATATACATGAGTCCAAACTAACGAAATATAAAAGAATGCAACAACTATTGGAACATTTTTGGAAACGTTGGAGCAAGGAATATATTTCGGAATTACAAATTAGAACTAAATGGAAACAAAACTCATGCGAACTACTAAAGATTGGCACCCTTGTTTTGGTAAAGGAGGTTTTGATTGTAACAGTACATTTGCGCCCCTACGACGCATTAACATAAGGCTGGCTATTCCCTGTTCTATTTATTGTTTTCGCGTACTCACGTCCGTTGGATGTCGACTTGGTTGTTCACAGTTCCATCGATTCTCGATTATAGCACACTGTCGTTTCTGTAGTGTCTCCTGAGGTAACCTCGATATCCGGTGTAGGATGGCGCTGCATGGCCCAATTGGTACAAAAATAAGTCAGCTCGGATATCGCTGGTGCGTTTTTTTTTTGGAAGTTTTTCTTGAACGACTGATAAGGGATATAGATTCGGAGGTGTGTGACATTAGATAGCGTGAAGACAGGTAGTGAGATTTTTCAAGGGTTTTAGTGTTTGTGCCGGTGCTATTTTACGAGTTGAAGTACTCAGCCTTTTAAATAAAGGGATCATTAGCCCGGGCATATTTTGGCAGTTCCAGCCTCTGGCGTGTATATGGTTTCTATTTCGGAGACACGCTTCGTAGGCCCTGGGATTCCAAGCCGCTTCAGCGGGATATATCGCCTCCTTGACACTACGGTAGATAAATCTTCACTTCTTATTGTTTATAGTAAACACGTACCACCCTCTGCCGCTATCAAAAGCCACCATATTGGGGTGCAATTGAAATTAGGAAAAGGAACCCTCTATCCGTCGAGGTAATTATGATTTGTAATGTATTTGCTGATGTTTTTATTCATGGTTTAATAATTTCATTTGGAAATTTCTACATATATATGTATGTGTGTACGGTGTACATATTTATACACTTTCCTTGGGAGAGGTGCTTACACCTTTTTCTTCCATTTTAGGGTTTTTTTTTTTGGGGATTTTTTTTCCTTGTTCCACACAAGTTAGCCGCATGCCGCAGCTGCCGTACGTCGCCTCGCTGCTACTAGCCACTGGGGGACCGCCGACCAGCTAAGTTGTCGCATGCCCATGTTGTTGATAATTTGTTTTTAGAAATATTTACTTAATTCTTTTGTTATTAGCTTATTATTAGTTACCTTTTTTTTGTAGTAGTGTTCATTTTAATATTTCCTTAGCCAATTTTTATTTTCATAATATTGCAAAATAGTGCATAATCACCCACACTTGTACGCCGCGCGACCTCGCGTGTATACACGTTCGGTGAATCGGTATTTTTTTGGGGCTATTTTTATTATACTAAAACCTGTGTTTTTTTGATATATTTAATTTTTTTTTTGTATTTCATGAAATGAACAGATAATTGCAATAAATCTATGTACAGGTATAGTTAGAAACAAAAAAAAAGGGGTTTTGATTCATACTGGGAAAAAGGAACTTTACCTGATTTTCCAAAAACAAATTTACATGAGTTATTCTTGGTTTGACTAGCTAATGAAGTAGTGGTAGCGTAAAACCAAGTGGCGCTCGCAAATTACACTCTTTTGAACCCGGCCCGTCTCCATTGCAGCTGGCAGGCCGCTGCCTCTACTCACGAATTCTTTTTTTTTTGGGTAAACGATCGTAGGAGCCTTTTTGTATGAGTCAGACCATTATCTTATAGCGTTAATTTGGCACGCCACATCTTCCTCAATCTTCCCCCCCCCCCCCTAAAATGGCAAGTAAGACGAGTCATCCAGCTACATCCAGGTTCAGATAGTGTTCCTCGTGTAGTGAGTGTAAAATTGTCATTTGGTGTAGTGAAACGCGCCATATCAAAACTATGTATTTTACCAATTGAAGACTTTTAAACATGATTATTATACATGTATTTATTATGTAATGATTATTATGTATTTTGAAAGTATTTCATACTGTTCAAGGCGGGCGGCATGTTACGTCCCGTAATTCAAATCTTATTTATAGTCACAGTTTTTATTTGTAAGATGTCTCTACTCTACTACTGTAGCTCTAGTAGTCAACGGTGTTTACCATTCTTTTTTCAATATTCCCTTTTTTGAATCACCTCTCTAGCCCCTTCAGCAACGAAGATGCGACATTTTAGATGAAACGGTGTTATTAAGTTTGATATTCAACAAGGAGGCCGTGGAGCTGAAAATGTCTAAAAAGTTCATCGTTTAAGAAATGTTTAGCGTTTTCGATTACGGACGCTGAAATAATTGTTACTTACAAGTACAAAGAGAAATAACAAACAAAGAATTATTCGACATTTTAGTAAATCGACTGTAATTATTATTAATGATTTAAACAAAAAACTTAAAAAATAACTGAACAACAAAGTAACGAATAACGAGTATTTCCTACTCTGGCTGCTATAATAGCTTCCATACGCCTATAGGCATGCTTTCAATGAAATTTGTGATAGTGATTGGAGGGATATTATCCCATTCTTCTGTAAGAGCAATCCTCAATTCATTCAGATTCTCTGGGTTGCGTCTACTAACATGTTGTCCCAATTCATCCCATAAATCCTCAATGGGCTTCATATCAGGGCTTTTAGGGGGTCACGGCATACGACTAATTCCGACATCGTTTAAAAATTGTGTCATCATCACTGCTGTATGCGGTCGTGCATTATCTTGCATTAAGAGGAATTCTTCGCCAATGTAAGGTGCAAATGGGACAACATGTTCATTCAAGATCTCTATGTATATAACTGCATTTAGAGATTGCCGTGGTGGAAACACAAATAATTCTGTACGGGCATCGCTGGTAATTCCACCCCATACCATTAGTGAACCACCACCAAAACTCTCCCTTTCGCTGAACATACCATCCTCGTATCTTTCCCCACGCCTTCTCCAAACCCTCCGACGCCCGTCTACTGATCTCAACATGAATCTTGATTCGTCAGTGAATAAAACTTGAGACCATTCCAACTCATTCCAAACAAGATGAATTCGAGCAAAATCGTTACTCGATGTTGTCGAGTCGAAGTAATCGCATTCCAATAACAGGTCTTCTTGCGATAAAACCGCGACTCCTGAATCTCCGACAAATTGTTCGATCTGACACAACTGTTCCTCGTGCGTTTCTTAAATTTCGGTTTGTGATCACAGCTGTTTGTGATCACAGCGGGATTCCTCGATATTTGCAGACCGATAAATCGATCGTCAATATTTTGCATAATCCTGGAACTACCCGAACCTGGACGTCTGCTGTATTGGCCCGTTTCTCGGTAGCGCTGGATCGCTCTTCGGACAGTTGTTTCTGGTAGACCAACAATACGAGCTGCATATCTTTGACTCCTTCCATATTCTACCGAAGCCACAACTCTAGCTACTTGAATTTGACTAATTTGCACTGGCATTTTCTTTTAGAACGTTAACTGAATTATTTTTTTTCACGAGAATTTCAACTGAATCTTTTGACGTTTCAGTGTTAACCGTTACCATAGCCTCCTTGTTGAATATCAAACTTATCTAAAACCGTTTCATCTAAAATGTCGCATCTTCGTTGCTGAAGGGGCTAGAGAGGTGATTCAAAAAAGAGAAAATTGAAAGAAGAATGGTAAACACCGTGACCAACCTGAGAATTTAATACAAATAAAATTTCACTCCACAGCGACAATCAAATTTCGTGTCAAAATCATAATCGGTTTTTAGAGGCTGTTGTTATACCTTGGCCTTAGATATTTTTGGTAATTCTGTTTATCAATTATATAGGTGAAAATTCTTGCCCCGTCACCTAGCTCAAGGATAAAACCTAAGTCAACAGGAAGTGAATGAAGTAGTTATAAAAAATGGGCACAAATGGGGTGGAAGGAATTATTCCGGGGTGATTGGACGCCACCAGTGGTGAAGGCCACTGGACCTAGGTACGACCAGAGACAATCGGAGAGCAACGAGACACTATACTACTGGCGTGGGGTCAAGGGCCAGGACGAACAAGAAGCAAGCAGAGGATAAAATGAAAAACTTACTTAAATAGTTAAAGAAAAATGCCAATTGGTTTTCAATGCCACAAGAATGGTACAATCCGTGGTCAATTACAATTATAGGGGTCAATTGCAGCAGAACGAGAAAAACAATCACAAGATTCACAATCAACAACCTGTATTCGTGACGTTAGATAAATTAAATTAAATTCTACTGTCAAAAAAAAAAGAGCACTTGATCAAAAAAAAATATTAACTAGAAACATGAAGGTTGGCTAATTAGGCGCGGCAATACACACTTACACGCATACACGCTCTGCACTTCGAATGCAGGAACGTAACACTGTACATATTAAAAAATACATTTTTTATGGAAAGCCAATTACAAAATAGTCATCCGCAAGAATCGCCCTTTCAAATAAAAAAAAATATCAAAATCGATAGGCTGGTTTAAAAGTTATTGAACTCGTTCCAAGAAATCGTTCCAAGAAAATAAAGTAAGCAGAGGATGAAGGTTATCCAAATTTTCCGTGTTAAATTGATGCCTACCTAAAAGTTACGGTCAAAAGTAGCGAGTAGGTATCCATAGTGAAGGTGATTCCGATAGATGGCAGCATCGTGAACCAGGATAAGCAGTTTTCCAATTGGTAGTACGAGGTTCTTCCGATAGATGGTGACTCCGACAGATGGAATGAGTGTGGTAGAAATAAAAATAAACAAAGTGAAGTTCGGTTTAAATAAAATTGTGGTGCTTCGAAACTGAAAGGATTTTATTAGTAGAATTAAAAGCCCTCTCTATCGTGTCATCCCGTTTGCACATTGTTGCTAAAATGTAAGACCCACTTTTAATTACTCCTCACCCCTTGAGAATGCAAAATCGACTGGTCGTCCAAAAATCGTACTGTGCAGGGGGTGCCCAGGGGTAGTTTTTTAAAAAATTTTAAAAAATTTTTTTTTACGTTTTTCGAATTGTAACCATCTCAAGTTTCATCAGGCTTGATATTATTTGAAAGCTTTAATCGGAAATATTTTTTATTAAATTATGAAAATCGCATTCACAATGGTTTTATATGGAGCGCCGGTTTAAATAAACGCTCGCCGTGAAACAACATATTTCTGAATTCATATATCACGTCATAACTCGAGAATTTAATTGACCGAGAGGTCAATGAAAAAAAACACTTATACAAGCATTGTACATCGAAGATCGAGGATTAAAATGCTGTCTTAAAATTTTCCGTGCAACTGATAGTTTCGTTAAAAACAAATAAAATGTAAACCCATATTATGACGATCGATGCTCGACCCTTAGATGTGAGCAAGGTTCACATTGCCCAGGCTATGGCAGCCGAAAAACAACTCCATGTACCAGAGAGGCATATGAGATCAATTTCCCATATTGTGTTTTGTTTGGGTTTGTTTTAGTTACGCAGATGAGTGTTTAGTCCAGTCCAGATTGAGTTTTTAGTTTGTTGTATTTTTCTATCTGTAGTTAGCTGTGTTGTATTATTTGTGCAGTTATTTGGAGAGTATTTTAAGAAAGGATTATTAATTAAGACTATATTAGTGAAGTTGACGTTTAATTTATGAACGAGGGTACCTACCAAGGGGTAAGTTCATGAAACACTTAAGTAGTAATATTTGACGGTTGCTATGCAACACTTGTTACAGATTCATTATTTAACAATGATGGATTTTAGCAGTACTAGTTCTGATAGCGAACTTGAGTCAAAAATAAAATTAAAACCCCTTAAAAAAGGGGCTGGTAAAAAGCAAGAGAAAACGTTTAATTATGAAGCATGCGTCATTTGCCAAGAAATCGGAAAATTAATAACATCAAAAGAAATACCAAGAAACCAATTTATTGAATGCACTAAAGTTCGTCTCAATATCTGTCAAGGAAAAGATAACAAATATATTTTCAAATTTCAATAACGTAAAAGAGCGAAATTATTTGAAATGGCACAAAAATTGTTACAAAACGTATACTAGTTCCAAAAATATTGCCTCATATTTAAATTAAAATATGCGAAAATAGGTACTAATCAGTTTGAAGCAGAAACATGTCAAAAACGTTCCTTACGGACTGAGTTATCATTTAATGTCCTTAAGTGCTTATTTTGCCAGAAACGTTCAAACGATAAAAACTATGCCAGGTCATGACCAAGAACATGGAAGACAAAATTAAAACCATTGCACGCAATAATCCTTTATTTTCTTCGAGAGTAGGCGAAAATGATTAAATTGCATATGAAATAAAATATCATGCCTCATGTATGTCAACAGAATTACGCAATACAAAAGCAAAACCTAGCGCAATTGCAAAAAGAAAATTGGAATTGGAAAATGAGGGATTACAACAATTATTTAACGAAATGAAGATAGGTTTAGAAAAGGGAAAAGGTTATTCCACTACATCAGTTTACAAAAGATACCGGGAAATTGGCGGAAACGTAAATTTAAGTGATCGACTTCTAGTTAAAAAAATTAAAGAGCATTTTGGCGACAAAGTTGAAGTAGTAAAATCTGTCAGACAGAACGAACGAAGAATGTTCTTAAAAAAAATTTCCAAAGAAGAAGCTATTGACGCCGCAATGAAGCACGCTGAAACCAAGACATACAATATATCCTGTGGTGCATCAGAATTACAAATTTTGAGCAAAATTTGTCAAAATATAAAAACGGAAATAAATGAAATACCTACACATGCTGAATTCAAAAAGTTAAAAATTAATGAATATAAAAAGTATATCCCAAACAACTTGTTTCTTCTCATAAGTTTTTATCTGCAACGAGTCGAGCAGTGACACGAAGGAAACCCAAGTACTTAATATTTGTCAAGACGTCATTTTTGCCTGTTCAAATGGAAAAAAATATACTCCTAAACATATTGGTCTAGGAATACCTGGTTCATCAGGAGACAAGATCAAAGAAACTTGTGGAAGCAATTCACGGTTGCGGCCACTCTATATCTTACGTCGACACTCTAAGGGTACGTAATAGCATTGCCCAAGATGAAATTAAACTATATTTGGAGAATGTTCAAGTGATAATTCCAAGACAATTGGTTCCGAATAAATTCGTTCAGTTCAATAAATTCGTTCAACACTGTCATCGTGTCCACTACCAGACAGAAATATGGCTTCAAAGTACGAACCTCAGACCATCTTTGCCGAATTTGTTAAATTGCGGCTGGAATATTGAAAATGATAAACTATTACCCGTGTTGACAACAGAAGCAATTTTACCAGGTGACACTTCTGTTCTAAATATCTGTAATTGTAAAAAAGGTACCTATATTAAATAATAATTGTTGTACCTACCTATTATTTTTAACAAAATTTTATTTCAGGCTGTAACGGACCGCTGTATTCTTGTAAAAAAAGCAGATCTATTGTATTGATTCCTGCAAATGTATAGCTATAACATGCGCTAATAAGTGCGAGAAAATTACTCACAATACGTTACTTGACGAGACAAGTTCAGACTCTGATTAATCACTATATGAATAATCCCTGTAAGTTAATATAATTAATACGTAATAATAAGTTATATAATTGCAATTTCTTATTTTAATAATTAATATAAATAAGTTAGTTTTAGATTATTTTTATTTATACAGCATAGATTATTCTCTTTTACTTTTTATAATTATCTAAACCTACCCTGTAATGTAATGTACACAAGATTAACTAATATCATATTTCCCATCACTGCAATATGTATTTATAAAATGCCAGTTGATAGACGTTATTGACAAGAGGAAGCGAATATCAATATAACGTTCTATTCAGGTTCACTCCAAGTTCTAGAGTCGAGTATCACTTGGACGATCTAGCAACTACGATCCTTACGCGCATATACGATGTCGTTACGGTGAAATACGACATCGCGTTGGTATTTTTCATTTTTTGACCACGTTATTTATCGGATTGATCATTTGAGTAAGCCAATGTAATCCTCGATCTTTAGAGACCAGCGTTTGTTGAAACGATTTTTTTGATTAGTCAACGCGTTCTCGAGTTATGATGAGAGAGACGAATTCAGAAATATGTTGTTTCAGGGCGAGCGTTCATTTATTACGACGCTCCATATAAAACCATTGTGAAAACGATATTCAAAATTTAATAAAAAATATTTCCGATTAAAGCTTTTGAATAATATCAAGCCTGATGAAACTTGAGATGGTTACAATACGAAAAACGCAAAAAAATAATTATGCAATTTTTTGAAAAACCACCCCTAGCCACCTCCTGCACAGTACGATTTTTGGACGACCAGCCAATTTTGCATTCTTATGGGATAGGGAATGATTAAAAGTGGATCTTACATTTTAGCAACATAGTGCAAACGAAAATCGTTTCTAGAAGACTTTTGATGTCTAGCTAACTCTACTATATACAGGGTGAGTCAGTTTTTTGTAGACAAACTTTAACAGGGGATAGAACGCACGTTTTTAAAAAGAAAAGTGCCTATAAAGATATGGCCGATCTAGCTTCCTAAGGAAGATACAGGGTGTTAAAATTAAAAATTTTCTTACATTAATGTGTAATATTCTCTGAACGGAATTATATATTCACTAAATATTTTACACATATCTTAACCTGCATAGGATCAACATGTTGTATTGTTCCTGTCGAAAATACTATAGTGGATGTTACTTTTTTCGGGTACTTCGACTATTCTGCATCATAGAACTTTTTTTTCGTACGCCACTGACATTATCTGATACATATTTCTAAAATAACGGCCCCTTAGTAACAATTTTGATCTCTTGTAATTTTGCTCTAACTATGACAGTTTTCGAGATATTGGCCGTTGTTTCTCTGACAGTGTAATGTCGTTATTATAATTTTTTTTTCTCGAATTTTCTTTATGACTTATAAACGAACGCTTAGATTTTTTCATGTTTGGGGGATAATGCCTATTAATTAAGGCGCATAAAACAAGCGGTAAGAATGTTCAAAAACTTGCACAGTGGTGGGGTGGAAGGGGTGCTCCACCCCTTTCGTAAACAGAACTTCTACGCCAAAGACTATTTAAAAAAAACTGTTATTTTCATTATCTACATACAGTTTAACAAAAATAATGTCCCTTCTTCTGTTTCGAAATTCCTGTGCATTTCCTAGTTATTTTGATTTTTAGTGTTTGATGTGGTACTAAATTAAGTAATTTATTTATTAGCAATAATAATTATCGGCTAAATATTTAATTCTTTCAACGAAACCTACCTAAATATGGTTTGTTAAGGATTCTAAAAAGTCGAAATCTCTTTATCTCTTTCCAAGTAATTACAATTACAAAAAAAAACATTAGATGAACATTGATGTTAGTGTTTATGGAGATATAAACATTTTTGAATTTATAGCAATATTTAATCAACAATAATAATTGTGGAATAAATAACAATTGTTAGCAATAATGATTTATAAATAACAATTACAAGAATTAATAACAATAACACTAGTACCTACATACATAAAATTAGATACTTTGTTCAAAATGTAAACCGTTCTTCTCAATACACATTTCACTGCGACGTATCATAGAACGTCTTAAGTTAACTAAATTATGCACCCTTATTTCATTGCAAGCATCTCTAATGCGATTTTGAAGTTCCTCAAGTGTATTAACCGGAGTGGTATACACTATTTCCTTAATGAATCCCCACACAAAAAGTCAAGTGGTGTTAAATCGGGGGATCTGGGAGGCCACGCCACTGGACCTCCACGACCTATCCACCTCCCTGGATAGTTATTGTTTAGCCAATTTCTTACATTTCTGTCATAATGGGCCGGGCACCCATCAAGTTGAATCCAAGACTGTCTTCTTAAATTCAAAGGAATGACTTCCCATATATTACCATGGTGTTCTTCTAAAAATTGTAGAAAATTTTCTGAATTTACACGTTGTGGCAAGAAATAAGGTCCAAACACGTGGTTGCCGTAAATTCCAATCCAGACATTTGTACTAAATTCATGTTGAAAACTTCGTGGTCGAATGGCATGTGGGTTTTCATGTGCCCATACATGCAGATTGTGAAAATTTACTATACCACGACGAGTAAAACAAGATTCATCAGTCCACAGTATATTGGATAAGAAATCCCTATTATTTTGAATGGAGTTAAGAACCCACCTACAATAAGTAAGTCTTCGTTCAGCGTCACCTGGACATAAACCTTGAACAGGTTGAAAATGATATGGGCGTCTGTGATCCCGTTTTAAAACCCGGAAAATTTTACTTTGGGAAATACCAAGAGCAATAGCAGCACGTCGAGTACTTGTCGTTGGGTTCCTATTAAATTCCCGCAATATACGGTCTCTATCTCGTCCACGGTTGTTCTGTCGGCCCCCGGGTACATTTTTCAAACCCTGGTTAACAAATCGACAGTGGATACTCACAAAAACGGAATGATGAGGTTGTCGTCTATTTTGAAATCTTCGATACTCCCTAGCTGCGTATCTTGAATTCCCATTTGCGAACCCATAAATAAAATGAATGTCGGCTTGTTCGCTATTTGTAAATGTAAACGGCATGTTACACTAATTAAAATCTGGCAAATCACATAAAATAACTTTTTAATCTTAAAAATAATAATTAATAACGGTGAAAATATTCAAGATGAAGCAAAATTGTTTGTAGATAAACTTGTAATACGTCAAACTGTCGTTTCAAAATATGACATAATGCTTACTTGTTTTCCAAGGAGTATAATATTTTGTTGCAATTATTACGCACAGTTACAAATACGCTAGTTTTAAATGGAAATTATTTAGCAAACAACAACAAAAATTGAAACAGAAATTGGTACATGCACAAGTTTAATAAAACTTAAAGGAAATTTTTAAGACTTTTGGCAACTGCACAATAATCTATTGTATTGTAAGTACATTTGTAATTTAACAGATTTCAACATATAAAAGTATTGTATTTGAGTAAGGCTTGATATAACAAATATTTATTTTGACTACATTGGAAAAAGATAAAGAATAAGAGATTTCGGCTTTTTAGAATCCTTAACACACCATATTTAGGTAGGTTTCGTTGAAAGAATTAAATATTAATTAGCCGATAATTATTATTGCTAATAAATAAATTACTTAATTTAGTACCACATCAAACACTAAAAATCAAAATAACTAGGAACCGCACAGGAATTTCGAAACAGAAGAAGGGACATTATTTTTGTTAAACTGTATGTAGATAATGAAAATAACAGTTTTTTTTTAAATAGTCTTTGGCGTAGATGTTCTGTTTACGAAAGGGGTGGAGCACCCCTTCCACCCCGCCACTGTGCAAGTTTTTGAACATTCTTACCGCTTGTTTTATGCGCCTTAATTAATAGGCATTATCCCCCAAACATGAAAAAATCTAAGCGTTCGTTTATAAGTCAAAGAAAATTCGAGAAAAAAAATATAATAACGACATTACACTGTCAGAGAAACAACGGCCAATATCTCTAAAACTGTCGTAGTTAGAGCAAAATTACAAGAGATCAAAATTGTTACTAAGGGGCCGTATCAGATAATGTCAGTGGCGTACGAAAAAAAAGTTCAATTATGCAGAATATCCGAAGTACCCGAAAAAAGTAACATCCACTATAGTATTTTCGACAGGAACAATACAACATGTTGATCCTCTGCAGGTTAAGATATGTGTAAAATATTTAGTGAATATATCATTCCGTTCAGAAAATATTACACATTAATGTAAAAAAAAATGAAACTTTAACACCTTGTATCTTCCTTAGGAAGCTAGATCGGCCATATCTTTATAGGCACTTTTCTTTTTAAAAACGTGCGTTCTATCCCCTGTTAAAGTTTGTCTACAAAAAACTGACTCACCCTGTATAAACGTAGCAAGGTAACATTTTAAAATAATTAGTAGTAAGAATGAATTGTTCGAGAGGCCCACTGCCCGTGTAATTAGTGTAAGATTGCGTACTTTGACGTCGGTCTTAATATGAAGCTTTTTCAAAATATTACTCCTCACAGAGTTTTATCATTTTCATGTATGCACTTAAGTATGCTGCTACTTTTCAATTTTGGTAACCACATATTTCATTTTGTGTGTTAAACTTCCTGTCTTATAGACATATTTACTTTCCTTTTGTTAATAAAACAACCAAGTTTCTATATTTGTGAGTGCAGATTTACCAGGAATCATTTGCAAACAAATTAGTTTCAACATTCCAAGCAACCTAGTTGAACTTCCCGCTGCGGGATTATAGAGGACTCAAGCTCAGCAGCGAACTTTTATATTTAATAAAAATAAATGTCCAAAGAACTGGCGCCTAGGGAATTTTAGCAGTAGTATCGAGATCGTGATCGTGAATCGATCTGCAAGGGTCTTAATACCGATACTTTGATCTGCAAATTTAAATGTACCTTGAATATAAGATGGAATAATAAATTTCATCGTGCACGCGACACGTGTGAGGGGGTCTGCCCCCCTTTTAATACCATCCAATCGATCTGCCAATGCTACAGTAAGGTTGCTACTTGTAGGCTCACAGACAAAGATTATACAAAGTCACAGCATTAACTAAATAATAATTGTATCCACTATTTTTTACAAATTGAGGGGTGCTCTGCCACCCTCCGATACCGCCATCGGGGATTGATTATACCGTATAGAGGACCCTATACATGCCTCCCACAACATTCTCTCAAAAAATAGGCCTTAACCAAATAATCACTGAAAATGTCAACCGCTCTTGGTCTGTCGACAGAAAAACCTGGAAAACTACTACACTGCGCAACTTATTTAACGCACAACCAAAAAGTTAACTCAAATTTGACGTTATGTATTTTCGACAATTTTTGTTCGTTTCGGTCGAGTTTTTTTTCAAATTGTAGGTTTTTCTCTTAGGAATATCACTGTCTTAGATGTTTTGGTAAAACGAATGATTTTGATATTATACCAGGTGCTATAAAAATGTTATGTTTTGTTCCGAAATTTCAAAACGTCCTGTGGGCTATACAAGGCATTGCAAGTTATACAAGGTATAGCCAATTTAAAGCCTCATGTTTTTTCTACATTTTCTTTTTTTATTCATTTGTTTATCTCTGTTACTTCATAAAATATCCAATTTTTGAGTTGACGTGATTTTTATTAAATTTATTAACTTTCTTTTTTGTCAAGTGCTCATTATTTATTACTCATTATATTGGTTCAATGCCTCATTTTGCGTTCTGTTTTCCTTGATATCTTATAATTTATTGAGAGATGCAAGGTGTTTTAGAAGAGAAAAAGGTCTTAAAAGGACAAAAACTCAAAAAACATACCTAGAAAAATGGATTGCTTTAATCAATAAAACAACGAGTAACAGGAAACAAAACAAAAGTAAATAGAGAATTAGTGTCTGGTGTTTCCACCCCTTCCGCGAATGACCTCCCGACATCTTTGGTTCATACTTAAAACCAGTTCTGATTAGGTTCTGATCTAGGCCATTCCATAATTCGACTAGGCGTCCTTCCAATTCTTGTAAATTTTGGGGTTGTCGTCCCTCACTTCGGAACCGCCGACCGATAAAATCCCAAACATGTTCAATGGGGTTAAGGTCGGGGCTACGGGCTGGCCAGTCTATGTGATCGATTCCTACTTCTTCAAGATAATTTCTCACGATAAGACTCGTGTGGGGACGCGCATTGTCTTGCATAAGTAAAAAATTGGGTCCTATATAGGGGGCATAAGGCAAAACATGTGCTTCAAGAATGTCTGTGATGTATCTGTCAGAATTGAGATTTCCATTCACAGTTACCAAGTTCGTTCGCCCAGTCAAAGATGTTCCGCCCCACATCGTGACGGATCCACCTCCATATAAAGTTGTGTGCAAAAAATTGCATTGACTGTATCGCTCATCGGGTCTTCGGTAGACGCGATTACGTCTGTCACAATTATACAAACTGAACCTTGACTCATCAGTCCAAAGAACACGTTCCCAATCTGCTTCCATCCAATTAACATGCTCATTGGCAAAATTCAATCTGGCTCTTCGATGATCTACTGTTAATGCGGGTCCTCGAGCAGCAATCCTGGGTCTTAAATTTGCCTCCCTCAGTCGTCGGCGTACAGTTTGAACGCATATGAGTGGACCACCTGCGTCTTGAAGTTGTGCTAAATGTGTTGCAGTTATAAATCGTTGTCTTACAGCATTCACTCTTAAAAAGCGATCCTGGATAGCAGAGGTAACACGAGATCTACCTTGACCGGCCCGTCTGGAATGTTCTCCTGTTTCCGCGTTCCTTTGAATTGCTCTCGCTATAGTTGTGTGAGACACTCCCAACCTTCCAGCTATGCGGTTGTAACTCCACCCTTCACCATGTAATGTAGCTGCCTCAACACATTCATCCCGAGTTAAATTTCTGGTTTGGCGTTCCATTATTCACTAATTATTGCTGGACTGTCAACAAAAAACTAATGACACAGTTGTCAGTTTATGACGTGTAATCTTCGATTTCCATAGCTTGCTAGCTGTTTGAGTTGTCCGATAATTGCATTTCATGTGAATAAAAGCATATGGTGTTTCAAAACGGTGTATTTCATGAAGCAACAGAAAAACATGAGGCTTTAAATTGGCTATAATTGCAATAACTTGCAATACCTTGTATAACCCACAGGACGTTTTGAAATTTCGGAACAAAACATAACATTTTTATAGCACCTGGTATAACATCAAAATCATTCGTTTTACCAAAACAACTAAGACAGTGATATTCCTAAGAGAAAAACCTACACTTTGAAAAAAAAATCGACCAAAACGAACAAAAATTGTCGGAAATACATAACGTCAAATTTGAGTTAACTATTTGGTTGTGCGTTAAATAAGTTGCGCAGTGTATATAAAATAATGTATTTATTATACTAATGCATCCACAGAGTTTGCTATAATAGCTTACATCGTTTCATATTTATATTATTTAACTTGCTTATAATTTAATGGAATATCGAATATATATTTAATATTCACCATTACATTTATTATCTAGTATAGAATATAGTCATTTCCTGAATAATATCTAATTTATTTGACTTAGCGGAGATCCATGAGAATGGCGGTTTCCAGAGCCTGCCGTCCAGAAGGCTGCCCTCCCGCAGATCTATAATATCCTCCACCATGCCCATGGTGGTGCTCGCTATGGTGATGAGGAATGGCGTATATGGTAGCTATAGTAGCCAAGAGGGCAAATAACACCAACTGAAAAGATATTTGAATTTCTTAAAAATTTGTATCTACGAAAATTTCTTTTTATATTTCGGGTAGCAGTGTAAGGCTATCGAGTCTAATCTCTAAATGAAATTGAGCAAATTTGAGGTTATAATGAAGCACTTACACATCAAAGGAGCCCACAACATTGCTAAAAAGTACATCGTCTATTTATCGTTATCGGTATTTATCGTGTATTTAAGATATTGTACTTAATAATAAGAGTAGAATTAATATACCATACACTAAATAAATAAAGTGAAATATCAGAACAAAACAAAAATGAAAACGACAGGAAAATGGATTGTTTTAAAATTAGAGTAAAAAGTCAGTTTTGTTATCCTGTTTAATATGAACATATGTCTAATTTTCTTAAGATTACAAATTTGTGTGAGATTCCTTAATAAATATGCCTGCGATATAGGAAAACTTAATCAATGCGAACTTAAATTAACAAACTTATTGATCAGCAAAGTTCATAAATAAAGGGTCCGCCAATAAGCGCGCTCGATCTTTAAAATGAAATAAAGCAAGTTGTGTGAGAGGTATAAATGAAATTTATTTTTTGTTTGAAAGAGTATTCGAAGGCATTATGTATGGAAAATAATATCGGTCAAATGTCCACCTCGGCTTCGCTGGGTGGCGCGCATACGAGAAGTCCAATTTTCAATGACTCTGGCGCACAAATCGGGCTGTATTTCATCGATGGCGTGGCGTATGTTGACTTTGAGGGCATCAGTGTTTTGTGGTTGGTTTGCGTAGACCTGTGATTTAAGAAAACCCCACAAGAAATAGTCTAGTGGGGTTAAATCGCACGATCTCGGTGGCCAGTTGATGTCGCCTCCGCGCGAGATAACCATTCCTCCGAAGCGCTCGTGCAGAAGATCCATTGTGGCGCGCGCTGTGTGGCTCGTAGCGCCGTCCTGCTGAAACCACATATCCTCGACATCCATATTGTCGATTTCATGCCAGAAAAAGTTCGTTATCATGGATCTGTATCGTTCGCCGTTTACCGTGATGGACACACCATCGTCGTTCTCGAAGAAATACGGCCCGATGATGCCTCCGGCCCAAAATCCACACCAAACAGTTACCTTTGCTGGGTGCATTGCGACCTGGTGGACCTCCTGTGGATTGTTCTCGGCCCAATAACGGCAATTCTGCTTGTTGACATTCCCATTTAACCAAAAATGTGCCTCATCGCTGAAGATGATTTTGCGACCAAAATCGGGGTCGACTTCCAACTGCTCTAAAGCCCAATCAGCGAAGATACGGCGCTGTCTATGGTCGTTTATTTTGAGCTCTTGTGTCAGCTGGATCTTGTACGGATGCATGCCCAAATCCAGATGCAAGATTCGGCGAAGTGATGTTTCCGAAAGGCGGAGTTCCTGTGCGCGACGTGAAATTGACTGTCGCGGATTTTCACGCACACTATCGCGCACAGCGGCGACATTCTGGGCAGATCGGACGTTTCGACGACGCGTCGGTGTTGGCTGATTGTTCACCGAACCGGTTGCCTCGAATTTGTTAATCAAACGACGGATAGTCGACTCAGCAGGACGATCAATTGCACCGTAAAATTGGCGGAGCGCGCGGAACGTTGCTCGAACCGATGAATGATTTTCGTAATAAGTTTTAACGATTTGCACATGTTGCTCGCGGCTGAATTGGTTCATGGTGATTTGTGAAGATACACTGAATAATAACAACTACGTTTGCCAACTCTACCACAAACAACATGGCCGCCATGAGCTGTCAAAGATCGAGCGTCCCTATTGGCGGACCCTTTATTTTCAGATCATGTATACTGCCCTGTTAAGGATAAACGTCGTAACTGCAATCTTAATGAATTTCGAGATTTGTGACATATCACTTCACAACAAGCTTATGTGTCGGTTTGTTAGGTTCAAAAGCCGTAAATGTTGCTAAAACATCCAGAAAATTACATAGTTTAAATGTCGTTTAAGTAGCCGTGTTGTTAATAAAAATTGTCCACACCACAACATGTAAAAATAGATAAAATTAACATATCTCTGATACAAATTCGACAACTGGCCTTTTCTTTAATCAAATGAAATTTGTGTGTTAGTTTAACAATGTTTAAACAACTTTTAAGTTTCTAATTTTCTAATCTCGTGTCAAAAATAGTGTCTAAAGGTGGTAGTCTTGAATAATACATGTAAGTAGGTATGAATACATTTCATATAAATATTGCATATTTTAGAATATGGCCTCGAGCAAGTTTTATAGTAGTATAGCTACGCGAATGGTACAACTAGCATCAAAAATCAAAGAGCTGATTAATAAAATTGCCACATTTAAAGTCCGCCATGTTAAAAAACGAGAACATGATTTAATTCTATTTTTATCCCTCATACAGATATTCTTTTCATTCTCATTTTGTTGTAAAACTATTATTTTACTCAATAAAAAAAGGCATTTAAGTTTACTGGTTGATATCAAATAAGTACTCAAACAACCTGCCAAACCTCGTATCTGCACTTTTATACGAAAATTATTTTTTTGGCTCATTAGAATCGGTACTATATTTCACAAAATAGGTTACTCTCAAAGCGTAAGCGACATCGAAAAGGACGTAAGCGACATCGAAAAGGGCGTAAGCGACAATGAAAATGGCACAAGCGACACAGAAAATGGCGTAAGTGACACATAAAATGGCGTAAGCGACATCGAAATCGAAAATCTTATATTTTCATTTTCACAGTGAACGATTAATTTTTAAAGGCTGCTCCTGATTTTATATTGCCATCGTCAGACTCATCTAGTTCGGAAACAGAAACTATTATCAAATGTAAGGAATCTAGCATTAATATCCTAGAAAATATAGTTATTACTCCAGCACACAACGTAAACACTGATAATTGGACGCCGTTATGCAAAAAGAAACCATGCGACAAAATTACGAAATTAATATTAAGGCATTGAAAGTTGCAGAAGTAGGTAAACTATATTTTGCAGAAAAGATCCATGTAAAAATTACAGTATAACCTTAGGAAATTGGCCAAAAGAACCATTTATACACTCGAAAGCATCTTAAACTATTTTTCAAAAGGGAACCAAGTGCATAGACTCTATAATATCAGTATATCAGTGCCTTCTACGGGATGGAAGTGTGAACTTCTTGTTTGTTTTCGTTTATAAAAGTGGTGTAAAATGATTTCATGGCGTAATAATCAACTAGTGAATATGTGTAATACTACAGTTATTACAGATATTACAGAAAGCAAAGGTTTGAAACTAAATGTGACTATTAAACATTAATAATTTAATAATATCTATTTTTTATATCTGAGAGAAACAACAGGAGATATTTCAAATATCTCTTCAGAACCACCATCCATGAATCCTGAGATTGCGAAGTTGCTAGAGAATCTATCGGATGATTCGGTCAAAGATCCGGATTTTATTATAGATAGCGATGTTTCTTCTCCTATAAGGCGAAAGGTATGTCTTGATATATTTGTTCGCACCTGTTTTTCTCTAATTTTTTCCTATATTTTTCCTAGGATGATTCAAATGACGAAATTTTGTACGATGATGTACATTATGCAGCACTAATACCAGTACCCTTGGAAACTTCCACGGATACGGATTCAAGTAATGTTAAACAAAAAAAATATAGAGGAAGACCAAAAAGGGCAGAAAAAGAAAATTTGACGGTATGTCGAGGGAAGAAAGGAAAACTGACGTAAGGAAGGGGTGAATTATAAGAAGCAACGAATCGCTTCTAAGGAGTTTGTATCTTTTGATTGCCAGTGTACTTTATCATGCACAACAAAAATATCCGAAGAGCAATGCAGAAATGAGTTTAACAGAAACAGAATCTTCATTTTTACCAGTAGATATGACTCTGAAATTCGAATGGCTACGTATATACAAAAACTAGGGAAATTAGAAAATGGAAAAGGTTCAGCATTTCACTGGAAGATCGAAAACGTTTGCGGTGCAACTCAAGAAAGAAAGGATACTTTATTAAGCAGACTTAGCGGTATTATTCATAGTAATAGGTTACATTTTTGGCAAAATTTGGCAGTCAATACATTCTGAAGCAGATGATGATGAATAGTTTGGCAGTTTTTATATGACAGTTATGATATAACATCATCTCTATAACATTGTATTAAAACGTATCATAGAATAAATGTTTGATTTGATTTAACTAGTACTCTTTCATTTTTACGATGCACGACACTAATAGAGAATAATATTTGTCTTAATCTCTGTTAGGCACATTTGTCGTAACTAATAAAACTCTCCTTCAGAATTTGAAAACATCAAACATAAGTGTATAGTGAAATTTAAAATTCAAAAATAATTCATTCACATTAATTGTATTCAGTATTTCCAAATGTGCACATATACTACGTTTATCCTTAACAAGACAGTATAGTTATTGGTAAATATATCAGATTGTTGTCAACTTACGTATTTGAACATGTTGTGGTCCTGCTTTTGCTTGCTCAACTTGAATACTGACTTGACAACAAACCTTGTCCCCTTATAAACTGCTCAATACCGGAAGTACCAACGAAAAGACCCTAATTAAATTTAATTACATTTTTAACATTCAATTAGTAGGTATTCCCTTATGTCTATATCTAATGAGAAATTCATTTGGTATATTAATGAATCTTTAAGTACCTACATACGTATCTGTAGGATGCCAAAGGTTAATAGAGTTGTTTAGGAGTAATTAGCTCTGATATTGTTTTGAAATGAGTGGGTCGCAAATAGACGTGGCTGAAGACAGCATCATAGATAATGAAAAATACAGCTGAGACATAATATCATTATTTTTGCACTAATATAATATTATAAAAATTAACTAACAAAATGAAGTTAAGTAATACGTAATATCTATCTAATTACCTATTATAACACACATAATGTCTAAGAGTACCGTAAACTGGGGTTACTTTGCTACACTTTTAAAAGTAATTTTAAGAATTGCATAAACATAAATTAAAAATCGAGAGAAATAAATTTTCTTTAGCATGGTACTTGTATATGCGGTATAATAAAATTTAAATATGTGGTGGTACTTACTTGATATTACCTGGAACCTATTTTTTTGTGTTAAAGTGGAGCAAAGTTTCCCATATGTCGGGGTTACTTTGCTCCAATCGAAAATTTACATTAGAACTACTGTATTTCAACAAGTGGAGCAAAGTTAATTGGGCAATTTATTAACTTTACTCCAAGGATCACATCTGTGCAAATAATGAATTAAAAAATAATCTTAGTAATTTTTTTATTACAAAATAGCTGCAAATAACAAAAATAAAAATGGTTACTAACGCTGTCAGAATAGTAGCCTGGAATGCCAATGGGCTAATAAAACGAGCCCATGAACTAGAAGCGTTCTTATGGAACGATAAAATCGATGTAGCCTTAATCTCTGAGACTCACATAACCAGAACAAATTATTGCAAAGTAAGAGGTTATAAGGTTTATCACACTGTTCGACCAGACCTTCCCGGAAAGGGAGGAACAGCGCTGATAATCAAAGAAAACTTAAAACACTACGAGGATGCCAAATACGAAACTGCAGAAATCCAAGCGACAGCAGTGATAATGCAAATGAAATCCTACGACATCACAATTGCCGCAATATATTGCCCAGCAGGAAAAGCGCAAAAAGAAGAACACTACAGTCGCTTCTTTCGATCATTAGCAGATCGGTTCATTATTGGAGGCGACTTTAATGCCAAACACACCTATTGGGGTTCTGCTAATATAACGCCGAAAGGAAGACAACTATACACTGTTGCAAAGGCAATGTCTTGTCACTTCCAATCAACCGGCAAACCAACGTACTGGCCTACAGATAGAGAAAAAACGCCAAGCTCAGTCGACTTTTTTGTGTTACGCAATATTGCATCCGCTTATGCCAACATTGAAGAATGCTTTGACCTAGCATCTGACCATTCAGCAATTCTACTCTCATTGAGTGAACATGTAATAACCAAACAGCAACCCGCATATCTCGTTAACGGGAAAACTGATTGGGACGGATTTCGAGCAGAGCTTGAACAGAGACTTGAACTAAGCGTACCCTTGAAAAAGAAAGAACAATTAGACCATGAAGTTGAAAAGCTTATGGTTGACTTGCAGCAATCTGCGTGGAACAACACCCCCACACTGAAGTCAAGAACACCAGGTTTGAACTACATCAAAGAAATTCGAGACTTGGTTAACAAAAAAGGAAAGCCAGAAAAAAATGGCAACAAACTCGTTCGCCAGGAGACAAACGAGTGCTAAATAATCTATGCGAACAGCTCAAAAATGAAATTAAAGCCATCAAGCATGATCACTTTGAAAATTTCCTTAGGGAGTTATCATCTGACGAAAGCACCGACTACTCCCTCTGGAAGGCAACTAAATTCTTGAATAGGCCAAAGAATCATGACCCTCCCATTCGAAAAGATGATGGCAACTGGGCTTGACGAGATTAAGAGAAGGCAGAAATATTTGCTGATCACTTGGCAAATAGATTTCAGCCACATAAGCCTACTGGCATAGAAGAGATACCACAAATTACTAACAGAGATGGCACGATAATTAAGCCAATAACACCTGCTGAGATCACCAACACTATCAGAAACAATCTCAGTACAAAGAAAGCTCCAGGTTATGATCTAATAACAGCACAAATACTTAAGGAGTTGCCTCGCAAAGGCATCATGAAACTGACACATCTCTTCAATGCAGCACTACGACTCCGATACGTGCCAATACAGTGGAAGATTGCTGAAGTAATAATGATTCCCAAACCTGGCAAACCTCCTGAAAAATAGAACATCATACCGACCAATTTAGTTACTGCCGATTATATCCAAACTGTTAGAAAAGCTCCTTTTGCAGAGACTTTCCGTCTCACCAGTTTGGATTCCGTAATAAGCATTCAACTATGGATCAAGTGCATCGAATTACCGATGTAATTGAAAGAGCACTAGAAGAGAAAAATATCTGCGCAACGATATTCCTAGATGTGGCCCAAGCATTCGACCGAGAGCGGCATCAGGGCCTGGAATATAAACTAGAAAAATATTTGCCACGACAAATGAGACAAATTCTTCAGTCATACATTACTGAACGCCACTTCAAAGTTAAATATGGAGAAGAATATTCTGACCTCAAGAAGATTTGTGCTGGAGTACCTCAGGGCAGTGTCCTTGGACCTGTTTTCTACCTGCTGTACACCAACGACATCCCACAAAGCGACGGAGTAGTCACGGCAACATTCGCCGACGACACTGCTCTGCTTGTTACTGACCAAGACATACAGTCAGCCACGAACAGACTCCAAATAGCTGTCAACAATGTCACCACTGGGACAAAGAAATGAGGCGAAATCGATTCACGTCAATTTCACCAACAAGAAATATGACTATACTCCAGTGATTGTCAACCAGCAAACAATCCCACATGCCAACGAAGCAAAGTATCTAGGCATGACCCTAGATGCAAAACTTCGATGGAAAACACATGTGAAGAAGAAATGTGAGCACGTAAACCTCAAATTCAGACAAATATATTGGCTCCTTGGACGTCACTGAGTTGTCAATACACAACAAACTGATTATCTACAAGCAAATTCTGAAGCCCGTATGGACTTATGGCATCCAACTCTGGGGATGCACTAAGAAATCCAACATCAAATTAATTCAAACGTTCCAGAATAAAGTACTTCGAGGCATCGTCAAAGCACCGTGGTACATTCGCAATGAAGACATCCATCGTGACCTGAATATGCCTATGGTTGAAGATGAGATTAAGAGGTTTGCAGGCAAACATCGGAAGAGGCTGGAAAACCACGAAAACGTCAAAGTGATATCACTACTCGACAACAACGGACTTGTTCGACGGCTAAAGAGACTAAAACCGTTCGAATTAGTGTAGTGACAGTGAAAGTGCCTAGATTTCTAAGCATGATATGTCTATCACATGAACCAAGTGATTAGTGTTATGTGGAGTGTGTCACTGGATACTTATCTACTGAACAGCTAAAGTCTAGTTATTAGGAAAAAATTGTTAGATAGATTTAATCTAGTTACAATGTTCAACGTCCCTAGGGCGTTTTCTAATAAAAAAAAATCTATATACTCTTAGCTACTTGTATAAGTATATAACATACATATAATACCTCTATAAAGTTAGCACTACCACATGCGAGATGAAAGGTGGCATAATGTGATTAATTTGTCGCTTTTTTTGTCGTGCAAAAAAAAATTTTATCGCGAAATAATTTTTTTTTAAAACCAATGGTAGTGCTAACTTAGTATATAATATTATTATATAATTAATTTAATATATAATATTAATAGTAATTAATAATTAATTTAGTATATAATATTATCGATATATTATACTGGCATGACAATAGCATGACCGAATGCAAATTATAAAGATTTTAATATTACATTGATCTTATTTTCATAAGGTTTTTGTTTTCCAAATTACAGTCTGCAAGCTTAAACAATATTAAAGCAAAAAAGTATAAGGATTTTAGTATAAAGTGTTACGGGAGTGATGCCAGTTTCGTACAAAGCCAGAGTGAGAGCGAGCTAGAGCGAGACAACAAGTGGGGGCAATTGTTTTGCTAGTTTTGCTGCTCTTATCATGCTTTTACCACACTGCGGTACCGCCGTATCGGCTCATAATCGTACGATATTATGTGCTGTTTGCGAATTTCAGTGTTTTGTTTTTAATTTAAAATGGGCAAAAAGTGTTGTGTTCTGTTATGATCCATGAATGTAGGGGCATAGGAATGTCGGAAAATAGTAGAGTCAACGAGTATATCCAGAACCCCCAGCGCTCGGATTAGGACCGCGGCCAATTACGCATGGCATAACCTTGCACGCGCCGTGGGCGGAGCCTAACTCTCCGCGCTAGATACGTATAAATATCACGGGAAACAAGCACCGGGAGCGCAGTATTGTTTAGAGCTCAACATTGCATTCAGCTCCATAACATTACCATATTCATTCAACTCATTTCATTGTTTACATTCATCAGACAAGTCCAAACTTATCTGAACCATCATTAGTGCTTCATCATACACTAATCATACATTCATCGCGTAAATCATATAATCATCATTCATAAATCATTAGTGACATCCACATTCATCATCATTCATCATCCGCATTACCTAATTCCTGTTTATCATAAACATCCCTCATATCCTACCTCATACCGTTCATCGTACCTACTTACGTGTCATATCGCCATTCATATCACTCCTAATCATACCATATGGCATTACATTCATTACGTAAGTTTTAGCATTTTAATTTCATTTACAAATCACAGTTCATTTTCGTTTTATTAATTAAAAATAAATATTTCAGTTCATATACTTTCCTACGCCTTATCATTCACGAATCTCATTTTAATTTCATTTTTATTAGAGCAGTTTATCGAAATATTTTTTCGTTATCTTTTAAAAATAAATTATTTGTTTTATTTATATATAATATATATATAACAGTACTACGATACCTACCTCAATTTCCCTACCCTCTGATTTCGCCCTCAACGGTGAGTACGAGCCAACCTGCAGTCCACCAAGGATAAATCTAGGTAAGAATCAACGTCCATACTTAATAACTGATCCAGCATCACTCCAGCACATCCTCTGCAGATGGGTGTGTCACTTTGTCTCATGTTATAGAGGTGTTTCCTTACCCGGCAGTGTCCGGTTAGGATTCCTGTAACAAATCGCAGTTTACCCCTGGACATTGCCAGATAGTTCCTCGCCGTCTCTTCGCTGGGATATCTCAAGAGATTTCTGGCCAGCTGATAGCTACTTGTTTCATCCCATAACGTCTTAAATTTTATGTGGGTGTTTTCCTTTATTAATTGAAGTTTCGCTGCAACTGGTACCGTACTTGAAGGACCAGGCCCAAGGATACTCAGGTTGGCTGCCTTCTTGGCCAGTTTGTCAGCTTCTATATTGCCGTTGCATTGTGAGTGTCCTTTGACCCAGCACAGGCAGATGTTATTCATCTGACATGCTCTCACAAGTGCTTGGTGACATTTCCATGTTGATCCTTTAGTTATTTTATAATTTTTCAGGGCCAGTAGTGATTGTCTACTATCTGTGCAGATTCTTATTGTCTTGCCCGTTATTTCTCTGCGAGCAATCTCTTGTGTGGCTATGGTTATACCAGCGAGTTCTGTTTGTACTACACTGGCATTTTTATCCATAGTCCAGCTGCATCGGAGTCGCAGATTCCTGGAATATATACCACAGCCTGCTCCATCCTTTTTCTTTGATCCGTCCGTGAAGACATAGTTTACACCTTCAACGCCGGCCTCGTCTTCACCAGTAGTATGTATGGTGTAAGGTTTATCAAAGACAAGCCGAGGCGGAATACCATCTGCACATGCCTGTAAAAGGGGTATCTTTCTGACAGCCTCAGTCCACAGGCGGCTTCTGGTTTGGCCACAGCTTGCATTTGGTAGTATGCCAACAGATTTAAGGCGAGTCATGGTAGTCAGAGCCACTTCTTCTAGATGTAGGTCTAGTAGTGGAAGACACAGCATTATCTCCATTGCTCTCGTTGATGTTGTTCGCATGGCTCCGGTTATGCTCAGACAGGCAACTCTTTGTACCTGGCCTAGCTTGAGTTTTGCTGTTATTTGTTGACTCTTGGGCCACCAGACAACAGCTCCACAGGCCAACATTGGTCTTATGATAACAGTGTAAATCCACAGGACCACCCTGGGTTTCATTCCCCAGGTTTTCCCTACGGTCCTGCGACACTGCTCGTATGATATGTAGGCCTTATTTATTCTTCTTTCGAGGTAAAGATTCCAGTTTAATTTAGCATCGAAAGTTACCCCCAAGTATTTCACCTATGCTGCAAAAATTAGTGCTGTGTTTAGGAGAACAGGTGCTCTCATTGGCTCCAGTTTTCTTTCCTTGTAAAGAGTACCATTTCCGTCTTCCTGGGGTTGACGGATAGGGCATACTCCTCACACTAATTTTCGATTATTCTTAGGGCCATCTGCATTCTCTGACAGAGAGCTCCTTCGAATTTTCCATTAAGCAGTATCGTTAAGTCATCTGCGTATGCAATTGTGTAGAATCCTTCCACGTTGAGGTGGTTTAGGAGGCTGTGAAGAACCAGATTCCATAGCAGTGGTGATAAAACACCTCCCTGCGGACAGCCTTTCGCAACCAGTCCTCTTATGAGTGTCTCCTGCACTGATTTGTACTGCTCTTTTAGAGAGCATGTTGGATATCCAGCTGCTCACAGTATGAGGAACGTTCCTATGTGTTAGGGCCGCTGTGATTTTAGGAAAGGTGGTCTTGTCAAACGCACCCTCTATATCTATGAAGGCACCCTGGGTGGATTCCTTATGATCCAGGGATTTCTCAATCCGACTTGCTATCACATGGAGGGCAGTATCGGTGGATTTTCCTGGCGTGTATGCATGTTGGTTGGGGTGCACGGGATTGTTAGTCAATGTTACATCCCTCAGATATCGCTCACATAGTTTCTCCATTGTCTTCAGTAGAAATGAAGTTATGCTAATAGGACAGTATGCTTTGAGGGTGGAATAGTCCGTCCTCCCTGCTTTTGGTATGAACAATACTTTTACTTCTCTCCTAAACATCCCAACCAGGTGCGGCACGAACTCGCGTGGGATAAGAGTTAAAGCTCTCCGTCCAGCCAGCGGCCAGCGAAATTGCAGGCCGCTGCCTACAATTCCGCTGGTGGCGCCCTTAATCATTGATATTTTTTCAGAACTTTTTTATTACTTTAAATAATTTTTCCAACTTAGTTATTAAATTCTAGATATGTGCAATAAACAAATTATTGGTTATGGTTCTTAAGATTCCCATTCTTATCCCCCTAACCTATAATATCTCCAAAATATACCCACTACCTAATAACGACTCTATCTCCTTGATTCCACCTGCAACATTCTATCTGAAAAACCAGCTAGAATATACACTGCGCAACTTATTTAACGCACAACCAAAAAGTTAACTCAAATTTGACGTTATGTATTTTCGACAATTTTTGTTCGCTTTGGTCGATTTTTTTTTCAAATTGTAGGTTTTTCTCTTAGGAATATCACTGTCTTAGTTGTTTTGGTAAAACGAATGATTTTGATATTATACCATGTGCTATAAAAATGTTTTTTTCCTATGTTTTTCCTATGTTTCTTTCCGAAATTTCAAAACGTCCTGTGGGCTATACAAGGTATTGCAAGTTATTGCAATTATAGCCAATTTAAAGCCTCATGTTTTTTCTACATTTTCTTTTTTTATTCATGAGGTTTAGGAATACTGTGAAGGTACGATACGGATACGTAGAGATCAGATTTAACTAATTTTTTCTCAGTATCGTAAGCCGATACGATACGTACTAATTTTTTAGGCTTTTTTATTTACGACCGTGGTCTTTAGAGCATGAACCATAAAATAAACAGCACAAATATCCTTGAGTTGGACGTCTTGCATTTTGCCGTGGATGCTCTGTGCGGTAAGATTTGTGATGTTCTGTGGCGGAAACTGTTTTTCTCTATGAGCAGCACGCAGCACAGCATAGAATTTGGCGTTGTATTTGTGTTTGCCACCATTTTCCATTTAATGTTTTATTCGGCGTTTCGTTTTCATACGTTGTGATTATGGTGTTATTTATTTAAAGTGCGGTGTATGTTTTATACGTTTTAAAATAGTTTTTTTAGAACTAATGTGTGGCGAATAAACTATTAGACGGTGTCCCTATGTAAAAAGTGGTAATTAATATTTTCTATACGAACATCTTTAATAACTTTTGCGGTGGTTATAACCTATAAAAAAAGCTTTTAAATTTCCATCGTTCTAGAAATGTCTTTACCGCCATACTTACTGGGGCCCAACCCCTGGGCCACGATGATGGCCCAGCAACATTTAGCCGCAGCTCATGCTCAAGCACAGGCCGCTGCGGCACAGGCCCATGCCCATGCTCTGCAACAGCAAATGCCTCCACCTCATCCTAAATCAGACGTTATGACTGAAGATAAATTGCAAGAGAAAGGTATGGTATAATATATCATTAAAAAAAATAATTAACCTTCTAAATTGTATATTTTAGCTCAAAAGTGGCACCAACTGCAGTCAAAACGGTTTGCCGACAAAAGAAAATTAGGCTTTGTAGAAGCGCAAAAGGAGGATATGCCTCCAGAGCACATCCGTAAGATTATAAGAGATCATGGTGATATGAGTAGTCGTAAATATCGGCATGATAAACGTGTTTATTTGGGGTAAGCTGTAGCGTTTGCAATTCTTTAATTGGTTTTGAAATTATTGATGGAAAATTGATAATATGTACATGTTTTAGGGCGTTAAAATATATGCCACATGCTGTAATGAAACTGTTGGAGAATATGCCTATGCCATGGGAGCAAATACGGGACGTGAAAGTTTTATACCATATCACGGGAGCTATAACATTTGTTAATGAGATACCCTGGGTTATCGAGCCGGTTTATATCGCACAATGGGGGTAAGTTTCAGTTATTATTTAAAATAATCTCGTGTTGGCTTATTTTCTTGAACTGTGCAACTGTCTTGAAAAGTGCAGTTAACTTTTCCGTGAAATTAACGCACCACCGAAAAAGAAATAGTCGAAAAACAAATAGGTAGTTGGCCATGTCTCATGACAAAATTGTTTTGATTGAAATCATATCAAACCTTTGAGAGATATCCGAAGTGTTGCAATTCATTCCCAATTTTTTTTATTGCATATAAATGTTTTATCATACTGAAAAATAAGATATGCAAAATACGACGCCTTAATTCCCAGTAATAAATTTGTTATAAATTATTAAAGTGTGGCGTGCGAGCGAACCGTTTTAAATAGGTTAAAAGTCGTGTTAAATAGGTTAAGACTCGACTTGTTTTCATAGTTCGTTTGTCCGCTTTTCGGCGCAAACACCTACCGAATATTGTAGGCTGTAACGTCACTGCTGGTTTTGGGCCCCGTCAATATAGTGGAGGCATTGAAGCGTCGACCTCAGCTACCTGACAAACAAAGATGCAGCTCGAAACTTGATATTAACTAAGACATATCCACATATGATGATTAAAAAAAAAACCAAAAAAAAAGAACTTTTTTTTTCCGAAATTATTTTTTTAATCGCGTCGGAAAAAAAAATGTGTTTTTTTTTTTCGTCTTTCGTTTTTTATAATTACATCAAAGGTTCCAGCCCTATCCATCATGGAATGAATAAAATAAAATTTCTTTGAAAATGCAACAGAATATTCACATTCTTGAATATATGGGAATATGCTTACCTTCTCCCTCATAGTCATACAATGCTACACAATAGCATGGCACTTGTTCCTCGGGAAACTTTTGCTTCGCTAGAGATATAACGGAAACCTCTTCCGGCGATTGAATGAAATTATCAGGATGCTGCTGTAAGATATCCTCTTCGTTTTCGATAGTGTAGTCTACAGAAGAAAATGAAATCTGACTCACGATACCGGGGGTATTCGTGGATTGTTCCCTCTCTATGTCTAAGTAATTGTGAGGTACGTAACCTTCCTCGCTTCGATAATTCCTCGCCCTTAGCCAGCCATCCCCATCCCCCTCACCGACCACCTCCAACTGCTCGTTCTCGATGATTGTCAGCTCGTCGGGATTTTGCGCCTAATAAATTAAATTATTGTAATATACAGTTTTCAGTATTTGCTCTGTAGCGCCTTTGCTATTTATCAGAGACAAATTTTAAAAATATGTAATTTAAATTTAAATTAAAAAAATTAAAAAATATGTAATTTAATTTAAAAATAAAATTCAAAAATTCCTTGTTTGGCGTTGTAGATTTTCAAAAAAATAACGAAGAAAAAAAATAATATTCCAAAAAAAATAAGGAAAAAAAATTATATTCCTAAAAAATAAGGAAAAAAAATAATACAAAAAAAAATATTCCTTAAAAAAATAACAAGGAAAAAATAATATTCCAAAAAAAATAACAAGGAAAAAAAATAATCCTAAAAAATAAGGAAAAAAATAATATTACAAAAAAAAATATTCCTTAAAAAAATAACAAGGAAAAAAATAATATTCCAAAAAAAATAAGGAAAAAAAATATGTAATTTAATTTAAAAATAAAATTCAAAAATTCCTTTTTTGGCGTTTTTTAAAAATATCGGTGAATGTGCAGGATGTTCCATATCTCCTGGACAGCAATACTGATGTCCTTAGGAAAGACACCACATGCGCAAAAATTATGAAAATTGAGTTAAACGTGAAACAGTTCAGCTTTATTACATATTTACATAAGAAAAACCGTATTTACAAGCACAAATATATTATATTTGTAGAGGGATTCTAAACCCAGCATCTGCAAAAAGACTTGTTAAACTGAAGATTTTTCTGGGATTCCGAAAGATGAAAAATATTTAGCATATTTTGATCGTTGACAAATATTACATGAATTTATAAAATTTGAATAAAATATTACATGAATTTATAGTTGTTTTCATATTTATCCAATAATAATTTCTTTTTAACGATTCTAAAGTCTCTATAATTCCTCTATGATTAGCTTTTCCTTCATGGTGGTTTTTGACTAAAAGTATTTGTTCTTCTTTATCGGTTACAGTATTCCCTCTTTTTGTGAATCTAATTAATCTCGGTTCCTGTTCTGAGAAATGTTCTAAATATGCTTTATTAAAACTTTTATACAAAAGATCTGTATGGAAATGCATACAATTCTGAAACGGTACAGTATTTTAAAAATTCTAAAATTAATTCTTCATTATATTCAATATCATACTCGTATTCTTCCAATTTAAGGCGTCAACAAATTAATTTTTAATTTGGTTCCCATAATTTGAATAGCCATACCGACTGTCTGATCTGTGTATATTGTGGGCTTTTCCAAAAATATACGGTCTGAATGTCTTTGTAGCCCAAACAATGGCTAAAAGCTCTTTCTCTATTGTACCGTATCGTTGTTCTGATTCATTTAATGTCCTAGATGCAAAATTTCGATTGGCCCTTGTGATAAAACTGCGCCTAAAGCAACGTGAAGCGTAAAATAGGGTCTTACCTCCGAATTTTTTTACTGTACACCGATTTGCATGAAATTTTGGAATTAAGCTCATCTTACCCTTAACTTCAAAAGTGAAAATGACCCGAACTGCGCCTATGATTTTGAAAGGGTAAAAACAACCCCTTAATGGAAAAATTCACATTGAGCCATTTTATCGCTAGAAAACGCATCTAATATTAAGGGGTGAAATTGTAAAGTATTTTCTAACACACTCACTTCATATTAAAATCATTTCCAACCCCTTGAAAACCTTACTACCCTTGCGTACAACCCCTAAATTGAAAAAATCACAAAAAATTAATTTGGTATGACATAAAAAGATTAAGTATAGAGTAAATGATATTTTATGTTCTCTATTTTAATTATCGAATTGTCAACCCTCTTTCGACCCGTCAAATCAACCCCTTAATAAAAAATTGTTTAAAAAAATATTATAAGATAGCATATATTAGGAAATTCCAAACGAATAAACGGAGCACGCACAGCAGATCACCTGGCTTTTTCGTCGTTGGCCCCTCTGAGTAATACACACACTTACCTTCGTTTAACACGTTCAACGCCACCGTCGATATGACTAGCGGGCGCCAGTAGCCGCCTTCGATTTGACATGCGGACATTTTACACGATAAAAGACAATGGGAACATGAATGGCCGACACAAATTTCATGTGTGTACGGCAATAGCCGTCTTGATAACAGCAAATGTAAAACAGGTTACCGCATGTCAACCACGGGTTGACACCGGCCATGGGCGCCTGTTTACTGATGTCAACCACTGGTTGACGGCGGCGTTGAACGTGTTAAATGTGTTATATATACATATATGAACGTTGGTATGTATTCATGCCTACGTTTCCAAAATATGTGCCATAATATGTATATATATATACATAAGACAACAGTTTTGGGTCTCTATTACTGTGTACTTTCACTTTGCTCAAAAAATTCACACTCCGAAATTTTCAGTAATAAATAAAAGATGATTCGTGGATGGGTATTTTCGAAAGCAATACTTAGTATCTCGGGAAAGGTGAGGTGTGCGTCAATGAAATTTTAAGGGATGATGTCTCCCTAGATGGGTTACTACCCAGTATTCGTGGCGATGTTCGCCTGCCCGTTTAAGGGGATGAAAAAAAAATAAAAAATTCTTCGTGGATGGGTATTTTCGAAAGCAATACTTAATACACGCACACCTCCTCTTTCCGGAGATACTAAGTATTGCTTTCGAAAATACCCATCCACGAATCATCTTTTATTTTTTTTTCACCCCCTGAAACGGACAGACGAACATCGCCACGTATACTAGGTAGTAACCCATCTAGGGAGATATTATCCCTTAAAATTTCATTGAAGCACACCTCACCTATCCCTGGATACCAAGCATTGATTTCCGAAAATCCACAGAATCGTATTTTAATTTTTTTCATCCCCTTAAACGGGCATCCGAACGTCGCCACGTATACTGGATAGTAACCCATCTAGGGAGATATTATCCCTTAAAATTTCATTGAAGCACACCTCACCTATCCCTGGATACCAAGCATTGATTTCCGAAAATCCACAGAATCGTATTTTATTTTTTTCATCCCCTTAAACGGGCATGCGAACGTCGCCACGTATACTGGATAGTAACCCATCTAGGAAGATATTATCCCTTAAAATTTCATTGAAGCACACCTCACCTATCCCTGGATACCAAGCATTGATTTCCGAAAATCCACAGAATCGTATTTTATTTTTTTCATCCCCTTAAACGGGCATGCGAACGTCGCCACGTATACTGGATAGTAACCCATCTAGGGAGATATTATCCCTTAAAATTTCATTGAAGCACACCTCACCTATCCCTGGATACCAAGCATTGATTTCCGAAAATCCACAGAATCGTATTTTATTTTTTTCATCCCCTTAAACGGGCATGCGAACGTCGCCACGTATACTGGATAGTAACCCATCTAGGGAGATATTATCCCTTAAAATTTCATTGAAGCACACCTCACCTATCCCTGGATACCAAGCATTGATTTCCGAAAATCCACAGAATCGTATTTTATTTTTTTCATCCCCTTAAACGGGCATGCGAACGTCGCCACGTATACTGGATAGTAACCCATCTAGGGAGATATTATCCCTTAAAATTTCATTGAAGCACACCTCACCTATCCCTGGATACCAAGCATTGATTTCCGAAAATCCACAGAATCGTATTTTATTTTTTTCATCCCTTTAAACGGGCATGCGAACGTCGCCACGTATACTGGGTAGTAACCCATCTAGGGAGATATTGTCCCTTAAAATTTCATTGAAGCACACCTCACCTATCCCTGGATACCAAGCATTGATTTCCGAAAATCCACAGAATCGTATTTTATTTTTTTCATCCCCTTAAACGGGCATGCGAACGTCGCCACGTATACTGGATAGTAACCCATCTAGGGAGATATTATCCCTTAAAATTTCATTGAAGCACACCTCACCTATCCCTGGATACCAAGCATTGATTTCCGAAAATCCACAGAATCGTATTTTAATTTTTTTCATCCCCTTAAACGGGCATCCGAAAGTCGCCACGTATACTGGATAGTAACCCATCTAGGGAGATATTATCCCTTAAAATTTCATTGAAGCACACCTCACCTATCCCTGGATACCAAGCATTGATTTCCGAAAATCCACAGAATCGTATTTTATTTTTTTCATCCCCTTAAACGGGCATGCGAACGTCGCCACGTATACTGGATAGTAACCCATCTAGGGAGATATTATCCCTTAAAATTTCATTGAAGCACACCTCACCTATCCCTGGATACCAAGCATTGATTTCCGAAAATCCACAGAATCGTATTTTATTTTTTTCATCCCCTTAAACGGGCATGCGAACGTCGCCACGTATACTGGATAGTAACCCATCTAGGGAGATATTATCCCTTAAAATTTCATTGAAGCACACCTCACCTATCCCTGGATACCAAGCATTGATTTCCGAAAATCCACAGAATCGTATTTTATTTTTTTCATCCCCTTAAACGGGCATGCGAACGTCGCCACGTATACTGGATAGTAACCCATCTAGGGAGATATTATCCCTTAAAATTTCATTGAAGCACACCTCACCTATCCCTGGATACCAAGCATTGATTTCCGAAAATCCACAGAATCGTATTTTATTTTTTTCATCCCCTTAAACGGGCATGCGAACGTCGCCACGTATACTGGATAGTAACCCATCTAGGGAGATATTATCCCTTAAAATTTCATTGAAGCACACCTCACCTATCCCTGGATACCAAGCATTGATTTCCGAAAATCCACAGAATCGTATTTTATTTTTTTCATCCCCTTAAACGGGCATGCGAACGTCGCCACGTATACTGGATAGTAACCCATCTAGGGAGATATTATCCCTTAAAATTTCATTGAAGCACACCTCACCTATCCCTGGATACCAAGCATTGATTTCCGAAAATCCACAGAATCGTATTTTATTTTTTTCATCCCCTTAAACGGGCATGCGAACGTCGCCACGTATACTGGATAGTAACCCATCTAGGGAGATATTATCCCTTAAAATTTCATTGAAGCACACCTCACCTATCCCTGGATACCAAGCATTGATTTCCGAAAATCCACAGAATCGTATTTTATTTTTTTCATCCCCTTAAACGGGCATGCGAACGTCGCCACGTATACTGGATAGTAACCCATCTAGGGAGATATTATCCCTTAAAATTTCATTGAAGCACACCTCACCTATCCCTGGATACCAAGCATTGATTTCCGAAAATCCACAGAATCGTATTTTATTTTTTTCATCCCCTTAAACGGGCATGCGAACGTCGCCACGTATACTGGATAGTAACCCATCTAGGGAGATATTATCCCTTAAAATTTCATTGAAGCACACCTCACCTATCCCTGGATACCAAGCATTGATTTCCGAAAATCCACAGAATCGTATTTTATTTTTTTCATCCCCTTAAACGGGCATGCGAACGTCGCCACGTATACTGGATAGTAACCCATCTAGGGAGATATTATCCCTTAAAATTTCATTGAAGCACACCTCACCTATCCCTGGATACCAAGCATTGATTTCCGAAAATCCACAGAATCGTATTTTATTTTTTTCATCCCCTTAAACGGGCATGCGAACGTCGCCACGTATACTGGATAGTAACCCATCTAGGGAGATATTATCCCTTAAAATTTCATTGAAGCACACCTCACCTATCCCTGGATACCAAGCATTGATTTCCGAAAATCCACAGAATCGTATTTTATTTTTTTCATCCCCTTAAACGGGCATGCGAACGTCGCCACGTATACTGGATAGTAACCCATCTAGGGAGATATTATCCCTTAAAATTTCATTGAAGCACACCTCACCTATCCCTGGATACCAAGCATTGATTTCCGAAAATCCACAGAATCGTATTTTATTTTTTTCATCCCTTTAAACGGGCATGCGAACGTCGCCACGTATACTGGGTAGTAACCCATCTAGGGAGATATTGTCCCTTAAAATTTCATTGAAGCACACCTCACCTATCCCTGGATACCAAGCATTGATTTCCGAAAATCCACAGAATCGTATTTTATTTTTTTCATCCCCTTAAACGGGCATGCGAACGTCGCCACGTATACTGGATAGTAACCCATCTAGGGAGATATTATCCCTTAAAATTTCATTGAAGCACACCTCACCTATCCCTGGATACCAAGCATTGATTTCCGAAAATCCACAGAATCGTATTTTAATTTTTTTCATCCCCTTAAACGGGCATCCGAACGTCGCCACGTATACTGGATAGTAACCCATCTAGGGAGATATTATCCCTTAAAATTTCATTGAAGCACACCTCACCTATCCCTGGATACCAAGCATTGATTTCCGAAAATCCACAGAATCGTATTTTAATTTTTTTCATCCCCTTAAACGGGCATCCGAACGTCGCCACGTATACTGGATAGTAACCCATCTAGGGAGATATTATCCCTTAAAATTTCATTGAAGCACACCTCACCTATCCCTGGATACCAAGCATTGATTTCCGAAAATCCACAGAATCGTATTTTATTTTTTTCATCCCCTTAAACGGGCATGCGAACGTCGCCACGTATACTGGATAGTAACCCATCTAGGGAAGATAGTATCCCTTAAAATTTCATTGAAGCACACCTCACCTATCCCTGGATACCAAGCATTGATTTCCGAAAATCCACAGAATCGTATTTTATTTTTTTCATCCCCTTAAACGGGCATGCGAACGTCGCCACGTATACTGGATAGTAACCCATCTAGGGAGATATTATCCCTTAAAATTTCATTGAAGCACACCTCACCTATCCCTGGATACCAAGCATTGATTTCCGAAAATCCACAGAATCGTATTTTATTTTTTTCATCCCCTTAAACGGGCATGCGAACGTCGCCACGTATACTGGATAGTAACCCATCTAGGGAGATATTATCCCTTAAAATTTCATTGAAGCACACCTCACCTATCCCTGGATACCAAGCATTGATTTCCGAAAATCCACAGAATCGTATTTTATTTTTTTCATCCCCTTAAACGGGCATGCGAACGTCGCCACGTATACTGGATAGTAACCCATCTAGGGAGATATTATCCCTTAAAATTTCATTGAAGCACACCTCACCTATCCCTGGATACCAAGCATTGATTTCCGAAAATCCACAGAATCGTATTTTATTTTTTTCATCCCTTTAAACGGGCATGCGAACGTCGCCACGTATACTGGGTAGTAACCCATCTAGGGAGATATTGTCCCTTAAAATTTCATTGAAGCACACCTCACCTATCCCTGGATACCAAGCATTGATTTCCGAAAATCCACAGAATCGTATTTTATTTTTTTCATCCCCTTAAACGGGCATGCGAACGTCGCCACGTATACTGGATAGTAACCCATCTAGGGAGATATTATCCCTTAAAATTTCATTGAAGCACACCTCACCTATCCCTGGATACCAAGCATTGATTTCCGAAAATCCACAGAATCGTATTTTAATTTTTTTCATCCCCTTAAACGGGCATCCGAACGTCGCCACGTATACTGGATAGTAACCCATCTAGGGAGATATTATCCCTTAAAATTTCATTGAAGCACACCTCACCTATCCCTGGATACCAAGCATTGATTTCCGAAAATCCACAGAATCGTATTTTATTTTTTTCATCCCCTTAAACGGGCATGCGAACGTCGCCACGTATACTGGATAGTAACCCATCTAGGAAGATATTATCCCTTAAAATTTCATTGAAGCACACCTCACCTATCCCTGGATACCAAGCATTGATTTCCGAAAATCCACAGAATCGTATTTTATTTTTTTCATCCCCTTAAACGGGCATGCGAACGTCGCCACGTATACTGGATAGTAACCCATCTAGGGAGATATTATCCCTTAAAATTTCATTGAAGCACACCTCACCTATCCCTGGATACCAAGCATTGATTTCCGAAAATCCACAGAATCGTATTTTATTTTTTTCATCCCCTTAAACGGGCATGCGAACGTCGCCACGTATACTGGATAGTAACCCATCTAGGGAGATATTATCCCTTAAAATTTCATTGAAGCACACCTCACCTATCCCTGGATACCAAGCATTGATTTCCGAAAATCCACAGAATCGTATTTTATTTTTTTCATCCCCTTAAACGGGCATGCGAACGTCGCCACGTATACTGGATAGTAACCCATCTAGGGAGATATTATCCCTTAAAATTTCATTGAAGCACACCTCACCTATCCCTGGATACCAAGCATTGATTTCCGAAAATCCACAGAATCGTATTTTATTTTTTTCATCCCTTTAAACGGGCATGCGAACGTCGCCACGTATACTGGGTAGTAACCCATCTAGGGAGATATTGTCCCTTAAAATTTCATTGAAGCACACCTCACCTATCCCTGGATACCAAGGATTGATTTCCGAAAATCCACAGAATCGTATTTTATTTTTTTCATCCCCTTAAACGGGCATGCGAACGTCGCCACGTATACTGGATAGTAACCCATCTAGGGAGATATTATCCCTTAAAATTTCATTGAAGCACACCTCACCTATCCCTGGATACCAAGCATTGATTTCCGAAAATCCACAGAATCGTATTTTAATTTTTTTCATCCCCTTAAACGGGCATCCGAACGTCGCCACGTATACTGGATAGTAACCCATCTAGGGAGATATTATCCCTTAAAATTTCATTGAAGCACACCTCACCTATCCCTGGATACCAAGCATTGATTTCCGAAAATCCACAGAATCGTATTTTAATTTTTTTCATCCCCTTAAACGGGCATCCGAACGTCGCCACGTATACTGGATAGTAACCCATCTAGGGAGATATTATCCCTTAAAATTTCATTGAAGCACACCTCACCTATCCCTGGATACCAAGCATTGATTTCCGAAAATCCACAGAATCGTATTTTAATTTTTTTCATCCCCTTAAACGGGCATCCGAACGTCGCCACGTATACTGGATAGTAACCCATCTAGGGAGATATTATCCCTTAAAATTTCATTGAAGCACACCTCACCTATCCCTGGATACCAAGCATTGATTTCCGAAAATCCACAGAATCGTATTTTATTTTTTTCATCCCCTTAAACGGGCATGCGAACGTCGCCACGTATACTGGATAGTAACCCATCTAGGGAGATATTATCCCTTAAAATTTCATTGAAGCACACCTCACCTATCCCTGGATACCAAGCATTGATTTCCGAAAATCCACAGAATCGTATTTTATTTTTTTCATCCCCTTAAACGGGCATGCGAACGTCGCCACGTATACTGGATAGTAACCCATCTAGGGAGATATTATCCCTTAAAATTTCATTGAAGCACACCTCACCTATCCCTGGATACCAAGCATTGATTTCCGAAAATCCACAGAATCGTATTTTATTTTTTTCATCCCCTTAAACGGGCATGCGAACGTCGCCACGTATACTGGATAGTAACCCATCTAGGGAGATATTATCCCTTAAAATTTCATTGAAGCACACCTCACCTATCCCTGGATACCAAGCATTGATTTCCGAAAATCCACAGAATCGTATTTTATTTTTTTCATCCCTTTAAACGGGCATGCGAACGTCGCCACGTATACTGGGTAGTAACCCATCTAGGGAGATATTGTCCCTTAAAATTTCATTGAAGCACACCTCACCTATCCCTGGATACCAAGCATTGATTTCCGAAAATCCACAGAATCGTATTTTATTTTTTTCATCCCCTTAAACGGGCATGCGAACGTCGCCACGTATACTGGATAGTAACCCATCTAGGGAGATATTATCCCTTAAAATTTCATTGAAGCACACCTCACCTATCCCTGGATACCAAGCATTGATTTCCGAAAATCCACAGAATCGTATTTTAATTTTTTTCATCCCCTTAAACGGGCATCCGAACGTCGCCACGTATACTGGATAGTAACCCATCTAGGGAGATATTATCCCTTAAAATTTCATTGAAGCACACCTCACCTATCCCTGGATACCAAGCATTGATTTCCGAAAATCCACAGAATCGTATTTTATTTTTTTCATCCCCTTAAACGGGCATGCGAACGTCGCCACGTATACTGGATAGTAACCCATCTAGGGAGATATTATCCCTTAAAATTTCATTGAAGCACACCTCACCTATCCCTGGATACCAAGCATTGATTTCCGAAAATCCACAGAATCGTATTTTATTTTTTTCATCCCCTTAAACGGGCATGCGAACGTCGCCACGTATACTGGATAGTAACCCATCTAGGGAGATATTATCCCTTAAAATTTCATTGAAGCACACCTCACCTATCCCTGGATACCAAGCATTGATTTCCGAAAATCCACAGAATCGTATTTTATTTTTTTCATCCCTTTAAACGGGCATGCGAACGTCGCCACGTATACTGGGTAGTAACCCATCTAGGGAGATATTGTCCCTTAAAATTTCATTGAAGCACACCTCACCTATCCCTGGATACCAAGCATTGATTTCCGAAAATCCACAGAATCGTATTTTATTTTTTTCATCCCCTTAAACGGGCATGCGAACGTCGCCACGTATACTGGATAGTAACCCATCTAGGGAGATATTATCCCTTAAAATTTCATTGAAGCACACCTCACCTATCCCTGGATACCAAGCATTGATTTCCGAAAATCCACAGAATCGTATTTTAATTTTTTTCATCCCCTTAAACGGGCATCCGAACGTCGCCACGTATACTGGATAGTAACCCATCTAGGGAGATATTATCCCTTAAAATTTCATTGAAGCACACCTCACCTATCCCTGGATACCAAGCATTGATTTCCGAAAATCCACAGAATCGTATTTTAATTTTTTTCATCCCCTTAAACGGGCATCCGAACGTCGCCACGTATACTGGATAGTAACCCATCTAGGGAGATATTATCCCGTAAAATTTCATTGAAGCACACCTCACCTATCCCTGGATACCAAGCATTGATTTCCGAAAATCCACAGAATCGTATTTTATTTTTTTCATCCCCTTAAACGGGCATGCGAACGTCGCCACGTATACTGGATAGTAACCCATCTAGGGAGATATTATCCCTTAAAATTTCATTGAAGCACACCTCACCTATCCCTGGATACCAAGCATTGATTTCCGAAAATCCACAGAATCGTATTTTATTTTTTTCATCCCCTTAAACGGGCATGCGAACGTCGCCACGTATACTGGATAGTAACCCATCTAGGGAGATATTATCCCTTAAAATTTCATTGAAGCACACCTCACCTATCCCTGGATACCAAGCATTGATTTCCGAAAATCCACAGAATCGTATTTTATTTTTTTCATCCCTTTAAACGGGCATGCGAACGTCGCCACGTATACTGGGTAGTAACCCATCTAGGGAGATATTGTCCCTTAAAATTTCATTGAAGCACACCTCACCTATCCCTGGATACCAAGCATTGATTTCCGAAAATCCACAGAATCGTATTTTATTTTTTTCATCCCCTTAAACGGGCATGGGAACGTCGCCACGTATACTGGATAGTAACCCATCTAGGGAGATATTATCCCTTAAAATTTCATTGAAGCACACCTCACCTATCCCTGGATACCAAGCATTGATTTCCGAAAATCCACAGAATCGTATTTTAATTTTTTTCATCCCCTTAAACGGGCATCCGAACGTCGCCACGTATACTGGATAGTAACCCATCTAGGGAGATATTATCCCTTAAAATTTCATTGAAGCACACCTCACCTATCCCTGGATACCAAGCATTGATTTCCGAAAATCCACAGAATCGTATTTTAATTTTTTTCATCCCCTTAAACGGGCATCCGAACGTCGCCACGTATACTGGATAGTAACCCATCTAGGGAGATATTATCCCTTAAAATTTCATTGAAGCACACCTCACCTATCCCTGGATACCAAGCATTGATTTCCGAAAATCCACAGAATCGTATTTTATTTTTTTCATCCCCTTAAACGGGCATGCGAACGTCGCCACGTATACTGGATAGTAACCCATCTAGGGAGATATTATCCCTTAAAATTTCATTGAAGCACACCTCACCTATCCCTGGATACCAAGCATTGATTTCCGAAAATCCACAGAATCGTATTTTATTTTTTTCATCCCCTTAAACGGGCATGCGAACGTCGCCACGTATACTGGATAGTAACCCATCTAGGGAGATATTATCCCTTAAAATTTCATTGAAGCACACCTCACCTATCCCTGGATACCAAGCATTGATTTCCGAAAATCCACAGAATCGTATTTTATTTTTTTCATCCCCTTAAACGGGCATGCGAACGTCGCCACGTATACTGGATAGTAACCCATCTAGGGAGATATTATCCCTTAAAATTTCATTGAAGCACACCTCACCTATCCCTGGATACCAAGCATTGATTTCCGAAAATCCACAGAATCGTATTTTATTTTTTTCATCCCCTTAAACGGGCATGCGAACGTCGCCACGTATACTGGATAGTAACCCATCTAGGGAGATATTATCCCTTAAAATTTCATTGAAGCACACCTCACCTATCCCTGGATACCAAGCATTGATTTCCGAAAATCCACAGAATCGTATTTTAATTTTTTTCATCCCCTTAAACGGGCATCCGAACGTCGCCACGTATACTGGATAGTAACCCATCTAGGGAGATATTATCCCTTAAAATTTCATTGAAGCACACCTCACCTATCCCTGGATACCAAGCATTGATTTCCGAAAATCCACAGAATCGTATTTTATTTTTTTCATCCCCTTAAACGGGCATGCGAACGTCGCCACGTATACTGGATAGTAACCCATCTAGGGAGATATTATCCCTTAAAATTTCATTGAAGCACACCTCACCTATCCCTGGATACCAAGCATTGATTTCCGAAAATCCACAGAATCGTATTTTATTTTTTTCATCCCCTTAAACGGGCATGCGAACGTCGCCACGTATACTGGGTAGTAACCCATCTAGGGAGATATTATCCCTTAAAATTTCATTGAACCACATCTCACCTATCCCTGGATACCAAGCATTGATTAATTTAAAAAATGAAATCATAAGTCCGTTACTTTTGGGACTTTCCTGTGTGACAGAATGACCGCTGTAAGTCTTTTTTGTTTGTTTCTCATCAATAGATGATTTATTTTCATTGTTCTGTTTCATTTATTCGATACAAAATTAAATAAAATAATTATGGAAGTGGGATTCTGCGCGCGCTTTTTTAAAAATGCCAAAGCAACCCGCGCGCCCTCTGCATATACGTTTCAATACAGTCGGCCAGTTTTATATTGGGAATACAAAATTTGCATGGACCTGCGCGTCTCTTGGTTGTCTCTGACAGTACTGACTTAGAACTCTGAACAGTCAAATGCAGCTTGTGTATACGTTTAACCTGTAATGTTAACCTTAATATATGTTTCTCAAAGGTAATTGTGTTAAATTAAGACCCATTGAACAATATTATACAGTCCACCCAATACAAGAAGAGCCAACACCTTTGGTTTAACCGTGTAAAGGCGACGTTACACGGCGTGGGGAGTGCCACGCCTGGAGTGAAAACTCTCGCGCCACACGCCGTATAATTGTGCTGGCGTGGCGTGGCCTGCTGGGTCCCGTCGATTGGTGGTAAACTTTGCACACTTCAAAGCCGCGCTGCGCGCGAATTGGACTGGCATGCGTATACAGTTACACGGCGCGGAATCTTCGCCCGTAAATTTTAAAAATTAGTCAAATTCCGTAGATATTTAGCTAAGCACGTGACAACATGCCGTGGTCATTTGGAACCCGAAGCACAATGAGCAAACAGATAGAAATGCATGATTCCTGGATGCGAATCCAACAAAATTTTATCAGATCGTCACTGTCCAACAAAACATAGCAAGCTGCTGCACAATCGAGCATCCGTTTTCGACGAACGGACATGTTGAAATGAAAAAGAAGCCACGCGCTCGCGTGGCGAGAAACTTGTCAGTCTGCAGGTCGTGTAATCGCGATACGGCGCCTTAATATTCGAACAACTTAGAAAAACGTTAGAATCAATATTTTACGGGCCTATTCGGCATAAATCACAAATAAACAATGACATCTGTCAACAAATAAACAATGCAAACATGCATTGTTTCCAGAGGTATCTTGATGTTCTTATTTTATAATTGACACCCGTAATGTGATAAGTTTTAGTAATATCTCACGAACAGGTGGAGTGATTATATAACAATTACACATTTTTGGATTCAGAAAATCAAGGACATTATTTTGGTCTAAAAATATACGGGGTGTTCCATTTAAAAAAATCATGTTTTATTTTCCACCCTGTATATTTTACGAGATTTTTAATATCTGTTCTCAGATTATAAAAATTCATCAAAAACCGTGTCTACTCCTTTTTTTGGATGAGTTAAATCGGCAAAGGATAAGTGAGATAAGGGGGGTGTCAATCTTAAGAGACTTACCCGGTACCTACTTACCTTACATATTTAAATATTTCTTATCATATTCGTAATATCAGGGCTGGGAAAAAAAATGTTTTTTTGAAAAAAACAAAAAAACAGTTTTTTTTTAATTTAAAACAGTTTTTTTGTTTTAAAACAGTTTTTTTTTCTTGAAAAAAAAATAGTGTTTTAAAACAAATAAAACGTTTTAAACATTGTTTTAAAACTGACTAGTAAAAATTCAGCAGTAAGAATTATTATTGTTATTACGGCTCTTTACTATGGATGTGAATATTCTTCAACCTCATAATTCATAATATGCGATGTGATAAATTTTACCTAAGTAGGTAATAAAAAAAAGACTGGTTATTTGTGAGCATTTGCGAGCCGAGCGGCGGCCGTCAAAAGAACTTTTTGTAAGAATACAAACACCCCCTTAGGATAAGCTGCACGCGTAGACCTTTGTTCTTTTTTTATTAGCAACAAGCAGGTAGCTGAAGTGCGCACATGTAGATAACTTGGTAAATTTTGCGTTATAAATATATCAGTGAATAATCAGCCTTCTTCCAGCACGGTTTACTTTTTGACTGTTATTTGTATTCAAAATTTGGGATTATGAGTAGTCAGGGGCGAAAAAAAGATCCTATTTGAATAAATTACATTCAAATAAAAGTGAATACTGATCGCACAGATTCGGCGGGCCGGCCTAAAGCTGTAGCTAAGGCCGAATGTAAAAAGTGTAAAAAACAATTACCTATATTAGTAGCAAGGATGAAAAAACACCATGAAAAGTGCGTGTGTGCAGATAATTCGCTGCGAGAAAACAACGATCAGGAGCAGATAGAAATAACTATAACTAATTCCGGAAGTTCTGATTCCGATGGAGAGGATCATAGCATGCAGGAATTGCCTGATTGTGGAGGTGCAAGTAAGTAAAATGTATAAAAACGCGAAATTAAAATAGCTATCAAATTGTTTTAATTAGGTACATCACACATCCGAGCACACATTCTTATCCTAAAACTAAATCAACCAAATCTAAATCGTCTTCACTAAAATCGAATGTTGAAAATAGTCATCGCAGCCTTGATAGCTTTCTTGTAAGAACAACCCCCCAGGAAGTAAAAAAAATTGATCTTCAAGTAGCGACGTACTTTTTTGCCACAAACACGCCATTTAATCACGTTGAACAGCCGCAATTAAAAAAACTCTGCGCACTACTGCGTCCAGGCTATACTCCACCCACGAGAAAAAGGTTAAGTACGCAACTTCTTGAAGAAGTATTTGAACTTACTTTATCGGAAGCCAAAGCGGAATTGAACGGAAAAGACGTATGCATGTCTTTAGACGGCTGGTCAAATGTGCACAGGGAGCCAGTCGTTTGCACGGTAGTAACAAATGTGCAAAGTGGTAAAGTTTATCTAATCGACACCATAAATACAGAAGATAACAGCCATGACTTTGAATATCTAAAAAAATTGTCGATTGAATCAATTAAAAAATGTAAGGATTTCAAATGCAACGTGAGAAGTTTTGTGACCGATAACGCAGCAAATATGGAAAAAATGCGAAGAAACCTAGCAGAGTCAGACGAATTACTTAATAATGATATTCTTACATACGGATGTTCCTCACGTATCTTCAATTTACTTGCCCACCATATCGAAATACCTGGGATTGGAGAATTGAAAAAAAATTGTCAAATATTTCAGAAATACACATATTCCAGCCGCGAAATATAGGCAAGCTGGTGGTACAATGTTGGTACTTCCATCAGATGTGCGCTGGAATACTTTGGCAGATTGTCTGGAGTCCTACTTTACAAATTGGCACATTTTAAGCAAAATATGCACTGAAAATAGATTAACGTTTGATAAGGCAATCATCGCAAAAGTTGAAGACCTTAATATGAAAATGAATGCTCAAGACTATTTAGCAAAATTAAAAGTTATTGCAGTAGCTCTAGACAAATGTCAAAGTAATACTTGTACCATTTCCGATGCAACTGATATCTGGAAAGATGTGCTTGAATATTTTGAGAACGAAGCAACACCTGCGGGTGCAAGCAGTCAAAAAGAACTGAATTCTGTTAAAGCTCGCTACAATATGGCAATGACGGACTCTCATTTTTTAGCCTACTTATTAGACCCCGAATATAGAGGTACAAAATTGAGCGATGAAGAGGTCCATAAAGCTCTGCAATTTGTTTCTGACTATCACCCGCAAGTTATGCCAAAAATTTTATCTTTTCGGGCAAAAGCCCCACCGTTCAAAGAATATCTATTTGATGAGAACACGGTGAAAAATATCAGTTCCTTAACATGGTGGAAATCACAGAAGCAATTTATATCAGCAGAATTATCAAGTTTGACAAATCAGCTGTTTTCTACTGTAGCTTCATCAGCAGTATTTCAGAACTTTAATATAAATGAATAATAGAAAATTTATGTTATCAACCTACTTTTACTTTTAGTTTTTTTTTGTCTTATATAAACTTTATATCGTTTTTCGTTGAGAAATATAAATTCTGAGTAAAAATTCTCTGCTGGGTTTACTTATTAAAATATTTTTTTGTTTTAAAACTGCACTGAAAAAAACAGTGTTTTAAACAAATGTTTTAAAACAGTGTTTTAAAACGCATGTGTTTTTTTTTAAATGTTTTAAACATGTTTTAAAACACTGTTTTAAAATGTTTGTTTTAAAACAACCCAACCCTGCGTAATATTCGTATTTTGTTTTTTTTCCGATGTAAACAACGAAATATTGGTTCTAAAAAAATATTTAACAATCTAATAAAATATATTTTGTTTATTGCAATTTGTTTATGCCATCAGTAATTCGTGAATAAATATTATTATTTCCGAAAGGTATCAAATTCCAAAAATCATTCTTGTTAAACCCTGTAAATTTTGAAGTGTCAGGAAAACGCGTGACCTTGAAAATTTTAAAAATTTTCGCCATTAAACCTTCGCAGCCCATACGTAATAAGATTAAATTTGTCTGCCCTACCTGATGCTTTAGTCACGAGCCGCCACTGCCCCTAAGAAAAAAAATGTCTACGCCCATGAGAAACGTTGTGTAGGTCAGGGTTGCCGGTCGTTGAACTACATATACTTATTAGAGAGACTGTGGTGATAAATAAAGCAAATAAAAAAATCTTTGAAAAACAATAGAACATTCATTCACATTCTTGAATAAAGAGAATCTATCAGAAAAAAAACATCGAAATCAGACAAAAATTTCGGTTATTTTTTGGTGGTGCTTAATTTTTTATAGGGCATTTTTCTTAGATACTATTATTATAGGACAATGTGGATTATGATGCGAAGAGAGAAAAGAGATCGTAGGCATTTCAAAAGAATGCGCTTTCCGCCTTTCGACGACGAAGAGCCCCCTCTAGATTACGCCGATAATGTATTAGATGTCGAACCGCTTGAGGCTATTCAAATTGAACTAGACGCGGACGAAGACTCTGCCATTGCCAAGTGGTTCTATGACCATAAGCCACTGGTCGGTACAAAGTATGTAAATGGCCCCACATATAGGAAGTGGAACCTTTCGTTGCCCATGATGGCCACATTGTACCGCTTAGCCAATCAATTGCTAACGGATCTCGTCGACGAAAATTACTTTTATCTCTTCGATACGAAGAGTTTCTTCACGGCGAAAGCCTTGAATATGGCGATTCCGGGAGGGCCGAAGTTCGAACCGCTCATTAAAGACATGAATCCGGCGTGAGTACCAGCATCAATAATAATTAGCATTCTTATGATCTAAGAAATATTTTCTCTTCCAGAGATGAGGATTGGAACGAATTTAATGACATTAATAAAATTATTATAAGGCAGCCCATACGTACGGAGTACAGGATTGCCTTTCCTTATTTATATAATAATATGCCCCATTTTGTTCATTTGTCATGGTAAGTGCATATATTCTTATATTTTTTATTTTCTATTTGTTTGTTTTATCCAATTTTTTACACCGAAAATTTTAAAAAATGTAACAATTCTGATTATTGTGCCATTTTTATTTTCTATATAATCCCTAAAACGCTTTATCGCAGCATATACAAAAACAGTCAGCAAGCCGACTCCTCTAAAGGTAGCCACGCACATACAGTTTTTCCTCAAAGTTTGGAAATGATCCGTCAAACCTAAAAATGATCCGTCAATTTGTAGAAGACTTCATTAAAATATACGAAAGTGAGCCTTGCCTTTGGCAAACAAAGTGTAAGGAATGCCACGACGGAAATAAGAAAGATGCGGGATACGCAAAATTGACAGAAAAAAAATAAATTTGCTCGCCCGTTCTTTTTTTCGCAAGTTTTCGCAAGTCCGTAGATGCCATTGCTATACGAGTCACGAACTGACGTAAAAACCTTTCCCGGCCCGTGTGCGGGCACCGTTCGGATTAAGGCAATCCTCAGGGCCTAGAGTGCGCAGTTTTGCCTTGAGAAAAAACTGTACGTGTGAGGTAGCCTTTAACGGAAATCTGTACGCGCGCTTTTTGCCCGCGTCGCCTTTCGAAGATGCAACTCGTCGCCTTCCGAGGATACAATTCGTCGTATATGACGGGGCAGGGTTGCCAGATTATGGGATTTTATTTGCTTTGCGGGTTTTTTCCTGGGGATTTATTCTGGTGAAAAATATTTACTTGGAGAATAACAGGGTATTTCATGTCTGAGATTTAGGTTAAATATAATATACCCTGGTTCCGAAATAGTGTGTCACCAGTGTATGGATGGCGCAGGGAGATGAGGGGCGAAGGGAACGAAATTCCATAGGCGTATCATTTTAGAGGGGGCAGAATAAAAAAATTAAATAAAATATCCAAGTTATTAACATTGTTTTTAAGTGTACCTCTGATGGTTTTTTTCTATTTTCCTCAGAAAAATATTTTTATTAGATGGGGAAAAATATTTATTTGGAGAATAAGAGGGTATGTCATGTCTGAGATTTAGGTTAAATATACTATACCCTGGTTCCGAAATAGTGTGTCACCAGTATGTGGATGGCGCAGGGAGATGAGGGACGAAGGGAACGAAATTCCATAGGCGTATTATTTTAGAGGGGGCAGAATTTAAAAAAATTAAATAAAATATGATGGTTTTTTTTCTATTTTCGTCGACAAAAATCATACTTTTTATACAGGGTGGTATAAATTACATAAATTACGTCGACAAAAATCATACTTTTTATACGGGGTGGTATAAATTACAAAATCTCAAAAAATGTTTGGTTTTCGGGTAAACGCTATTATTTATTAAAAGTCTTTGTTTTCCTAAAGTAATGTCAACAAAAATTATGTTTATTATACGGGGTGGTCAAGAATTACAAAATCTTAAAATTCGGTAAGAGTAAAGTTTGTACTTTTTGATCACCACGTATAAAAAACTAACGATGATTTTGCCCCACTTATGTTTTTATACGAGGAAAAAAATTATGTTTATTATACGGGGTGGTCAAAAATTACAAAAAGAAAATTTTATTGTTTATTAAAGTTTTTACTTGCCCAAAAAATAGTAATGACGTCGGCAAAAATCATTTTTTATACGGGGTGGTCACAAATTACAAAATCTCAAAAAATGTTTAGTTTTCTGGTAAACGCTATTATTTATAAAAATTTTTGCTTTCCTAAAGACATGTCGACAAAATTTATGTTTATTATACGGGGTGGTCAAAAATTACAAAATCTTAAAATTCGGTAAGAGTAAAGTTTGTACTTTTTGATCACCACGTATAAAAAACTAATGATGATCTGTGAATTTTTGAATTTGAGGATTCTACTAATCACCTCTCGTAATAATGAAGATGTGAATAAGCAATTCAGCAAATAAGCAAACTTCAGTTATTGCAGTATTTGCAAGATACGTATCTGCTCTTGCAATGATGACTGCATTAAACAGGTGTTTCTAAAGTTTAATACACCACTGCCTTCATCAGCACCTACTTTTCTTAAGGCGCCGAGAAGATCTGCACTGACAAAAAGTTTTAAAATTTAATATTATTACTCAAAGCAAATGGCTTCTAATTTAACAATATATGATTTAGTTACTTATTGACTTATCTTTGTTGTTTAAATTTATTATTTTAACGACAGAATTAACGAAAAAAAATCCCAGGGGAAATAAAAGACTTCTACTGTAGTTACATACCTGACATGAACGTAGCCCTTAATCTAAGGGTGGATCAGAATTTGAGGGCTTTGAGTGAAATGGTTAAAATTACGACTTCTTAGATTTGCACGCCACTGACAAAATCGGTCCAGCCGTTTCGGATATTAGCCGGAAGAAACAGACAGACGGACAGAAGTTTTAAAAATTGTCTGTTTTGTTATAATTACCGTATATAAAGTGCATACGATCTCAATTGAAACCGCCTAAAAAGTCTGCAAGTCCTTCGTAAAACAAAAGCGGCCGCCTTTGACTTTGAGGGAGATGCCGACAGCAAGGTTTACAGAATATAATATTCTGTAAACTTTGCCGACAGTATGCATGAGCGGTCGCTTTGTTTTCCTGACTTTTCATGCGGTTTCAATTGATATCGTATGCACTTTACTTTCATATGCATTTAGTAAAAAGCTGTTATTTTGTCATTACAAACAGACATTTCCATTTTATTTATTAGCATAGATTATAGTTGGAATTAGCAAAGAATTACTAATATCAGTACCACATTTAATTTTATACTTATTATCCCTTAATGTATAAGTATACTAGCAATGTGGAATATTAATAGTGATGTGATATTCTCTCCATTATTGAGAACTAGATGGAGAAGCTGATAAATCACGTACATTCATGTAACTTTGCTGTGTTTGACGTTTCGGTGAAATAAATTGGAATAAGGTTTCAAATACTAAACCCTGTGATTTATCACAGGGATTGATTTTTTTTTGGTGTACACCTTTCGAAAACTACTGTAGTTCTCCTGATATATATCGTTAATTGGGAAGAAGAGTTATATCTTTAAAAAATACTTTTTCCAGTAGATCGGTTTGAAAAATTGCTGTAATTTAATTTTATCATATTTATGAAGTGTTTAAAGTTGAGAATCTGTTTGATGGTTCTGTATGAAGGATTTTGGATGTACTAAAAGCATTAACAGAGATTTTTTCTTAAGAGCTCAGTTTTAGGAAAAAAAGTGAGATATAACCGTCTTGCCTAAATTTTTTTCTAAAAATAAACAAACATGTTACTTTTAAAAGTGTCATATTAGACATTTTGGTTATAAAATGTAAAAAAAAGGCAACCATTATAAAAAAATTGTTTATTTTACTACATTCAATACAAACTTAAGGCTACTGACTTAAAAGACAGTATATAATAAAACTTAAAAAACCCGTTTTAAAAATTTTTGAATTCAAAAATTTTTTTAATACAAATTTCATTTGGAAATAATAAATTTTCTAAATCAATTTTTTTATTTTTGAAATATTTTTACAAAAATTTTGCGCAACATTTATGCGCAACCTGCGCAACATTTATGCGCAGGTGGAATTAATTTTTAGATTCAAATTTTTCTCAAAATTTTTGAATCCAGTTTTTTATAAATTTTTGAATTCAAATAATTTTCAAAATATTTGAATTCGAATTTTATTTCGAAATAATTAATTGTTTAAAACAAATTTTTTGTTGATATTTTTGAAATATTTTTTCAAAAATTTTTAATACAAATTTTTGTAATTTTATCAAATTTATTTCAAAATTTTTAATTCAAATTTTTTTCAAAACGGTGCAACATTTATGCGCAAGCAATTAATTTTTAGATTCAAATTTTTCTCAAAATTTTTGAATCCAAATTTTTTTCGAAATATTTAAAAATCTAATTATTTACGTGTAGGTAGGTATACAATTATTTTTAAAAAATTTTGAATTCAAATAATTTTCAAAATATTTCAATCCAAATTTTATTTCGAAATAATTAATTGTTTAAATCAAATTTTTTGTTGATATATTTGAAATATTTTTTCAAAATTCAATTTTCAATTTTTTCATTTAATCAAATTTATTTCAAAATTTTTAATTCAAATTTTTTTCAAAACGGCGCAACATTTATGCGCAGGTGGAATTAATTTTAAGATTCATATTTTTCTCAAAATTTTTTAATCCAATTTTTTTAATAAATTTTTGAATGCAAATTTTTTTCGAAATTTTTAAAAATCTAATTTTTTTTACGTGTAGGTATACAATTATTTTTTAAAATTTTTGAATCTAAAAAAATGTGGTTTATGTTGTAAACCCAAAATAAAACAAATGAAACAATTAAAAAGTATTGGAGCTAAATTTTCGTAAAAACTCAATAGCCAGGAACGTTTTTTTAATTAGGGAGAGCAATTCCTCTTTTTTTGCGTCTTTTATACCCCCTTTTTTCGTAAAAGCTTTATTAAAATTGTATTTCTCAACTTTTCATCTTACCTATGAAGAAGAAATGTATAACTGAAATGTAACCGTTTTCGTCAGAGGCAACTTGTTTACTCAAGGAGAATCAAAGAGTTACATCTGCCATCTCTCGGACACAACTGTAATTACACATGTGACTTTTTTCCACATAAAAGTAGACACGTTATTTGAATGATTAATGCATAAAAACCAAAAATAAAAAAAATCGAGATGTAACCCTATTCTTCCAAATGAACGATATTAAACGATGTTTTTATTTATTCTTTTATAGTTTTCTTCCTTAATATATTTTCCTTAATATCTCGAACCAAGGATGAATATGGACATTTAAAATAATAACTGCAAATGTAAAAGTTTTAAAAAAATTGAAAATATCTCATGAACGTTTAATTTTATATACAGGGGCTACATAAAGAACATTGACTAATCTGGAAATTTTCTTACCTAGGTATCATACACCCAATGTCGTGTACATCAAAACCGAGGATCCCGATTTGCCTGCATTTTATTTCGACCCGCTTATTAATCCAATATCTCACAGACATGCAGTAAAAAGTCTGGAACCACTTCCGGAGGACGATGAGGAATATATTTTACCGGAAGCTGTGCAACCTTTCTTGCAGGAAACGCCGTTATATACGGACAATACTGCCAATGGTATTGCCTTGCTTTGGGCACCTAGACCGTTTAATATGAGATCAGGTATATTAATTGCTATAATAGGCTATGGAATTGGTACATTTTCCCTTGCAACTATAATAATTAACAATTTTTTTTATTTTGTTTTTCGGACTACTTTTTTACTTTTATCTTTCTTACGTTTACTTTTTGTCGAAGTTCTAACTCCAGATCAAGGCCGGAGATCATAGTATACAGATCGGGATTGTTGTAAAACCTTATTGGTAATTGTAGGCTCATTAAATGCTTTGAAGAAAAGTAAAAAAATTATTTCAAAAAAATTTTCCGTTTTTGCCAATTTTTATCTGTGTTACAGGAAAATTCACTGACCTACACAATGTTTCTCATGGGCGTAACCATTTTTTTCTCTTATGGGGTTGAAAGTATAAGGTTTTATACTCATCGCAATCATTGTGAAACCTAATTATTAATTAAATGCTCAGTAAATGCTCTAAGAAAAAGTGCAAAACATTTTAAAAAAACTTTTTTTTTCAATTTCAAAGTTCGAACTTGGTAGATTATGGGTGAAAATCGTAGTAAACAGATTGGGATCGCTTTAAAAACTTATTAATAATTCAAAGCCCATTAAATGCTTCCTGGAAAAGTTCAGAATATTCAAAAAAAAAATTTTATTATCGGAAATCATAGTATATAGATCGGCATCGTTGTAAAACTTGAAGGCTCATTAAATGTTGTAAGAAAAAGTAAAAAAGATTAAAAAAACAATTTTTTTTCAATTTTTTTCGGACAAAGTTGGAACTCGGATTCAGAAAAGATCATGGCGGGAAATCGTAGTTAACAGATCGGGACCATTGTAGAACCTATTTATGAATCAAAATATTTGGGAAACATTTTTATTTTTTTGTTTTTATTTTTTTTGTTTTTTTAGTTTTTTTATAGCACATAATAAGCCTTTAATTACCATTTAATTTTTTTTCAAAATACTTTGCACTTTTCCGTGAAGCATTAATTGGGCGTTAATTATAAATAAGTTTTTACAACGATCCCGATCTGTTTACTACGATTTTCAGCCATGATCTGCTGAGTTCGAACTTTAAAAAATAAAAAAAAAATTTTTAAACGTTCTGCAATTTTTCTTTTACCGTATTTTGACCTACGAGAAGTCTGCCTTTTATTTGTCCCGCACGCGACGATACAAAATTATATTTTCGGGTCATTTGATCTACCAGAAGTTTGATTTTTATTTCTCCTGCACGCGACGATACAAAATTATATTTTCGGATCCTTTGACGTACTAGAAGTCTTGCTCTTTATTTGTCCTGTAAGCGAAGATACAAAAGTACATTTTCGGGTCATTTGACCTACCAGAAGTCTGCTTTTTATTTGTCCCGCACGCGACGGTACCGAAGCATATTTTCGGGTCATTTGACCTACCAGAAGTCTGCCTTTTATTTGTCCCGCGCACGACGACACAAAAGTATATTTTCGGGTCATTTGATCTACTAGAAGTCTTGCTTTCTATTTATCCTGTAAGCGAAGATACAAAAGTACATTTTCGGGTCATTTGACCTACCAGAAGTCTGCTTTTTATTTGTCCCGCATGCGACGATACCAAAGCATATTTTCGGGTCATTTGACCTACCAGAAGTCTGCCTTTTATTTGTCCCGCGCACGACGACACAAAAGTATATTTTCGGGTCATTTGATCTACTAGAAGTCTTGCTTTCTATTTGTCCTGTAAGCGAAGATACAAAAGTACATTTTCGGGTCATTTGACCTACTAGAAGTCTGCCTCTTATTTGTCCTGCACGCGATGATACAAAAGTATATTTTCATTTGACCTACCAGAAATCTACTTTTTATTTGTCGCGCACGTGATGATACCAAAGCATATTTTCGGATCATTTGACCTACTAGAAGTCTGTATTTTATTTGTCCTGCAAGCGATGATACAAAAGTGTATTTTCGGGTCATTTGACCTACTAGGAGTTTGATTTTTATTTGTCCTGCAGCCGACGATACAAAATTATATTTTCGGATCATTTGACGTACTAGAAGTCTTGCTCTTTATTTGTCCTGCAAGCGATGATACAAAAGTGTATTTTCAGGTCATTTGACCTACTAGAAGTCTGCCTTTTACTTGTCCCGCGCGCGACGACACAAAAGTATATTTTCGGGTCATTTGACCTATTAGAGCTCTGCTTTTTATTTAGCCTGCACGCGACGATACATACGTATATTTTCGGGTCATTTTGACCTACTAGAAGTCTTGCTTTTTTATTTGTCCTGTAAGCGAAGATACAAAAGTACATATTCGGGTCATTTGACCTACCAGAAGTCTGCCTCTTATTTGTCCCGCACGCGATGATACAAAAGTATATTTTCATTTGACCTACCAGAAATCTACTTTTTATTTGTCCCGCACGTGATGATACCGAAGCATATTTTCGGATCATTTGACCTACTAGAAGTCTGTATTTTATTTGTCCTGCAAGCGATGATACAAAAGTGTATTTTCGGGTCATTTGACCTACTAGGAGTTTGATTTTTATTTGTCCTGCACCTGACGAAACAAAATTATATTTTCGGATCATTTGACGTACTAGAAGTCTTGCTGTTTATTTGTCCTGTAAGCGAAGATACAAAAGTACATCTTCGGGTCATTTGACCTACTAGAAGTCTGCCTTTTATTTGTCCCGCGCGCGACGACACAAAAGTATATTTTCGGGTCATTTGACCTATTAGAGCTCTGCTTTTTATTTGGCCTGCATGCGACGATACATACGTATATTTTCGGGTCATTTGACCTACCAGAGGTCTTGCTTTTTTATTTGTCCTGTAAGCGAAGATACAAAAGTACATTTTCGGGTCATTTGACCTACCAGAAGTCTGCCTTTTATTTGTCCCGCACGCGATGATACAAAAGTATATTTTCATTTGACCTACCAGAAATCTACTTTTTATTTGTCCCGCACGCGATGATACCAAAGCATATTTTCGGATCATTTGACCTACTAGAAGTCTGTATTTTATTTGTCCTGCATGCGATGATACGAAAGTGTATTTTCGGGTCATTTGACCTACTAGGAGTTTGATTTTTATTTGTCCTGCAACCGACGATACAAAATTATATTTTCGGATCATTTGACGTACTAGAAGTCTTGCTCTTTATTTGTCCTGTAAGCGAAGATACAAAAGTACTTCTTCGGGTCATTTGACCTATTAGAAGTCTGCCTTTTATTTGTCCCGCACGCGACGACATAAACGTATATTTTCGAGTCATTTGACCTACTAGAAGTCTGCCTTTTATTTGTCCCGCGCGCGACGACAAAAGTATATTTTCGGGTCATTTGACCTATTAGAGCTCTGCTTTTTATTTGGCCTGCACGCAACGATACATAAGTATATTTTCGGGTCATTTGACCTAGTAAAAGTCTGCCTTTTATTTGTCCCGCACGCGACGACACAAAAGTACATCTTCGGGTCATTTGACCTACTAGAAGTCTGCCTTTTATTTGTCCCGCACGCGACGACACAAAAGTATATTTTCGGGTCATTTGACCTATTAGAGCTCTGCTTTTTATTTGGCCTGCACGCGACGATACATAAGTATATTTTCGGGTCATTTGACCTAGTAGAAGTCTGCCTTTTATTTGTCCCGCACGCGACGACACAAAAGTGCATCTTCGGGTCATTTGACCTAGTAGGAGTCTGCCTTTTATTTGTCCCGCACGCGACGACACAAAAGTATATTTTCGGGTCATTTGACCTATTAGAGCTCTGCTTTTTATTTGGCCTGTACGCAACGATACATAAGTATATTTTCGGGTCATTTGACCTAGTAGAAGTCTGCCTTTTATTTGTCCCGCACGCGACGACACAAAAGTACATCTTCGGGTCATTTGACCTACTAGAAGTCTGCCTTTTATTTGTCCCGCACGCGACGACACAAAAGTATATTTTCGGGTCATTTGACCTATTAGAGCTCTGCTTTTTATTTGGCCTGCACGCGACGATACATAAGTATATTTTCGTGTCATTTGACCTACTAGAAGTCTGGATTTGTCCATTCCCGGGATAAATGTAAAAACACAGTGAAACCATGAAATTTTGCATGCGATGAAGGATGAACGGGAGAAGAGTAATGTGATTTATGGCCATATTTGAAATGTTTATAAAATCATTTAATCGTCAATTTCATTATGATTTTTTTGGTAGGACGTTGTAGAAGAGCAATTGATATTCCGCTGGTGAAATCTTGGTACATGGAGCATAGTCCTCCAGGTCAACCCGTCAAAGTTAGGGTCAGTTATCAGAAATTACTAAAATACTACGTATTGAACGCTCTTAAGCATCGCCCGCCTAAACCCCAAAAGAAAAGATACCTGTTTAGGTCATTCAAGTCGACGAAATTTTTCCAAACTACCACTCTCGATTGGGTAGAAGCTGGCCTGCAAGTCTGCAGACAGGGCTACAACATGCTCAACTTGCTCATCCATAGAAAGAATCTTAATTATCTTCATTTGGATTACAATTTTAACTTGAAACCTGTTAAGACGTTAACAACGAAGGAGAGGAAGAAGTCACGTTTTGGAAATGGTAATAATCATCGGTCTCATTTAATATTATAAGCTGTTTATAAATAAATAAATGCTTTTTTTAGCTTTCCATTTATGCAGGGAGATTCTACGATTGACGAAGTTAATTATCGACTCGCATGTGCAGTACAGATTGAATAATGTTGATGCGTTCCAACTGTCCGACGGTTTGCAATACATTTTCGCACATGTCGGTCAACTTACTGGAATGTACAGATACAAATACAAGCTGATGAGGCAGATTAGGATGTGTAAAGATTTGAAGCATCTCATTTACTACAGGTTTAATACGGTGAGTGATTTTAATTAGCTTCCACATGAATCCGCAGCCTTCATATATGAAACGTTATACTTATACAGGGTGGGGTAATAGTGCGTCGGACCTCGATATTGTGCCATAATTTGTGACTTGTGCCATAATTTGCCGCTAATTAGTTGTGGAAAAATGAATTTTGTCTTGTTTTTGTTTTTTTGTTTTTTGGGGTGCTTTGCTAACTTCATATGAACTTAGCGAAGCACGGCTTTCAACATCATAAATCGAAATTTGATTTGTGCCATAATTTGCCGATAATTAGTTGTGGAAAAATTAATTTTGTCGTTTTTTTTTTGGGGTGCTTTGCTAATATATGAACTTAGCGAAGCACCCTCCAAGAAAACGGCTTTCAACATCATAAATCGAAATTTGATTTGTGCCATAATTTGCCGATAATTAGTTGTGGAAAAATTAATTTTGCCGTTTTTTTTTTGGGGTGCTTTGCTAACATCATATGAACTTAGCGAAGCACCCTCCAAGAAAACGGCTTTCAACATCATAAATCGAAATTTGATTTGTGCCATAATTTGCCGATAATTAGTTGTGGAAAAATTAATTTTGCCGTTTTTTTTTTGGGGTGCTTTGCTAACATCATATGAACTTAGCGAAGCACCCTCCAAGAAAACGGCTTTCAACATCATAAATCGAAATTTGATTTGTGCCATAATTTGCCGATAATTAGTTGTGGGAAAATTAGTTTTGCCGTTTTTTTTTTTGGGGTGCTTTGGTAATATCATATGAACTTAGCGAAGCACCCTCCAAGAAAACGGCTTTCAACATCATAAATCGAAATTTGATTTGTGCCATAATTTGCCGATAATTAGTTGTGGAAAAATTAATTTTGCCGTTTTTTTTTTGGGGTGCTTTGCTAATATCATATGAACTTAGCGAAGCACCCTCCAAGAAAACGGCTCTCAACATCATAAATCGAAATTTGATTTGTGCCATAATTTGCCGATAATTAGTTGTGGAAAAATTAGTTTTGCCGTTTTTTTTTTGGGGTGCTTTGCTAATATCATATGAACTTAGCGAAGCACCCTCCAAGAAAACGGCTTTCAACATCATAAATCGAAATTTGATTTGTGCCATAATTTGCCGATAATTAGTTGTGGAAAAATTAGTTTTGCCGTTTTTTTTTGGGGTGCTTTGCTAATATCATATGAACTTAGCGAAGCACCCTCCAAGAAAACGGCTCTCAACATCATAAATCGAAATTTGATTTGTGCCATAATTTGCCGATAATTAGTTGTGGAAAAATTAGTTTTGCCGTTTTTTTTTTGGGGTGCTTTGCTAATATCATATGAACTTAGCGAAGCACCCTCCAAGAAAACGGCTCTCAACATCATAAATCGAAATTTGATTTGTGCCATAATTTGCCGATAATTAGTTGTGGAAAAATTAGTTTTGCCGTTTTTTTTTTGGGGTGCTTTGCTAATATCATATGAACTTAGCGAAGCACCCTCCAAGAAAACGGCTCTCAACATCATAAATCGAAATTTGATTTGTGCCATAATTTGCCGATAATTAGTTGTGGAAAAATTAGTTTTGCCGTTTTTTTTTTGGGGTGCTTTGCTAATATCATATGAACTTAGCGAAGCACCCTCCAAGAAAACGGCTCTCAACATCATAAATCGAAATTTGATTTGTGCCATAATTTGCCGATAATTAGTTGTGGAAAAATTAATTTTGTCGTTTTTTTTTTGGGGTGCTTTGCTAATATCATATGAACTTAGCGAAGCACCCTCCAAGAAAACGGCTTTCAACATCATAAATCGAAATTTGACTTGTGCCATAATTTGCCGATAATTAGTTGTGGAAAAATTAGTTTTGCCGTTTTTTTTTTGGGGTGCTTTGCTAATTTCATATGAACTTAGCGAAGCACCCTCCAAGAAAACGACTTTCAACATCATAAATCGAAATTTGACTTGTGCCATAATTTGCCGATAATTAGTTGTGGAAAAATTAGTTTTGCCGTTTTTTTTTTGGGGTGCTTTGCTAACTTCATATGAACTTGGCGAAGCACCCTCGAATAAAACGACTATCAACATCATAAATCGAAATTTGATTTGGGCCATAATTTGCCGCTAATTAGCCACTAATTAGTTGTGAAAATTTGTTGTGAATACTAGTTGCCCTGCTAACTTTATATGAAGTTAGCATGGCAACATGTTATTTAAAAAAAAAACGGCGTTATTCGATCGCAACTAATTAGCGACAAAAAAATAAGTGATATAAATCGGTCTATTAATATTAAATAATTTTTTTAAATTAGTTGCCCTACTAACTTTATAAGTTACTTTAGTAAGTTTTTGTTTTTTAATTTCTTTTACAAAAAAAATTAAGAAATTGGGTGAAAATGTACCTTTTTATGTCCCAAACCCACTGTAATTTTTTTGGTTTGAAATAATTATTTTTTCACATTTTTTGACTTAATATCGCAAAAGCACCCTAATTTTCAATCGAAAATTCTCTCGTCAAAATATATGCATTTTTAAAAAAGTCGGTGGGCTTTTTGTTCGTTGGAATCTCTACTTTCTGATAGTGTAAAAAAATATACATTACTATGATAAATTTCTCAGAAAATGCAAAGAAGCGAAAAAAGCTCGAATCGAAAATTTTTTTTAAAACGTACAATTTTGAGCTATTTATTAAAATTTTCTCTTTAATTATTCGCAGAACTTAAGATTTCATGTTACATTGATAAACAAAAAAAATTACATATCCATAAAACATAAAGATTGCAAATAACATGCGAAAATAGTTGTTCTAAATATTAGATACAAAAATTCAAAAATTGAAAAATACAAAAAATGAAAAAATCAAAAATACAAAAAGATTTTAAATTTATGTGAAAAATTCAAATAACCAAGTTTTTGGTTTTTTATTTCTTTTACAAAAAAAAATTTAAGAAATTTTGTGAAAATTTCCCTTTTTATGTCCCAAACACTGTAATTTTTTTGGTTTGAAATATTTATTTTTTCACCTTATTTTGACTTAATATCGAAAAAGCACCCTAATTTTCAATCGAAAATTCTTGCGTCAAAATATGTGCTTTTTTAAAAGAGTCGGTGGGCTTTTTGTTCGTTGAAATCTCTACTTATAACTCTGCCGTAAATTATTTTTCCTTTCGTTTTTGTTCTATCTATCCTCTTCCTTTCCCAATGGGTTTCATCCTACTATTATGTTTTTTGGTTTCGAAAATTATCGACCCTGGTCTATATGATCGAAGTTCAATTACGTCTACTGTATAATATGTAGTTTATGTTCTGTGTGTGCACATTGCATTGTATACGAACAAAAATAAAATCGTTCCATTCTTAACACTCAGAATAATGTTTTTTATTTTTATTTTAGAAAGGTTTTGTTTATGTGATTTATTTATTTTTTCGTTTTATATTTTGATTATATACATTTAAGAACTTATTATTTTCTTAATGTATTTTTATTATATGAGTAAATATTTAACTGAAAATTAGCTTGTAAAAGAAATGCTAAACGAATTAGCGTCACATCTATTTGATCCAGCAAATGAATATGATGAGCTGCGCAGGGGTCCTGAAGCCAGTCAAACTGTAGGCTGGTAACCGGTATAGAAATCGGTTTTAGATTGATAATATACTGGTTGGATAACGCGCTTCTGACATGCTAGATAAAAAACTCTTTTTAACTCCGGTCTCGTATCCGGTAAGATTTTAATGAAACATTTATTCCAGGGCCCCGTGGGAAAAGGCCCCGGCTGCGGCATCTGGGCCCCGGGATGGAGAGTGTGGCTGTTCTTCATGCGAGGCATAACCCCCCTCTTAGAGAGGTGGCTGGGCAATCTGCTCTCGCGTCAATTCGAGGGTCGCCACTCGAAAGGCGTGGCCAAAACCGTGACGAAACAGCGAGTCGAGTCGCATTTCGATCTCGAATTGCGCGCCTCCGTGATGCACGACATCGTCGACATGATGCCGGAAGGTATTAAGCAGAATAAGGCTAGGACAATTCTGCAGCATTTGTCGGAAGCGTGGCGATGCTGGAAGGCGAATATCCCGTGGAAAGTTCCGGGTCTGCCGATTCCCATCGAGAACATGATTCTGCGGTACGTCAAGATGAAGGCCGACTGGTGGACGAACACGGCTCATTATAACAGGGAGAGAATCCGGCGAGGCGCGACCGTCGATAAGACGGTCTGCAAGAAAAACCTGGGCCGTCTCACACGGTTATATCTCAAAGCGGAGCAGGAACGACAGCATAACTACTTGAAGGACGGCCCTTATATCTCCCCGGAAGAAGCGGTGGCGATTTACACGACGACCGTTCATTGGCTGGAATCCAGAAGATTTGCTCCGATCCCGTTCCCCCCGCTATCGTACAAACACGACACGAAGTTACTCATCCTCGCATTGGAACGGCTCAAGGAAGCGTACAGCGTGAAATCGCGACTCAACCAGAGCCAGAGGGAGGAGCTGGGACTGATAGAGCAGGCGTACGACAACCCGCACGAGGCCCTGTCCAGGATTAAACGTCACCTCTTAACGCAGCGCGCGTTCAAAGAGGTCGGGATTGAATTCATGGACTTGTACAGTCATTTGATACCCGTTTACGACGTGGAACCGCTGGAGAAAATCACCGACGCTTATCTGGATCAGTATTTATGGTACGAGGCGGATAAGAGGCGGTTATTCCCGCCGTGGATTAAACCGGCCGATACGGAACCTCCCCCGTTGTTGGTCTATAAATGGTGTCAAGGGATTAACAACCTGCAAGACGTCTGGGACGTTAACGAGGGAGAGTGCAACGTTTTGCTCGAGTCAAAGTTCGAGAAGCTCTACGAGAAGATCGACTTGACGTTACTTAATCGGCTGCTGCGGTTGATCGTGGATCATAACATCGCGGATTACATGACGGCGAAGAATAACGTCGTGATAAACTATAAGGACATGAATCATACCAACAGTTACGGGATTATACGCGGGTTGCAGTTCGCCTCGTTTGTCACGCAGTATTACGGTCTGGTTTTGGATCTTCTGGTGTTGGGGCTGCAGCGCGCGAGCGAGATGGCCGGTCCGCCGCAGATGCCGAACGATTTCTTGACGTTCCAGGATATTCAGACGGAGACTTGTCATCCTATTCGGCTCTATTGTCGATACGTTGATAAGATTCATATGTTCTTCAGGTGAGTCGATGCGAATGGCGGTTGTTTTATGCGATTACGGCTCTCGGAGATCTCGCGACTCTCGACGGCTCGTACAGGCTCGTTTCATGTTTAGACTCAATTTTGGGCTTCATTTTTTTTTAAATGTACCAACATTTTTATTGCGCGCTTTTTCAATTGATCCTTAATATATGCGAAAATTCGGTGGATAAATCGGGTTTTTTTAACAAAAAAAATAATTTTTTTTTCAAGAAAAAAAAATTGTTTTAAAATATTAATTTTGGCAAAAATTGATTTTTGCAAAAGTAATATTTTTAAATTTTTTTGCATCTTTTTTGCATTTTTTAATCATTTTCCAAAAAATTAAATTGCAAAAAGTTTAATCTTTTTAAATTTTTTGAAAATGATCTCTTTCAGTTAGTAGCTAACAAAAAAGGAAAAACTAATTTTTTTCTTGAAAAAAATCATTTTTTTGTTTAAAAGAACCGATTTTTCGCATATATATATATATATTAACGATCAATTTAAAAAGCGCGTAATAAAAATGTTAGTACGTTTCAAGAAAATTTAAGCTCAAAATTGACTAAATATGAAAGCGTGTATGAGCTATCGATATTTTAAAAATACTTTTTCGAAAAAATCAATTTTTGCAAAAAGTAATATTTTTAAATTTTTTGAAAATGATCTTTTTCAGTTAATAGCTAACAAAAAAGGAAAGCATTTTTTTTCTTGAAAAAAAAAAATTTCTTTGTTAAATAAATCCATAATTTTTTTGTTAAAGAAAAACTGAAAAAACCAAGAGAATTTAAACTAAAAATTTACTCTAATGAAACCGTGTATGATCTATCAAGATTTTAAATTTTTTTAAAAAAAAAATCAGTATTCATGTTTAAAAAATTAGTTTAATCAAATTTTTGCAGTTTAATATTTTTAAATTTTTTGAAAATGTTTTTCAGTTAGTAGCTAACAAAAAAGGAAAAACAAATTTTTTTCTTGATTTTTTTTTTAAAAACGATTTTTCAGCCGAATTTTCGCATATATTAACAATCAATTTAAAAAGCGCGCAATAAAAATGTTAGTACATTTCAAGAAAATTTGAGCTCAAAATTGACTCTAATGAAAGCGTGTATGAGCTATCGAGATTTTAAAAATACTTTTTCGAAAAAATCAATTTTTGCAAAAAGTTTAATATTTTGAAATTTTTTGAAAATGATCTTTTTCAGTTAGTAGCTAACAAAAAAGGAAAACATTTTTTTTCTTTAAAAAAAATTGATTTTTTGTTAAAAAATTCCGATTTTTTTGTTAAAGAAAAACTGAAAAAACTAAGAAAATTTAAACTCAAAATTTACTCTAATGAAACCGTGTATGATCTATCAAGATTTTAATTTTTTTTTCAAAAAAAATCAATTTTTGCAGTTTAATATTTTTAAATTTTTTGAAAATGTTTTTCAGTTAGTAGCCAACAAAAAAGGGAAAAAAAAATTTTTCCTTGAAAAAAAATATTTAAAAAAAAAATTCGATTTTTCAGCCGAATTTTCGCATATATTAACAATCAATTTAAAAAGCGCGCAATAAAAATGTTAGTACATTTCAAGAAAATTTGAGCTCAAAATGGACTCTAATGAAAGCGTGTATGAGCTATCGAGATTTTAAAAATACTTTTTCGAAAAAATCAATTTTTGCAAAAAGTTTAATATTTTGAAATTTTTTGAAAATGATCTTTTTCAGTTAGTAGCTAACAAAAAAGGAAAACATTTTTTTTCTTGAAAAAAAATTGATTTTTTGTTAAAAAACCCGATTTTTTTGTTAAAGAAAAACTGAAAAAACTAAGAAAATTTAAACTCAAAATTTACTCTAATGAAACCGTGTATGATCTATCAAGATTTTAATTTTTTTTTCAAAAAAAATCTATTTTTGCAGTTTAATATTTTTAAATTTTTTGAAAATGTTTTTCAGTTAGTAGCCAACAAAAAAGGGAAAAAAAAATTTAAAAAAAAATCGATTTTTCAGCCGAATTTTCGCATATATTAACAATCAATTTAAAAAGCGCGCAATAAAAATGTTAGTACATTTCAAGAAAATTTAAGCTCAAAATTGACTAAATATGAAAGCGTGTATGATAAAATACTTCTTCGAAAAATTGCAAAAAGTTTAATCTTTTTAAATTTTTTGAAAATGATCTTTTTCAGTTAGTAGCTAACAAAAAAGGAAAACATTTTTTTTCTTGAAAGAAAATTGATTTTTTGTTAAAAAATCCGATTTTTTTGTTAAAGAAAAACTGAAAAAACAGAATATTTAAACTCAAAATTTACTCTAATGAAACCGTGTATATCTATCAAGATTTTAATTTTTTTTCAAAAAAAATCAATTTTTGCAGTTTAATATTTTTAAATTTTTTGAAAATGTTTTTCAGTTAGTAGCTAACTAAAAAGGAAAAACAAATTTTTTCTTGAAAAAAAATATTTAAAAAAAACTGATTTTTCAGCCGAAATTTCGCATATATTAACAATCAATTTAAAAAGCGCGCAATAAAAATGTTAGTACATTTCAAGAAAATGTAAGCTCAAAATAGACTAAATATGAAAGCGTGTATGATAAAATACGGCCTTCGAAAATTTGCAAAAAGTTTAATCTTTTTAAATTTTTTGAAAATGATCTTTTTCAGTTAGTAGCAGTTACTAGCAAAAAAGGCAAAAATTGATCGTTAATATATGCGAAAAATCGTTTTTAAAAAAAATTTTTTTGTTTTTGCTTTTTCAAAAATTTTAAAAATATTACTTTTGCAAGAATTGATTTTTTCGAAAAAGTATTTTTAAAATCTCGATCACTCATACACGCTTTCATATTTAGTCAATTTTGTGCTTAAATTTTCTTGAAATGTACCAACATTTTTATTGCCCGCTTTTTAAATTGATCGTCAATATATGCAAAAAATCGGTTGAAAAATCGGTTTTTTTAACAAAGATCGATTTTTAACTAGAAAAAAATTTGTTTTTCCTCTTTTATTAGCTACTAACTGAAAAATATCATTTTCAAAAAATTTAAAAACTACTTTTTGCAAAAATAAGATTTTTTCGAAAAAGTATTTTTAAAATATCGATAGCTCATAACGCTTTCATATTTAGTCAATTTTGAGCTTAAATTTTCTTGAAATGTACTAACATTTTTATTGCGCGCTTTTAAATTGATCGTTAATATATATTCGAAAAATCGGTTGAAAAATCGTTTTTTTTTAACAAAGAAAAACGATTTTTTTTCAAGATATTTTTTTTGCTTTTATCTTAGCTACTAACTGAAAAAGATTATTTCAAAATATTACTTTTTTCGAAAAATCGGTTGAAATATCGGGTTTTTTGTAACAAAAAATCGATTTTTTTTCAAGTTTTTCCTTTTTTGTTACTACTAACTGAAAAGGACCATTTTCAAAAAATTTCAAAATATTTTTTTACGAAAAATCGGTTGAAAAATCGGGTTCTTTGTAACAAAAAAATGTTAGCTACTAACTGAAAAACATTATCAAAAAATTAAAAAATATTAAACTGCAAAAATTGATTTTTTTTGAAAAAACAATTAAAATCTTGATAGATCATACACGGTTTCATTAGAGTAAATTTTGAGTTTAAATTCTCTTGAAATGTGTAATGGCTAATTTTTAGGTTTTCTGCCGAGGAAGCCAAAGATTTAATCCAAAGATACCTCACGGAACATCCAGATCCTAACAATGAAAATATCGTTGGATATAATAACAAGAAGTGTTGGCCTAGAGATGCGAGAATGAGGTTAATGAAACACGATGTCAATCTGTAAGTATATATTTGTTTCCTATATCAGTTTCATCAGTGGCAGTTTTTATAGGGGCCGTGCAGTATTCTGGGACATAAAGAACCGCTTGCCCAGGTCCGTTACTACGATACAATGGGAAAATAGTTTTGTCAGTGTTTACTCAAAGGACAATCCCAACTTGCTGTTTAACATGTCTGGATTTGAATGCAGAATTCTACCTAAGGTAAATTTATAATAGAAACTATTTCATTTCAGTGTTTGTATTTCTCTCCTTTCTAAAGCAGAGCTTGTAAAAAGGGAGAAAAATCACAGCATCCGTTCCCTAGTGATAAATGGTAAAAGACTTTTTATGAAAAGCAAAATCGAGGAATACACATATCGTTCATTGGGAAGAAGGGAGTTATATCTTAAAAGAATACTTTTTCCAGTAGAGCGAGCGGTTTGAAAATTGGCTGTAATTTAATTTTATCATATTTACGAAGTGTTTAAAGCTGAGAATCTGTTTGAAGGTTCTGTATGAAGGATTTTGGATGTACTAAAAGCATTAACAGAGATTTTTTCTTAAGAGCTCAGCTTTAGGAGAAAAAGTGAGATATAACCGTCTTGCCTAATTTTTTTTCTAAAAATAAAGAAACATGTTATTTTTAAAAGAGTGTCATATTAGACATTTTGGTTATAAAATGTAAAAGAAAGGCAACCATTATAAAAAATTTATTTATTTTACTACATTCAATACAGACTTAAAAGGCAGTATAAAACTATAAAAATTTTTTGATTTCAAATAATTTTTTAATACAAATTTCATTTGGAAATAATTAATTTTCTAAATCAATTTTTTTACTTTTGAAATATTTTTTCAAAAATTTTCAATTCAAATTTTTTTCAAAACGGCGCAACATTTATGCGCATTTTTCAAAATATTTGAATCAAAATTTTATTTCGAAATAATTGTTTAAATCAAATTCTTTGTTGAAATTTTTGAAATATTTTTTCAAAAATTTTTAATTGAATTTTTTTTTAAAACGGCGCAACATTTATGCGCTGGTGGAATTAATTTTTAGATTCAAATTTTTCTCAAAATTTTTTAATTCAAATTTTTTCGAAATTTTTGAAAATCTAATTATTTACGTGTAGGTATATAATTATTTTTAAAAATTTCTGAGTTCAAATAATTTTCAAAATATTTGATTCCGAATTTTATTTCGAAATAATTAATTGTTAAAATCAAATTTTGTTGATATTTTTGAAATATTTTTTCAAAAATTTTTAATTCAAATTTTTGTCATTTAATCAAATTTATTTCAAAATTTTTTATTCAAATTTTTGTCATTTAATCAAATTTATTTCAAAATTTTTAATTGAATTTTTTTCAAAACGGCGCAACATTTATGCGCAGGTGGAATTAATTTTAAGATTAAAATTAAAACAAATTTTTCAAAATTTTTTTATCCAAATTTTTTTCGAATTTTTTGAAAATCTAATTATTTACGTGTAGGTATATAATTATTTTTAAAAATTTCTGAATTCAAATAATTTTCAAAATTATTTAATGCAAATTTTATTTCGAAATAATTAATTGTTTAAATCAAATTTTGTGTTGAAAAAATATATTTTTTTAAAAATTTTTAATTCACATTTTTGTCATTTAATCAAATTTATTTCAAAATTTTTAATTGAAATATTTTTTCAAAACGGCGCAACATTTAGGCGCAGGTGGAATTAATTTTAAGATTAAAATTAAAACAAATTTTTCAAAATTTTTTAATCCAAATTTTTTTCGAATTTTTTGAAAATCTAATTATTTACGTGTATGTATATAATTATTTTTAAAAATTTCTGAATTCAAATAATTTTCAAAATATTTGAATGCAAATTTTATTTCGAAATAATTAATTGTTTAAATCAAATTTTTTGTTGATATTTTTGAAATATTTTTTCAAAAATTTTTAATTTAAATTTTTGTCATTTAATCAAATTTATTTCAAAATTTTTAATTCAAATTTTTTTCATAACGGCGCAACATTTATGCGCAGGTGGAATTAATTTTAAGATTAAAATTTAAAAAAAATTCTTAAAATTTTTTAATCCAAATTTTTTTCGAAATTTTTATAAATCAAATTTTTTTACGTGTAGGTATACAATTGTTTTAAAATTTTTGATATCAAATAATTTTTAAAATATTTGAATCTAAAAAAAAGTGGTTTATGTTGTAAACCCAAAATAAAACCAATCAAATGAAACAACTGGATAGGGGTGGAACCTTTGATGTAACTGTAACACTCGGAGTAGTTTCCACAAACACCAAAACACTTTCACTTCGCTCGACGCGCGTTTCGCCGACCAAGTTGGCATCATCCGGAGACGATTAAAACTGAATTTTTAGTTTAGTTCAGTTTTAATCGTCTCCGGATGATGCCAACTTGGTTGGCGAAACGCGCGTCGAGCGAAGTGAAAGTGTTTTGGTGTTTGTGGAAACTACTCCGAGTGTTCAAATGAAACAAGTAAAAAAATTGGAGCTAAATTTTCGTAAAAACTCATGTAATAACCAGGAACGTTTTGTTTTTTTAATTAGGGAGAGCAATTTCCCTTTTTTTGCGTCTTTTATACCCCCTTTTTTCGTAAAAGCTTTATTAAAATTGTATTTCTTATGTCAACTTTTCGTCTTACCTATGGAAGAAGAAATGTATAACTGAGATGTAACCGTTTTCGTCAGAGCCAACGTGTTTACTCAAGGAGAATCAAAGAGTTACATCTGCCATCTCTTGGACACAACTGTAATTACATATGTAACTTTTTTCCACATAAGTAGACACGTTAATTGAATTTATTAATTAACAAAAACCGAAAATAAAAAAATTCGAGATGTAACCCTATTCTTGTAACCCAAATGAACGATATATGTTACATTATGATGTCTAATTTGACATTACTTGCACTGTCAAATTTCTTCTTTAGTACTTCTTCCAGCGTCCCTGAGGTTTGGTGGTCCTCAAATGATTGAACTGAATGAATTATTGATTCAGGTTCCGTTAACGCTTCTATTTTTGTCGGTTCGTCCAGCCCATTCCGACTGATGCACGAGAAACTCGCAAAATCTTCATAACTCTTTAGTATTGGAATTCTATTTGACCTTCCGACTGTTCTGTCTGCTGATGAAACTTCAGACGGAAATTTCACTAACATCATCCTCGTCACTCGCCTCAGTTTCTTTGTCATGCGAATCTTCTAATGAAGAATTTTTTCCCACGGAGACTTGCTTTTCTTTTCTTTCTGGGTATAATTCCAATTTCACTTCTTTTCTCGTTTCTTCGAATACTTCTTTTCGTTTCTTCGAATCTTTCCTAATCACGACATCTTGAGTTTCAGGGTTATATGATTACCCTTTCGTAGTGCCATTTGGTTTGATTTATTATCCCATTTGAATCCTATTTGAATGTGTAATGTTGATTTACCGATAGAAAATCTGATTTGACAGCAATATTTTTGACATCAACGCCAACCCATAACAATTAATAAACTAAAATGCATCTATTCTCAAGAGCGCCACTAATTTTTAACGGCCATATCGCGAACTCATGCACATCGCATAACCTATACTTTTAAGACTTGTTGATTGTTGCCCGTGTTGGTTCTGTTTTTCTGTGTTGACTTTTGTTTATTCAAATACTGTGTCTTAAAATATTGGTGTGCTTTCTTATATTTCTTTTTCCCTGTTTTACTTATGTAAAGTTCATTATTATGGCAATGGATCATAACTATTGTGACAGGCTTTACCATTGCTTCACTTCAAAAAATCCTGAGGTGTTCGAGGTAAGGTTTCTTCCCTGTTCTGTCCTGTAGGCCAGTTGCTGTGGAACGATTGCGGTAAATATAGGCCGGTATTAATTCGCAGCTTTTCACCTCAAAATTCTTTGCCTAATTTAGCTTGAAATAAGGGGCATCTGGCTCGTTCTACCCCAGTCTTATTCGTACGCTCTGAACAGCCGTTTCGTTGAGGAGTGTATGCTTTGGTAACTTGGTGAATTATTCCCAGAGACATTTTAATACGGGGAGGCGCAACGGTTCATTCGTAAAACACTAGAAGAGCAGATCTATTATTGTTCTAAAAAATGCAATGAGTGCGAGAGAGGAAATGGAAGGCGGCGGCCATTCGGCAACGCTGCTTCTTCTGATTAGAGCCCATCCAGTGACGTAGTGGCGTGTCTACTTATCTATAAACAATGAGTTATGTATAAAATTATTTTTAAACGGTTTCATTTGGTTTGACTTGTGTATTTGTTTGTTTCAAATCTTGCAGTAGTTTTTTCAACTACTTCCCGATGAGCTAGAGACTTGAAATTTGGTAGGTGCTAAAGTGTTCCTACGACAATGCAATTTAATGCTTTTTTATTACAAAAAAATTAAATGGCGGATCCAAAATGGCGGACTTTGCGGTGTTTCAGGTCACTCAAAAAAATTTTTCACAATCTAAAAAAAATCAAAATGGTGGTACCAACATGGCGGACTCTCCTATTGATGAACCGATTTGTCTCGAAACTTTGCGGTATTTAAGGTTATTTTGCGGTCACTGAATACAATTTTTGACTCAGACTTAAAAAGAATCAAAATGGCGGACTAGCCTGTTTATGAACCGATTTGTCTCATACTTGAAACTTTGCGGTTTTAAGGTCACTCAATACAATTTTTGAGTCAAACTTAAAAAATCAAAATGGCGGATTATCCTATTTATGAACCCATTTGTCGCAAACTTGAAAACTTATTATTCCCAGTCCTCGATACAATTTTTGACTCAAACTTAAAAAGAATCAAAATGGCGAACTAGCCTGTTTATGAACCGATTTGTCTCATACTTGAAACTTTGCGGTTTTAAGGTCACTCAATACAATTTTTGAGTCAAACTTAAAAAATCAAAATGGCGGATTATCTTATTTATGAACCCATTTGTCGCAAACTTGAAAACTTATTATTCCCAGTCCTCGATACAATTTTTGACTCAAACTTAAAAAGAATCAAAATGGCGGACTAGCCTGTTTATGAACCGATTTGTCTCATACTTGAAACTTTGCGGTTTTAAGGTCACTCAATACAATTTTTGAGTCAAACTTAAAAAATCAAAATGGCGGATTATCCTATTTATGAACCCATTTGTCGCAAACTTGAAAACTTATTATTCCCAGTCCTCGATACAATTTTTGACTCAAACTTAAAAAGAATCAAAATGGCGGACTAGCCTGTTTATGAACCGATTTGTCTCATACTTGAAACTTTGCGGTTTTGAGGTCACTCAATACAATTTTTGAATCAAACTAAGCCTGGCAAATGTGCCGTTCGTTTAACAATTTGATCTCCCCGTGTTAAAAGGTCTGATTATTCCATTATTCCTAAGAAAACAGCTGAATTCATTGGAACAAAATTCTCCAACTCCATCTAACCTAAGAATCATAATATGGGTAACATGTTGTTTCTCAAGAATAGCTTTAAATTCTTTAAACTTACTAAAACTTTCATTTTTATTCTCATCTTCATAAAGTCATCTTCAGAAACTAACAAAATTATCGAGAACCTCGAATTGCTGTGACCTCCATTCGTCCGTCTAGGCCTGTATAAATTAATTCAAGTAAAGTGTTTGTAAATCAACACTCCTGACCTTAGAATTCCTTATTCCTTTATTATTAACGAAAATATTAATATGTTTTAGTGTCGTACGTATGGTATAAAACAAACAAAGAACTCTTAAAGAATTTTTATAACACAGTTACAAAGCAATCTCATAAAAATTCTATAGCAGTTCTAAAATGTCCTTGAATTCTGGTATAGAACAAATAAAGAACTTAAGAATAAGAACTCTTAAAGAATTTTTATAACACAGTTACAAAGCAATCTCATAAAAAATCTGTAGCATTTTAAAATGTCTTTGAATGCTTGTATAGAACAAATAAAGAACTTAAGTAAAAAGAACTCTTAAAGAATTTTTATAACACAGTTACAAAGCAATCTCATAAAAATAATAATGCAGTTTTAAATTGCTTGTATAGAACAAATAAAGAACTTAAGAATAAGAACTCTTAAAGAATTTTTATAACACAGTTACAAAGCAATCTCATAAATATTATGTAGCAGTTCTAAAATGGTGGTATAGAACAAATAAAGAACTTAAGAATAAGAACTCTTAAAGAATTTTTATAACACAGTTACAAAGCAATCTCATAAATATTGTATAGCAGTTCTAAAATGCTGGTATAGAACAAATAAAGAACTTAAGAATAAGAACTCTTAAAGAATTTTTATAACACAGTTAGAAAGCAATCTCATAAATATTATGTAGCAGTTCTAAAATGGTGGTATAGAACAAATAAAGAACTTAAGAATAAGAACTCTTAAAGAATTTTTATAACACAGTTAGAAAGCAATCTCATAAATATTATGTAGCAGTTCTAAAATGGTGGTATAGAACAAATAAAGAACTTAAGAATAAGAACTCTTAAAGAATTTTTATAACACAGTTACAAAGCAATCTCATAAAAATAATAATGCAGTTTTAAATTGCTGGTATAGAACAAATAAAGAACTTAAGAATAAGAACTCTTAAAGAATTTTTATAACACAGTTACAAAGCAATCTCATAAATATTATGTAGCAGTTCTAAAATGGTGGTATAGAACAAATAAAGAACTTAAGAATAAGAACTCTTAAAGAATTTTTATAACACAGTTACAAAGCAATCTCATAAATATTGTATAGCAGTTCTAAAATGCTGGTATAGAACAAATAAAGAACTTAAGAATAAGAACTCTTAAAGAATTTTTATAACACAGTTAGAAAGCAATCTCATAAATATTATGTAGCAGTTCTAAAATGGTGGTATAGAACAAATAAAGAACTTAAGAATAAGAACTCTTAAGAATTATCTCTCTTAACTCTTAAATAATTTTTATAACACAGTTACAAAGCAATCTCATAAATATTATATAGCAGTTCTAAAATGCTGATATAGAACAAATAAAGAACTTAAGAATAAGAACTCTTAAAGAATTTTTATAACACAGTTACAAAGCAATCTCATAAATATTATATAGCAGTTCTAAAATGCTGATATAGAACAAATAAAGAACTTAAGAATAAGAACTCTTAAGAATTATCTCTCTTAACTCTTAAATAATTTTTATAACACAGTTACAAAGCAATCTCATAAATATTATATAGCAGTTCTAAAATGCTGATATAGAACAAATAAAGAACCTAAGAATAAGAACTCTTAAGAATAAGAACTCTTAAAGAATTTTTATAACACAGTTACAAAGCAATCTCATAAATATTATATAGCAGTTCTAAAATGCTGGTATAGAACAAATAAAGAACTTAAGAATAAGAACTCTTAAGAATTATCTCTCTTAACTCTTAAATAATTTTTATAACACAGTTACAAAGCAATCTCATAAATATTATATAGCAGTTCTAAAATGCTGGTATAGAACAAATAAAGAACTTAAGAATAAGAACTCTTAAGAATAAGAACTCTTAATGAATTTTTATAACAGTTACAAAGCAATCTCATAAATATTATATAGCAGTTTTAAAATGCTGGTATAGAACAAATAAAGAACTTAAGAATAAGAACTCTTAAAGAATTTTTATAACACAGTTAGAAAGCAATCTCATAAATATTATGTAGCAGTTCTAAAATGGTGGTATAGAACAAATAAAGAACTTAAGAATAAGAACTCTTAAGAATTATCTCTCTTAACTCTTAAATAATGTTTATAACACAGTTACAAAGCAATCTCATAAATATTATATAGCAGTTCTAAAATGCTGATATAGAACAAATAAAGAACTTAAGAATAAGAACTCTTAAGAATAAGAACTCTTAAAGAATTTTTATAACACAGTTACAAAGCAATCTCATAAATATTATATAGCAGTTCTAAAATGCTGGTATAGAACAAATAAAGAACTTAAGAATAAGAACTCTTAAGAATTATCTCTCTTAACTCTTAAATAATTTTTATAACACAGTTACAAAGCAATCTCATAAATATTATATAGCAGTTCTAAAATGCTGATATAGAACAAATAAAGAACTTAAGAATAAGAACTCTTAAGAATAAGAACTCTTAAATAATTTTTATAACACAGTTACAAAGCAATCTCATAAATATTATATAGCAGTTCTAAAATGCTGGTATAGAACAAATAAAGAACTTAAGAATAAGAACTCTTAAGAATAAGAACTCTTAATGAATTTTTATAACAGTTACAAAGCAATCTCATAAATATTATATAGCAGTTTTAAAATGCTGGTATAGAACAAATAAAGAACTTAAGAATAAGAACTCTTAAAGAATTTTTATAACACAGTTAGAAAGCAATCTCATAAATATTATGTAGCAGTTCTAAAATGGTGGTATAGAACAAATAAAGAACTTAAGAATAAGAACTCTTAAAGAATTTTTATAACACAGTTAGAAAGCAATCTCATAAATATTATGTAGCAGTTCTAAAATGGTGGTATAGAACAAATAAAGAACTTAAGAATGAGAACTCTTAAGAATTATCTCTCTTAACTCTTAAATAATTTTTATAACACAGTTACAAAGCAATCTCATAAATATTATATAGCAGTTCTAAAATGCTGATATAGAACAAATAAAGAACTTAAGAATAAGAACTCTTAAGAATAAGAACTCTTAAAGAATTTTTATAACACAGTTACAAAGCAATCTCATAAATATTATATAGCAGTTCTAAAATGCTGATATAGAACAAATAAAGAACTTAAGAATAAGAACTCTTAAAGAATTTTTATAACACAGTTACAAAGCAATCTCATAAATATTATATAGCAGTTCTAAAATGCTGATATAGAACAAATAAAGAACTTAAGAATAAGAACTCTTAAGAATAAGAACTCTTAAAGAATTTTTATAACACAGTTACAAAGCAATCTCATAAATATTATATAGCAGTTCTAAAATGCTGGTATAGAACAAATAAAGAACTTAAGAATAAGAACTCTTAAGAATTATCTCTCTTAACTCTTAAATAATTTTTATAACACAGTTACAAAGCAATCTCATAAATATTATATAGCAGTTCTAAAATGCTGGTATAGAACAAATAAAGAACTTAAGAATAAGAACTCTTAAGAATTATCTCTCTTAACTCTTAAATAATTTTTATAACACAGTTACAAAGCAATCTCATAAATATTATATAGCAGTTCTAAAATGCTGGTATAGAACAAATAAAGAACTTAAGAATAAGAACTCTTAATGAATTTTTATAACAGTTACAAAGCAATCTCATAAATATTATATAGCAGTTCTAAAATGCTGGTATAGAACAAATAAAGAACTTAAGAATAAGAACTCTTAAGAATTATCTCTCTTAACTCTTAAATAATTTTTATAACACAAAGCAATCTCATAAATATTATATAGCAGTTCTAAAATGCTGGTATAGAACAAATAAAGAACTTAAGAATAAGAACTCATAAGAATAAGAACTCTTAATGAATTTTTATAACAGTTAAAAAGCAATCTCATAAATATTATATAGCAGTTTTAAAATGCTGGTATAGAACAAATAAAGAACTTAAGAATAAGAACTCTTAAAGAATTTTTATAACACAGTTAGAAAGCAATCTCATAAATATTATGTAGCAGTTCTAAAATGGTGGTATAGAACAAATAAAGAACTTAAGAATAAGAACTCTTAAGAATTATCTCTCTTAACTCTTAAATAATTTTTATAACACAGTTACAAAGCAATCTCATAAATATTATATAGCAGTTCTAAAATGCTGGTATAGAACAAATAGAGAACTTAAGAATAAGAACTCTTAATGAATTTTTATAACAGTTACAAAGCAATCTCATAAATATTATATAGCAGTTCTAAAATGCTGGTATAGAACAAATAAAGAACTTAAGAATAAGAACTCTTAAGAATTATCTCTCTTAACTCTTAAATAATTTTTATAACACAGTTACAAAGCAATCTCATAAATATTATATAGCAGTTCTAAAATGCTAATATAGAACAAATAAAGAACTTAAGAATAAGAACTCTTAAGAATAAGAACTCTTAAAGAATTTTTATAACACAGTTACAAAGCAATCTCATAAATATTATATAGCAGTTCTAAAATGCTGGTATAGAACAAATAAAGAACTTAAGAATAAGAACTCTTAAGAATTATCTCTCTTAACTCTTAAATAATTTTTATAACACAGTTACAAAGCAATCTCATAAATATTATATAGCAGTTCTAAAATGCTGGTATAGAACAAATAAAGAACTTAAGAATAAGAACTCTTAAGAATAAGAACTCTTAATGAATTTTTATAACAGTTACAAAGCAATCTCATAAATATTATATAGCAGTTTTAAAATGCTGGTATAGAACAAATAAAGAACTTAAGAATAAGAACTCTTAAGAATTATCTCTCTTAACTCTTAGATAATTTTTATAACACAGTTACAAAGCAATCTCATAAATATTATATAGCAGTTCTAAAATGCTGATATAGAACAAATAAAGAACTTAAGAATAAGAACTCTTAAGAATAAGAACTCTTAACGAATTTTTATAACACAGTTACAAAGCAATCTCATAAATATTATATAGCAGTTCTAAAATGCTGGTATAGAACAAATAAAGAACTTAAGAATAAGAACTCTTAAAGAATTTTTATAACACAGTTACAAAGCAATCTCATAAATATTATATAGTAGTTCTAAAATGCTGGTATAGAACAAATAAAGAACTTAAGAATAAGAACTCTTAAGAATTATCTCTCTTAACTCTTAAATAATTTTTATAACACAGTTACAAAGCAATCTCATAAATATTATATAGCAGTTCTAAAATGCTGGTATAGAACAAATAAAGAACTTAAGAATAAGAACTCTTAAGAATAAGAACTCTTAATGAATTTTTATAACAGTTACAAAGCAATCTCATAAATATTATATAGCAGTTTTAAAATGCTGGTATAGAACAAATAAAGAACTTAAGAATAAGAACTCCTAAAGAATTTTTATAACACAGTTACAAAGCAATCTCATAAATATTATATAGCAGTTCTAAAATGCTGGTATAGAACAAATAAAGAACTCTTAAATAAACTAAAAAAATTATCGAGAACATCGAATTGATGTGACCTCAATTCGTCCGCATAGGTCTGTATAAATTAATTCAAGTAAAGTGTTTGTTCTTAAATCACAAAAGAAAATCTAGTGTCCTTTTATATTGAATAAATGTAGCTTTAGATATAAATCAACACTCCTGACCTTAGAATTCCTTATTCCTTTATTATTTGTGAAAATATTAATATGTTTTAGTGTCGTACGCAACACGATGAGTTTACGCATAGAGACGGCGTATGGAATCTGCAACATGAAGGCAGCAAAGAAAGGACAGCTCAATGTTTCCTGAGAGTGGATGACGAGTCTATGGGTCGTTTCCATAACAGGGTCCGACAAATCCTTATGGCATCCGGCTCTACTACATTTACAAAGGTATTCGCACAAATGTACATTGATTTAATTTTTTTTTATATTGGTCATGCATTTTGTTCAGTATCCCAGCTAGCAATTTCGTGTTCTATAAAATTCTTATGAACTTTTCAAGAGCAAATATTATAGAGCAATGTGTGCTCTAAGAACATTTTGGAAATGTTCTTACAACATGTATACCATGAAAATGGCCACCGTTCTATAGAACTTTTTAGTTCTTTAAGCTGCTCTTTAAGGTCTGCAGGAAACAATAATAGAATTGTTGAATTTTTATAACACAGTTACAAGGCAATCTCATAAAAATTATACAGCAGTTCTGAAATACTGTCTTTGAATTATTATGGTATAGAACAAATAAAGAACTTGTAAATAACAAGAACTCTTACAGAGTTTTTATAACACAGTTACAAAGCATCTCATAAAAATTCTATAGCAGTTCTAAAATGTCTGAATTCTGGTATAGAACAAATAAAGAACTTAAGAATAAGAACTCGAAAGAAATTTTATAACACAGTTAGAAAGGAATATCATAAAATTATATAGCAGTTCTAAAATGTTATCTTTAAATTATGGTATAGAACAAATAAAGAACTCGTAAAGAATTTTTATAACACTGTTACAATGGAATCTCATAAAAATTCTATAGCAGTTCTAAAATGTCTTTGAATTCTGGTATAGAACAAATAAAGAATTTAAGAATAAGAACTCTTAAAGAATTTTTATGACACAGTTACATAGCAATATGATAAACATTCTATAACAGTTCTAATCTAAATTGTCTTTGAATTCTGGTATAGAATAAATAAAGAACTTAATGAGAACTCTTATAGAAATTTTATAACACAGTTATAAAGCAATCTCAAAAAATTCTATAGCAGTTCCAAAAAGGTCTTTGAATTCTGATATAGAACAAATAAAGAACTTAAAAATAAGAACTCTTAAGGAATTTTTTAACACAGTTACAAAGCAATCTCCTAAAAATTATATAGCAGTTCTAAAATGTTATCTTTAAATTATGGTATAGAATAAATAAAGAACTCTTAAAGAATAAGAACTCTTAAATAATTTTTATAACACAGTTACAAAGCAATGTCATAAAAATTCTATAGCAGTTCTAAAATTTCTTTGGATTCTGATATAGAACAAATAAAGAACTTAAGAATAAGAACTCTTAAGGAATTTTTATAACACAGTTACAAAGCAATCTCAAAAAAAAAGTCCGTGGCAGTTTTAAAATGTCTTTGAATGCTGGTATAGAACAAATAAAGAACTTGTAAATAACAAGAATTCTTAAAGAGTTTTTATAACACAGTTACAAAGCATCTCATAAAAATTCTATAGCAGTTCTAATATGTCTGAATTCTGGTATAGAACAAATGAAGAACTTAAGAATAAAAACTCGAAAGAAATTTATAACATAGAAAGCAATATCATAAAAATTATATAGCAGTTCTAAAATGTTATCTTCAAATTATGGTATAGAACAAATAAAGAACTCTTAAAGAATGTTTATAACACTGTTACAAAGCAATCTCATAAAAATTCTATAGCAGTTCTAAAATGTCTGAATTCTGCTATAGAACAAATACAAAATGTAAGAATAAGAACTCTTAAAGAATTTTTATAACACAGTTACATAGCAATATGATAAACATTCTATACCAGTTCTAATCTATAGTGTCTTTGAATGCTGGTATAGAATAAATAAAGAACTCTTAAAGAATTTTTATAACACAGTTACAAAGCAATCTCATAAAAATTCTATAGCAGTTCTAAAATGTCTTTGAATTCTGGTATAGAACAAATAAAGAACTTAAGAATAAGAACTCAAAGAATTTTTATAACTCGGTTACAAAGCAATCTGATAAAAATGATGTAGCAGTTCTAAAATGCTGTTTTTGAATTATGATATAGAACAAATAAAGAACCCTTAAAGAATAAGAACTCATGAAGAATTTTTGTAACACAGTTACAAAGTAATCATAAAAATTCTGTAGCAGTTTTAAAATGTCTTTGAATTCTGGTATAGAATAAATAAAGAACTTAACAATGAGAACTCTTAAAGAATTTTTATAACACAGTTACAAAGCAATGTCATAAATATTATATAGCAGTTCTAAAATGCTGTCTTTGGATTATGGTATTGAATGAATAAAGAACTCTTAAAGAATAAGAACTCTAAATAATTTTGATAACACAGTTACAAAGCAATGTCATAAAAAGTCTATAGCAGTTCTAAAATTTCTTTGGATTCTGGTATAGAACAAATAAAGAACTTAAGAATAAGAACTCTTAAGGAATTTTTATAACACAGTTACAAAGCAATCTCCTAAATATTATATAGCAGTTCTAAAATGTTGTGTTTGAATTATGGTATAGAACAAATAAAGAAATCTTAAAGAATTTTTTTAATACAGTTACAAAGCAATATGATAAAAATTATATAGCAGTTCTTTTTATGTCTAAATTCTGGTATATAACAAATAATGAGAACTCTTAGAGAATTTTTATAACACAGTTACAAAAGCAATCTCATAAAAATTATATAGTAGTTCTAAAATGCTGTCTTTGAATTATGGTATAGAATAAATAAAGAACTCTTAAATAATTTTTATAACACAGTTACAAAGCAATGTTATAAAAAGTCTATAGAATTTTTTTTGGATTGTGGTATAGAACAAAAAAAGAACTTAATAATAAAAACTCTTAAGGAATTTTTATAACACAGTTACAAAGCAATTTCATAAAAATTCTGTGGCAGTTTTAAAATATCTTTTATTCCTGGTATAGAACAAATAAAGAACTTAAGAATAAGAACTCTTAAGGAATTTTTATAACACATTTACAAAGCAACCTCGTAAATATTATATAGCAGTTCTAAAATGCTGTCTTTGAATTATGGTATAGAGCAACTAAAGAACTCTTAAAGAATAAGTAAGAACACTTTAAAAAAAATTATAACACAGTTTCAAAGCAATATGATAAAAATTGTATAGCAGTTCGAAAATGTCTTTAAATTCTGATATAGAACAAATAAAAAACTTAATAGGAACTCTTAAGGAATTTTTAAAACACAGTTACAAAGCAATCTCAAAAAATATATAACAGTTCTGAAATGCTGTCTTTGAATTATGGTATAGAACAAATAAGGAACTCTTAAAGAATAAGAACTCTTAAAACATTTTTATAACAGAACGATAAAAAATCTAGAGCAGTTCTAAAATGTCTTTGAATTCTGGTATAGAACAAATAAAGAACTTATGAATAAGAACTCTTAAAGTTTTTATTACACAGTTACAAAGCAACTACTGTACCATTTACTCTATATTGATTTTATATCAATTGTGTTATTATTCTCTATAACTGCTTTCAAGAGCCTTTCCCTTAGGTTCCCTGATAGCAGCTTCCAAATTTGTAATTTGTTGTCTGGAGCAAAATTGTAACTTTGAAACTCCTTACCCAATAATTCTATAAAGAAGTTACAAGTGACTTTACGGAATAATTTTATTAGAGTGTCACAGGAGATGGTATAATTCTATAAGGAACTATCACATTGGTTTTACAGTAATTTGATTCCATAAGCACCGTTGCTGTGAAACAGTTCTGTACACACTTCGCTGAGTTTAAATTTTAAGGTTCTAATTATAAGTTTCACGTAACCTCAAAATTTATGTGAAAAATTCAAATAACCGTTTTTGGTTTTTTATTTCTTTTACAAAAAAAAAATGAATAAATTTGTTGAAAATTTACCTTTTTATGTCCCACACACTAATATTTTTGGTTTGAAATATTTATTTTTTCACCTTATTTTGACTTAATAACGAAAAAGCACCCTAATTTTCAATCGAAAATTCTCGCGTCAAAAAAACTGTTTTTTTTAAAAAAAGTCGGTGGGCTTTTTGTTCGTTGAAATCTCTACTTTCTCATAGTGTAAAAAAATATACATTACTATGATAAATTTCTCAGAAAATGGAAAGAAACGAAAAAAAACTCGAATCCGAATTTTTTTTTTAATCATTATGTACACATTTGAGCTATTTATTAAAACTCACTTTAATTACTCGCAAAACTTATGATTCCATGTTACATTGATAAACAAAAAATTTACAAATCCATAAAACATTAAGATTGCAAAAATAGTTGTTCTAAATATTAAAGATGGATTTAAAGGGTTTATACAAAAAATACAACAATACAAAAATGCAAAAGTACAAAAATACTAAAATACTAAAATTCAAAAATACAAAAATACAAAATACAAAAATACTAAAATACTAAAATACTAAAATACTAAAATACTAAAATACTAAAATACTAAAATACTAAAATACTAAAATACTAAAATATTAAAATACTAAAATATTAAAATACTAAAATACTAAAATACTAAAATACTAAAATACTAAAATACTAAAATACTAAAATACTAAAATACTAAAATACCAAAATACCAAAATACTAAAATACTAAAATACAAAAATAGAGAAATATAGAAATATAGAAATATAAAAATATAAAAATACAGAAATACAATTATTGATGTTATTTTTGCTTCTTCTTATTTGATTCTGCTTTTTATTTAAATTTATAAAAATAATTTGCTAGCCGGGATATGACTCGATCTTTCTGTGTTTTTAGATTGTCAATAAATGGAATACGGCTCTAATTGGCCTGATGACTTACTTCAGAGAAGCCGTGGTAAACACACAGGAACTGCTAGACCTGTTGGTAAAATGTGAGAATAAGATTCAGACGCGTATAAAGATTGGTCTGAACTCCAAAATGCCTAGCAGATTCCCTCCGGTCGTGTTTTATACCCCTAAGGAATTGGGAGGGCTCGGTATGTTGTCCATGGGTCACGTTTTAATACCGCAGTCCGATCTGAGGTGGTCCAAGCAGACGGACGTGGGTATTACGCATTTCCGGTCCGGTATCAGTCACGATGAGGATCAGCTTATTCCAAACTTGTATCGTTATATACAGCCGTGGGAATCGGAGTTCATAGATTCGCAGAGGGTGTGGGCGGAGTACGCCCTGAAACGGCAGGAAGCTAACGCCCAAAACAGGCGGTTGACGTTGGAGGATCTGGAGGATTCGTGGGACAGAGGGATTCCTAGGATTAACACGCTTTTCCAGAAGGACAGACACACGTTGGCTTATGATAAAGGGTGGAGGATCAGAACGGAATTTAAACAATACCAGGTAAGGATTTTTCGGATACTCGATAATCAACAATTCTTTTTTCCTAAGAATTGTTAATTAATACGGGGTTATTATAAATGATAAAATATTTTTCGGAGTTTGGTCCCACTTCTGTGTGTAAAATTTTTAAAGGCCTCGGGAATGTTTCAAAGAACGCTTCGTGTAAAAAAAATGCTTTTACAAAAAATGCGCTAATTCTTATAAGCTACAAAATGGATTACAAAAATTTTAAATTCATGGCCTTCTTTAAGAGTTGCGGCGGAAAAACTTGAAATATCCGAATATTTCTAAACCGCTATTTGTTAAATCTCCGTTAGTTGAAGAGATACAGAAAAAAATTTTAAACAAAAATTTCCGGCAAAATAGAGACCTTTAATGGGGCTCTATTCATTTTTTCCAGAATTGCTGGATTTTGGGATTTACTCTTGAGGGCGTAAAAAATTTTGAACGGGTCAAGTGGAAAATAGTTACAGCAAATGCAGATTTTTTCTCGATATATCATTCCATATTTATTCATCAGAAGTAAACAAACAATTATAGAAACATTTTTCAATAAAAAACTATTTTCTTTTTTATCATACTTCATGGAAAAATATGTTAAAATATTTAAAAAAAGAGTTACTGCAATTTTTACTTCAATAAAACACAATTATAAGTAAAAACGAGTGATGAATCGGTACACGATTGGATTCATAATCCGGTTGTTCGAAAACTAATCTGACGGTGGCAGAAAACATTCGGAAGCTAATAATAATAATAATAATATGTCTTTATTCGTCTTTTAAAATTATTTGAAATAGGTACTTAAAAATTGTTAGTAATGCATTTCCAAAACTGCAGGTCTACCGGTGAAAAGTGGTGAGACACACTTCTGATGTGTTCATTTTTTAAAGGCCTCGGGAAATTTTCAAAACAACGCTTCTTGTAAAATTTACACTTTTACAAAAAATTCTTATAAGCTATAAAATGGTTTACAAAAATTTTAAATTCATGGCCTACTTTAAGAGTTGTGGCGGAAAAACTTAAACCGAATATTTCTAATTCGTAAATCCGAGATTTAACAAATAGTTAAATCTCCATTAGATGAAGAGATACAGAAAAAAATTTTAAACAAAAGTTTATTGGCAAAATAGAGACCTTTAATGGGGCTCTATATATTTTTTCCTGGAATTTTGGGATTTACTCTTGAAGGTGTTAAAAATTTTGAACGGGTCAAGTGGAAAATAGTTACAGCAAATGCAGATTTTTTCTCGATATATCATTCCATATTTATTCATCAGAAGTAAACAAATAATTATAGAAACATTTTTCAATAAAAAACTATTTTCTTTTTTATCATACTTGTCATGGAAAAATATGATAAAATATTTAAAAAAAGAGTTACTGCAATTTTTACTGCAATAAAACACAATTATAAGTAAAAACGAGTGATGAATCGGTACACGATTGGATTCATAATCCGGTTGTTCGAAAACTAATCTGACGGTGGCAGAAAACATTCGGAAGCTAATAATAATAATAATAATATGTCTTTATTCGTCTTTTAAAATTATTTGAAATAGGTACTTAAAAATTGTTAGTAATGCATTTCCAAAACTGCAGGTCTACCGGTGAAAAGTGATTCCCACTTCTGATGTGTTCAATTTTTAAAAGCCTCGGGAAATTTTCAAACTACGCTTCTTGTAAAATTTACGCTTTTACAAAAAATGCGCTAATTCTTATAAGCTACAAAATGGATTACAAAAATTTTAAATTCATGGCCTGCTTTAAGAGTTGCGACGGAGAAACTTCTGAATATTTCTACACCGTTATTTGTTAAATCTCCGTTAGTTGAAAAGATACAGAAAAAAATTTTAAACAAAAATTCGGAGTTTGGTCATTCTAATATTTTTACCCTAAATAAGCACAGAAATTTTCAATATAGTGGGTTTTTGGAAAGTGTCTATGTGTGACGGTGATGAATCAGTACACGATTGAATTCATAATCAGGTTGTTCGAAAACTAATGTGATGTTGGCAGAAAACATTCGGAAAGTAATAATAATAATAATAATAATGCACCCTAATTTCAATCGAAGATTCTCACGTCAAATCAAAAAATACAAATTTACAAAAATACAAAAGATTTTGTATTTACACCTTTTTCACATAACCTCAAAATTTATATGACAAATTCAAAAAAGTTTTTGGCTTTTTATTTCTTTTACAAAAAAAAATAAGAAATTGGGTGAAAATGTACCTTTTTATGTCCCAAACACACTGTAATTTTTTTGGTTTGAAATATTTGTTTTTTCACCTTATTTTGACTTAATAACGAAAAAGCACCCTAATTTCAATCGAAAATTCTCGCGTCAAAATAACTGAAAAAATATAAAAATTCAAAAAATACAAGTTTACAAAAATACAAAAGATTTTGTATTTACACCTTTTTCACATAACCTCAAAATTTATATGACAAATTCAGATAACCAAGTTTTTGGCTCTTTATTTCTCTTACAAAAAAAAAAATTTCAGAAATTTGGTGAAAATTTACCTTTTTATGTCCCAAACACACTGTAATTTTTTTCAGAAATTTTCAATATAATGGGTTTTTGGAAAGAGTTTTTGGGTCCATGTGAGATGGTGATGAATCAGTACACGATTGAATTCATAATCAGGTTATTCGAAAACTAATGTGATGTTTGCAGAAAACATTCGAAAACTAATAATAATAATAATAATAATAATAATAGTCTTTATTCGTCTTTTAAAAATATTTGAAATAGGTACTTAAAAAATGTTAGTCATACATTTCCAAAACTGCAAGTCTACCGGTGAAAAGTGGTGAGACACACTTCTGATGTGTTCAATTTTTAATGGCCTCTGGAAATTTTCAAAGAACGTTTCATGTAAAATAAATGCTTTACAAAAAATGCGCTAATTCTTATAAGCTATAAAATAGTTTACAAAAATTTTAAATTCATGGCCTACTTTAAGAGTTGCGGCGGAAAAACAAACCAAATATTTCTAATCCGTAAATCCGAGATTTAACAAATAGTTAAATCTCCATTAGCTGAAGAGATACAGAAAAAAATTTAAACAAAAGTTTATTGGCAAAATAGAGACCTTTAATGGGGCTCTATTTATTTTTTCCTGGAATTGCTGGTTTTTGGGATTTACTCTTGAGGGTGTTAAAAATTTTGAACGGGTCAGTGGAAAATAGTTACAGCAAATGCAGATTTTTTCTCGATATATCATTCCATATTTATTCAAGAGAAGTAAACAAATAATTATAGAAACATTTTTCAATTAAAAAATATTTTCTTTTTTATCATACTTGTCATGGAAAAATATGATAAAATATTTAAAAAAAGAGTTACTGCAATTTTTACTGCAATAAAACACAATTATAAGTAAAAACGAGTGATGAATCTGTATACGATTGGATTCATAATCCGGTTGTTCGAAAACTAATCTGACGGTGGCAGATAACATTCGGAAACTAATAATAATAATAATAATATGTCTTGATTCGTCTTTTAAAATTATTGCTCATTACAAGTATATATATTGCCGCCTGAGAACCAGGTTATTCGACGTCCATTTTTCATAATTTTACAGTAGATTTTAAAAAATCCCCAGCTTATATTAGTAATGCATTATAGTTAGTAATGCATTTCCAAAACTGCAAGTCTATCAGTGAAAAGTGATGAGACGCACTTCTGATGTATTCAATTTTTAAAGGCCTCGGGAAATTTTCAAAGAACGTTTCGTGTAAAATAAATGCTTTTTCAAAAAAATGCGCTAATTCTTATAAGCGGAAAAATGGTTTACAAAAATTTTAAATTCATGGCCTACTTTAAGAGTTGCAGCGGAAAAACTTGAATTTTCTGAATATTTCTACACCGTTATTTGTTAAATCTCCATTAGTTGAGGAGATAGAGAAAAATTTTTTAAACAAAAATTGTTGGCAAAATAGAGACATAATTATTGTTTCTTTTTTTTTTTGTGCGTTTATGTTAGATCATATCAGTGCTATAATACGTTTACGATCCATATACTCACTAGAAAACAAACCCATAATGCGTGAAAACTCAAAATAACGGAACGGCACCGTTTAAATTGTGCCGTTCCATTGTTTTGACTATTTTGGATGGTCGCCGTTCATGTGTGAAACTGGCCTAACTGTCCTGGTCCTCGCTGCGCTGCGTCAGTTGGTTGCATTCCCCAAGATTAGGTAATTCTTCATACACGTGTTACAAGCGCCTTTGCGCTTGTTACGCTTCACAAGTGTTACAAGCAAAAAATTAAAAAAATTAAATTTTTAAGTAAAGAAATACAAAAAATACAGACGTTATTAAAAAAAAATAAAAAGTACAAAACATCGACTCACAAAGAAGAAGAATGAGATTAAACTTGGATATATCTTTATGAGAAATACAGGATTATTAATTTTCGTAAATTCCAAGGAAATCCTACACCAAACATTGTGTATAAAGATTTTTTGATGAGGTTAATATGAAAAGCCAAAAAAAAGCAAAGAAATAAAAAATATTAAAACAAACAAAATTAAAAAACGAAAAGAACAAAAAACGTATTTTGAAAAAAAAAATAAATTAAAAAAAATTTAAATAACACGAAACCTCGACTCACAAAGAAGAAGAATGAGATTAAACTTAGCAAGGGTATTTCTTTACGAGGAATACAGAATTATTAACTTTTCGTATTTCCAAGAAAGTCCTACACCAAACATTGTGTATAAAGAGATTTTTCAATGAGGTTAATACGAAAAGCCGAAAAGAAAATGGAAAGCAAAAAAATAAAAAAATATTAATTTATTAAGTAAATAAAAAAAATTTAAAACAGAAAAAAAAAATATTTTAAAAAGCAAGAAACATTGTGTATAAAGAGATTTTTAAAGTGACTGAATGGGACCGCCTAGCCGCTTAAACTTGACCGGTAAGATCTTCAAAGTTATGCTGGGCGGGCATTGGTGGCACTTGGATGGGTGACCTAGGCAGGCTCGGGCCCGGACTGTGGCGTCTGCCCTAGACCTGGGAACACTCGACACATCTGCCGCGGGCAGATCTGCCAGGTCTCGGGCAGACAAGTAAAAAGGAGGAATGCACAAAGGGCCTAATGAGGCCTAAGTGCTGTGGTGGAATGGGAGTGTAACACTACCTTCCACTACACTCCGACCCATATACATACATACAAGAGATTTTTCAATGAGGTTAATACGAAGAGCCGAAGAGAAAACGGAAAGCAAAAAAATTAAAGTAAATTAAATTAATTAAAGTAAAGAAACAAAAAAATTGAAATAATAAAAAAATAGTATTTTAAAACACAAGAAACGTCGACTCGCAAAGAAGAATGATATTAAACGTGGGTATTTCTTTACGAGGAATACAAAATTATTAACTTTTCATAAATTCCAAGGATATCCTACAGCAAACATTGTGTAAAGAAATTTTTCAATGAGGTTAATACGGAAAGCAAAAAAAACCGAAAGCAAAGAAAAAAAAATTAAAACAAAATTTAAAAACGTTAAAAAAATATTTTTTAAAATTAAAAAAAAAAAATTTTTAGAAAAAAAAAATTAAAACTAAAAAAAAAGTATTTGTGTTTTAAACGCTTTTAAAGTGCTTTTTAGACTTTTGGAGTGCTCTTGAGCGCTTCAAACACCTTTGAAGTTCTTTTAAGAGCTTTTAGAGTGCTTTTAAGAGCTCGTAGAGTGCTTTTAAGAGCTCGTAGAGTGCTTTTGAGTTCTACAAAACACTCAAAAGCATTCTAAAGGCTCTTAAAAGCACCGCAAAAGCTCCCAAAGAGCATTTCGAAAGTTTTTAAAGCACTCAAAAGCCCTTTAGTAGCACTCCAAAAGTTCACACTGAAAAACACTTTTTTTTTAAATTTATATTTTTAATTTTTAGTTCTATAAAGCACACAAAAAGCATTCAAAAGCATGTTTCCAAAAAGCACTTCGAAAGATTTTTAAAGGCCCAAAATCCCTCTAAAAGTGTTTAAAAGCACTCCAAAAAGTTCTTAAAAGCACATGATTTTTTAAAAATTTTTAGCCCTATAAAGCACACAAAAAACACTACAAAAGCTTTTAAAGCACCCCATAAGCTCTCAAAAAGCACCTTTTAAAAAAAGTTTTTAAAACACTCAAAAGAACAAGCGAAGTTTTATGTTTTAAACGCTTTTAGAGTGCTATTGAGAGTTTTGGAGTGCTCTTAGCGCTTTAAACACCTTTGAAGTGCTTTTAAGAGCTTTTAGAGTGCTTTTGAGTTCTATAAAACACTCAAAAGCATAAACTCTAAACTCTAAGCACTCTAAAGGCTCTTAAAAGCACCGCAGAAGCTCCCAAAGAGCACTTCGAAAGTTTAACAAAAAAAGTTTTTTTAACACAAAAGAACAAGCGAAGTTTTGTGTTTTAAACGCATTTAGAGTGCTATTGAGAGTTTTAAACGCTTTTAGAGTGCTCTTGAGCACTTCAAACACTTTCGAAGTGCTTTAAGAGCTTTTAGAGTGCTTTTGAGTTCTATAAAACACTCAAAAGCATTCTAAAGGCCCTTAAAAGCACCGCGGAAGCTCCCAAAGAGCATTTCGGAAGTTTATTTTAACACTGAAAATCCCTCTAAAAGTGTTTAAAAGCACTCCAAAAGTTCTTAAAAGCACATGATTTTTTTAAATGTTTAGTCCTATAAAGCACACAAAAAGTACTCCAAAAGCTTTTAAAGCACCCCATAAGCTCTCAAAAAGCACCTTTTAAAAAAAGTTTTTAAAACACTCAAAAGAACAAGCGAAGTTTTGTGTTTTAAACGCTTTTAGAGTGCTATTGAGAGTTTTGGAGTGCTCTTAGCGCTTTAAACACTTTTGAAGTGCTTTTAAGAGCTTTTAGAGTGCTTTTGAGTTCTATAAAACACTCAAAAGCATTCTAAAGGCTCTTAAAAGCACCGCAGAAACTCCCAAAGAGCACCTCGAAAGTTTAAAAAAAAAAGTTTTTAAAACACTCAAAAGAACAAGCGAAGTTTTGTGTTATAAACGCTTTTAGAGTGCTATTGAGAGTTTTGGAGAGCTCTTGAGCGCTTCAAACACTTTCGAGTGCTTTTAAGAGCTTTCAGAGTGCTTTTGAGAGCTCGTAAAGTGCTTTTGAGTTCTATAAAACACTCAAAAGCATTCTAAAGGCTCTTAAAATTAAAAGCACAGCAGAAACCCGCAAAGAGCATTTTGAAAGTTTTTAAAGCACTCAAAACCCCTTTAATAGCACTCCAAAAAAGTTCCCACTCAAAAACACTGTCTTTTTAATTTATATTTTTAATTTTTAGTTCTATAAAGCACACAAAAAGCATTCAAAAGCACCCCATAAGTTCCCTAAAAGCGCTTCGAAAGTTTTTTTAAACACTCAAAGTTCCTAAAAGCACATTATTTTTTGTGCAAATCTTATTTTTTTATTACAAAAAAATTACTTGCACTTTTTTATTGCACTTTGACAGCTAGCCGACAGCCTGTACAGCTGCCAATTGTCGAATTATTGTATTCACATCATGTATAAACCGAGTTACCTAAAAGGCATAAAGACATAACATAATCTAGCACTCGTTGGACGGGAAAAAGAATGAGCTTTCATCCCCTTTAAGTAATATCACTCACCGTGGGTAATATCTCAACCGATGATACGGGATCTACTTTACCCCTTACATAATCTCAGGCACTATTCTCGTACGCTAACGACATGTGGTTGCAAAATAAGAACTAAACATTTTGCACGACATGGATAAATAATAACAAAATTTTGGGTTTGCGTTGTGGGGTGACCCGTAATGCACATATGAAGAGAAAACCCCACAGAAAAACTCTTCTTAGGCTTAGATCCTTCATTCTCCAAAACAATACAATTATGACATCTCTGAGATAACCTGATCTGATTTTATAAGAGTACCTGCTTAGATTTTGTTACAATTATTGTAGGTTTTGAAACAAAATCCATTTTGGTGGACTCACCAGAGACACGACGGCAAACTCTGGAATCTAAACAACTACCGTACTGACATGATCCAAGCTCTAGGAGGTGTGGAAGGTATTCTGGAGCACACCCTGTTTAAAGGCACCTACTTCCCCACATGGGAGGGTCTTTTCTGGTAATTATTCCCTTCATTTTATGGAAATATGTTGCAGCAACTAAATATTTCTGTAGGGAAAAGGCGTCCGGATTCGAGGAGTCGATGAAATATAAAAAATTGACCAACGCCCAGAGATCAGGTTTGAATCAAATCCCCAATCGTCGTTTCACCCTGTGGTGGTCGCCCACCATCAACAGAGCCAACGTATACGTTGGTTTCCAAGTGCAACTGGATTTGACTGGTATTTTCATGCACGGTAAAATTCCGACCTTAAAAATTTCGCTGATTCAGATATTCCGAGCTCACTTGTGGCAAAAGGTGCACGAATCCATAGTGATGGATCTCTGTCAGGTAATACGTCTGATTGTGAATTTGTGAAATGTTTCCTTCAAATGTGTATTTTTTAACAGGTATTTGATCAAGAACTGGATGCATTGGAGATTGAAACTGTACAGAAAGAGACCATTCACCCTAGGAAGTCTTATAAAATGAATTCATCGTGTGCTGACATACTGTTATTCTCTGCTTATAAGTGGAACGTCTCGAGACCGTCTCTATTGGCGGACACAAAGTAAGTTGAATTTGTAGTATTTTGCTGTTCATATTTTTTCAAACAAAAAATGCGATGGTTCAGCGGGAGATGATTGCAACCGATGATGGGGATGCCTTTTAAATTTTTGGAAAATTTAGCAAAATTTGGAAGTGTTTGAATTTGCCACATCAATGTAACTAATGGGCATTCGTTCCATTGAATATTCCGATAAATTAGTTTGGTGGAAGCGATGAAATTATTGTGTCAAAATGGCTCAAATTCGTCAGTTGCGTATACAGGGTGTTTCTAAATTGATGCGAAAGATTTTATGGGGTAATTTTTAATTATGGCTGATTATGGATGATTATGGCTGATTATAATTTATTTCAAAATTTTTACCTCAAATTTTTTTTCCCAATGGCGCAACTTTTACGCGCATGTGGAATTAATTTTTAGTTTCAAATTTTTCTCAAAATTGTTTAATCCAAATTTTTAAAAATTATTTACGTGTAGGTATACAATTATTTTGAAAAATTTTTGAATTCAAATAATTTCCAAAATATTTGATCCAAACTTTATTTCGAAATAATTAATTGTTTAAATCAAAATTTTTGAAATATTTTTTCAAAAATTTTAAATTCAAATTTTTTTCAGAACGGCGCAACATTTATGCGCAGGTGGAATTAATTTTTAAATTCAAATTTTTCTCAAAATTTTTTAATCCAAATTTTTTTCGAAATTCCTAAAAATTAATTATTTACGTGTAGGTAGTTATTTTTAAAAATTTTTGAATTTAAATAATTTCCAAAATATTTGAATCCAAACTTTATTTCGAAATAAATAATTGTTTAAATCAATTTTTTGTTGATATTTTTGAAATATTTTGCAAAAATTTTTAATTCAAATTTTTGTCATTTAATCAAATTTATTTCAAAATATTTTATTCAAATTTTTTTCAAAACGGCGCAACATTTATGCGGAGGTGGAATTAATTTTTAGTTTCAAATTTTTCTCAAAATTTTTTAATCCAAATTTTTGAGTTCAAATAATTTTCAAAATATTTGAATCCAAATTTTATTTCGAAATAATTAATTATCAAATTTTTTGATATTTTTGACATTTTTTCAAAAATTTTTAATTCAAATTTTTTTCAAAACGGCGCAACTTTTATGCGCAGGTGGAATTAATTTTTAGTTTCAAATTTTTTAATCCTAATTTTTTCGAAATTTTTAAAAATCTAATTTTATACGTGTAGATATACAATTATTTTAAAAATTTTTTGAATTCAAATAATTTTCAAAATATTTTAATCAAACTTTATTTCGAAATAATTAATTGTTTAAATCAAATTTTGTCATTAAATCAAATTTATTCAAAATACGGCGCAACTTTTATGCGCAGGTGGAATTAATTATTAGTTTCAAATTTTTTTCAAAATTTTTTAATCCAAATTTTTTTTTAATTTTTAAAAATTAATTATTTATGTGTAGGTAATTTTTAAAAATTTTTGAATTCAAATAATTTCCAAAATATTTGCATCCAAACTTTATTTCGAAATAATTAATTGTTTAAATAAAATTTTGTCATTAAATCAAATTTATTCAAAATACGGCGCAACTTTTATGCGCAGGTGGAATTAATTTTTAGTTTCAAATTTTTCTCAAAATTTTTTAATCCAAATTTTTTTTAAAATTTTTAAAAATTAATTATTTACGTGTAGGTAGTTATTTTTAAAAAATTTTGAATTCAAATAATTTCCAAAATATTTGAATCCAAACTTTATTTCGAAATAATTAATTGTTTAAATCAAATTTTTGTCATTAAATCAAATTTATTCAAAATACGGCGCAACTTTTATGCTCAGGTGGAATTAATTTTTAGATTAAAATTTTTTTCAAAATTTTTTAATCCAAATTTTTTTCGAAATTTTTAAAAATCTAATTTTATATGTATAGATATAGTTATTTTTAAATTTTTTTGAATTCAAATAATTTTCAAAATGAATGAAAATTTTCCAAATTTTATTTCGAAATAATTGTTTAAATCAAATTTTTTATTGATATATTGAAATATTTTTTCAAAAATTTTTTATTCAAATTTTTTTCAAAATGGCGCAACATTTATGCGCAGGTGGAATAATTTTAAGATTAAAATTTTTTCAAAATTTTTTAATCCAAATTTTTTTACAATTATTTTCAAAATATTTGATTCCAAAAAAATGTGGTTTGTTGTAAACCCAAAATAAAACCAATCAAATGAAACAAGTAAAAATATTGTAGCTAAATTTTCGTAAAAGCTCAAGTAATAACCAAAATTGATTTAAATAATTAATTATTTCGAAATAAAATTTGGATGCAAAAATTTAGAAATAAATTTGATATTTAAATTTGATTAAATGTCGAAAAAAATTTGTCGAAACAAATTTTTTTTACAGAAATTGGTAATACAGAAAACTACAGAACTACAAAATTTTTGAAAAAAATTTTCAATTCAAATTTTTTTTACAGAAATTGGTAACTACAGTAAACTACAGAAATTGGTAACTTTTTATAAAACTGTCAAATCAATATCAGCATGAATATTGAAGAAAATAAGCTTTGATATATTGTCTGCGGAATGAGAACCGTGGAATGCGAGTTTTTGAAGATGTATTACAAACATTTTACTACTAACTAAACGTAAAAAAACTTTTTTAATTGAGTAAAACAATCATTTTTTCAATAAAATGCGAATGAGAAAAATATTCATACAAATCTTTTTTCGGAATATTTAAAAATCTATTTTTTTTTTAAATAATTTACAAAATGTTTAAATCCAAATTTTATTTTAAAATAATTGTTTCAATAAAATTTTTTGAAATTTTTTAAATTTTTTAAAAAAATTTGAATTGAAAACTTTTGAATAAAACATGATTCAAAAATATCAACAAAAAAATTGATTTAAACAATTATTTCGAAATAAAATTTGGATTCAAAAATTTTGAAATAAATTTAATATCAAAATTTTTAAATAAATTTTATTAAATGTCGAAAAAAATTTGTATTGAAAATTTTCTTGAAAAATTTCAAAAATATCAAGAAATTTTATTTAAATAATTATTTTAAAATAAAATTTGGATTTGAAGTTTGAAAATTATTTGAAAAAATTTAATAATAATTGTACTTGTAAAAAAAATAGATTTTTAAATACGACACTTATTACGCCTTATTTTATTATTCATTTTAGTGTACTTAGTTATTTATGAGATACTAGTGACTAAATGCTTTAAATAGTACTGTATTTTAGAGACACTATGGATAATACTACGACTCAAAAATATTGGATTGATGTTCAGCTTAGATGGGGAGATTACGATTCTCATGACGTTGAACGTTACGCTAGAGCCAAGTTCCTCGATTACACCACTGATAACATGTCTATCTATCCTTCTCCTACTGGTGTTCTTATAGCCATTGATTTAGCATATAATCTCCACAGGTAGGTAACATGATTTATAAATTGAAATGGAATCATATACTTTTTAATTTTGACAAATTTTAGACGGCTTGTTTTAAAAGTTAAAACATTTTGTTCCGAAAAGTAATTTTTATATCGCGAAATTTTCAAAAAACAAAAAAAAATTGTGAATAAAAAATAGAAAGTGCATTAAATACAATGTTTTAGCATAGTTTTAATTTTTTCTTTTATTTTTATTAAGATTAATTTTGATCATATTTAATTTTAATATTGATATAATTGATCATATTGTAATATAATGTAATTTAATATTAATATAGGTTAATAATATTTTTTAGTGCCTATGGTAACTGGTTCCCTGGTTGTAAACCGTTAATTCAACAGGCAATGGCCAAGATCATGAAAGCAAATCCAGCTCTGTACGTGCTGAGGGAACGTATCCGTAAAGCCTTGCAACTTTATTCCAGTGAACCTACGGAACCGTATCTTTCAAGTCAGAATTATGGTGAATTATTCTCCAATCAAATAATTTGGTTCGTAGACGATACAAATGTGTATCGTGTGACAATTCACAAAACGTTTGAAGGCAATCTGACCACTAAACCTATTAACGGCGCCATATTCATTTTCAATCCAAGGACGGGTCAGTTGTTTTTGAAGATAATCCACACTTCCGTTTGGGCAGGCCAAAAACGTTTAGGACAAGTAAGTTTGGATAATTGCGCAGATCTTTTTTTTTATCTAATGAACTCTTTATTAACTCCACCTGTATGTTTGTATGTTTGTATGTATCTCGTAACGGAATCATTTTCAACGAGATTTTCACCCACTTCAAAACGTCGCATACTAATTAAGGACCGAGGACGATACAATAATTTGACAGCTTTGTCCTCATCAGGATCATGAAAAACCAGGATATAAAAAATATCTCACATTGGCGCATTCGCCACAATATAGAATTACTGAGTTATATATTCAATAAATCTCGGACCACACAGCACAAAAATTCATCTTTTTCCTAGCTGAAAGTAAAACTAATCAACGTTTTTCAGTGAAAAAAATTATAGGTACCTAGTCGAGTACCTAGTTTAAAAAAAATGCTTTAAAGGGAGTAAAAAGTAAAAAAATAAATTAGTTTAAAAAAACTAAAAAAACAACATGGACCGACGACAATACGATAATTTGATTTCAGAAATTTCAAATAAAGTAGGTTATTTTAAAAAAAAAATTTAACTGCGGATAAATGTTACGCCGTTTTGAAAAACATTTAATTAAAAATTTTGAAATAAATTTGATTTCAAAATTTGATTGTCGAAAAAAAATTTGAATTGAAATTTTTGAAAAAAATATTTCAAAAATCAACAAAAAATTTGATTTAAACAATTATGTCGAAATAAAATTTGGACTCAAAAATTTTGAAAATTATTTGGTCAAATTTTTTTTTAAATATTTCGATAAAAATTTAGATTAAAAAAATTTGAGAAAAATTTTTAATTTTAAATTAATTCTTCCTGTGCATAAATGTTGCGCCGTTTTTAAAAAAATTTTAAAATAAATTTTATTTCAAAAATTTTTAAATAATTTTGTTTAAATGTCGATAATTTGAATATTTCAAAAATATCAATAGAAAATTTGATTTAAAAATTAATTATTTCGAAATAAAATTTGGATGCAAATATTTTGAAAATTATATGAAATCAAAAATTTAAAAAAATAATTTTACATCTACACGTAAAAAAATTAGATTTTTAAAAATTTCGAAAAAAATTTGGATTAAAAAATTTTGAGAAAAATTTGAATCTCAAAATTAATTTCACTTGCGCATAAATGTTGCGCCGCGTCGTTTTGAAAAAAAATGAATTAAAAATTTTTGAAAAAATATTTCAAAAATATCAAGAAAAAATTTGATTTAAACAATTATTTCGAAATAAAATTTGGATTCAAATATTTTGAAAATTATTTGAATTCAAAAATTTTTAAAAATAATTGTATACCTACACGTAAATAATTAGATTTATAAATACTTCGAATAATTAATTATTTCGAAATAAAATTTGGATTCAAATATTTTGAAAATTATTTCAATAAAAAAAATTTAACCACGTAAAAAAATAGATTTTTAAAAATTTCGAAAAAAATTTGGATTAAAAAATTTTGAGGAAAATTTGAATCTAAAAATTAATTCCACCTGCGCATATATGTTGCGCCGTTTTGGAAAAAATTTTAATTAAAAATTTTGAAATAAATTTGATTTAATGAAAAATTTTGAAAATTTTTGAAAAAATATCACCAAAAATTTGATAAAACAATTAATTATTTCGAAATAAAATTTGGATTCAAATATTTTGAAAATTATTTCAATTCAAAAATTTAACCACGTAAAAAAATAGATTTTTAAAAATTTCGAATAAAATTTGGATTAAAAAATTTTGAGAAAAATTTGTATCTAAAAATTAATTCCACCTGCGCATAAATATTTAAAAATCTACTTTTTTACTTGGATAAGTACAATTATTTTATAAATAATTAAGTATTTATAAATAAAATTTTGTTAATTTTTGAAATTTTTTAAAAAAAATTTCAATTCAAATTTTTTTCGATATTTAATTAAATTTATTTAAAAATAAATTTTTGAATCAAATTTATTTCAAAATTTTTGAATCCAAATTTTATTTCGAATTATTGTTTAAATCAAATTTTTTGTTGGTATTTTTGAAATCATATTTTATTAAAAAATTTTCAATTAAAATTTTTTTTGACAAATTTATTTAAAAATTTTTTAAATTATTTTCAATTATTTCAATATTTTTGATTCAATTTTTTTTCAAAACAGCGTATTATTTATGCGCAGGTGCCGCAGGTGGAATTAATTTTTACATTCAAATTTTTCTCAAAATTTTTAAAATTTTTTAAATTCATTTTTTTTAAAATTTAAAAAAATCTGGCTATATTATTTTTAAAAAAATTTTAATTCAAATAATTTTCAAAATTCATTTCGAAATAATTGTGTAAATCAAATTTTCTGTTGATATTTTTGAATCATATTTTTTTCAAGTTTTCAATTCAAAAATTGATTTCAAATTTTTTAAAATAAATTTGATGAAATGTCAAAAAATTTCAATTGGAAATTTTGAAAAAAAAATGTTTTCAAAATTTCCAATTCAAATTTTTTTGACATTTCATCAAATTTATTTAAAAAAATTTGAAAACAATTTTTTTTATTTATAAAAATTGTAATCCGAATTTCTTAAATCAAATTATTGTATTGTTAACAGTCATTTATAAGTATAAGTGTGCAAAGTTTCAGTTCAATCTGACGTTTTGAATTGGGTGAAAAATCTCTTTCAAAGATATTGTTACAAAATACATACAAGTGAAGTGTTAAAAATGCTAAAAATCTTCCGTTTAATTAGCATTCAACACGTACACATTAAAGGCTAAAGGGATCTTAAATTTTAGCTGGCAAAATGGAAAACTGCTGAAGAAGTAGCCGCTCTGATTCGTTCTCTTCCAGTAGAAGAGCAACCGAAACAAATTATAGTCACAAGGAAGGGTATGTTAGATCCTCTTGAAGTACATTTGTTGGATTTCCCCAATATTGTTATCAAGGGATCAGAATTACAGCTACCTTTCCAGGCTTGCTTAAAAATCGAAAAGTTTGGCGATCTTATATTGAAGGCGACTGAACCTCAGATGGTGCTGTTCAATCTCTACGATGATTGGTTGAAGACAATTTCCTCTTACACGGTAACATGATGCTGATTAATTAAGTTATATCTGGTTAACTAATTTTGTCTTATAGGCGTTCTCGAGATTAATTTTAATTCTAAGAGCGTTACATGTGAACACGGAACGTACTAAAGTGATTCTAAAGCCGGATAAAACTACCATTACGGAACCCCATCATATTTGGCCAACTTTGTCCGATGATGAGTGGATTAAGGTGGAGGTGCAGCTGAAGGATCTCATTCTTGCTGATTATGGAAAGAAAAACAAGTGAGTTTAGATCAAATTTCGTATAATTTAGTTATCAAATTTTTTAATCCAAATTTTTTAAATTCCAAAATTGTTCAAAATCTAATTTATTTACGTGTCAATACAATTATTTTTTTAATTTTTTAATTCAAATTATTTTAAAAAAATTTTGGATCCAAATTTTATTACGAAATTATAATTGCTTAAATCAAATTTATTGTTGATATTTTTGAAATGTTCGAAAATTTTCAGTTCAAATTTTTTTCGATATTCAATACAAAAATTTACTTAAAAAAATTTTTAAATCAAATATTTCAAAATTTTTAATTCAATTTTTTTTCTAAACGGCGCATCAAAGATGCGCAGGTGGAATAAATTTTTAGATGCAAATTTTCACAAAATCAAAATTTTTTCGAAATATTTAAAAATTACTTTTTTACGCCGATAAGTACAATTATTTTATAGATAATTATTTAGAAATAAAATGTTTATTTTTTAATTTTTTTTAGAAATTTTTAATTCATTTTTTTTCAAAACGGCGGAACATTTATGCGCAGGTGGAGGTATTTTTTCATTCAAATTTGTCAAAATTATTTAATCCAAATTTTTTTTCAAAATTTTTCAAAATCTATTTTTTTTACGTGATGTAGAATTATTTAAAAAAAAAAATTATTCAAATAATTTTCAAAATTCATTTCGAAATAATTGTGTAAATCACTTTTTCTGTTGCTATTTTTGAAATCATATTTTTTTTCAAAATTTCCAATTGAAATTTTATTTGGCATATTTCAGCAAATTTATTTAAACAATTTTGAAATACAATTTTTCAATTTAAATTCTCTAAACAAATTTATTCATAAAAATTTTAATCCGAATTTTTTAAATCAATTTATTGTTTTGTCAGCAGTCGTTTATTAGTATAAGTGTGCAAAGTTTCAGTTCAATCTGACAAAATACAATATTTCCGTAATTTTTGAGCAGTCCAAATAAAATCTGCAACAGAATGTCATAGATTAAGTGAATAAATAATCAATTGTAATGCACTTAATTCTCATTACAATATTACAAAAGAACCCGGCGTCAACCGTTTGAGTTGTGGATTACGTTTATATACGAATTCCGAATGTGGGTGAGGGACGAGCGCGGGCTCATGTCTAGCTAGCCCGCAATCCGGTAAAAATGCATGATTGAAGAGTGCCGTTTCCATGGCAACCGACTATTTGCTTAGCGAGAACTTAGTACAATTTTTTTTGATATTTTGGAAATCAAATTTTTAAATCAAAATTTTTAAAATTCCAAAATTGTTAAAAATCAATTTTTTTCACGTGTCAATACAATTATTTTTAAAAATTTTTGAATTCAAATTATTTTTAAAAAATTTTGAATTCGGGGGGGTTATCATTAAATTTTCGGCACTGGTTAGTTATAATGCGTTAAAATACATCCTTGTCGCGTTGAAGGTGATCTCTGTATGCATTAAAATACTCGTCAAATAATTTTTTTCTCACCTACCGATCAGTAGTGCCTACCTTTTTGGAATATTTTCCATCGTTCGCCGATATTATATTGTTTCACAATCACATTAAAACAGCACTACATATGCGAATATCTCAACCAACGCATTACTCTATCGCGAAATGCTCGCAATCCCGCCAATGCAAGTGATTCGAACATTTGCTACTGTACGTGTAACGAAACACAGACGGCGCGTCATTCCAATGAGTTAAAAAGAGATATACTGCTGGCATATCCGGCCTGGGGTCTACAATAGAGCAGCTTTGCCGCTTTTAATTAAACTATAAAAGTAAATTTTTGCAGAATTGCCGTAATTAAAGTAGGCAAAAATAAATGTAAAATTGACTAACATCTTGGCCTATAATATATTAATTGTATCCATGATAATTATTTTATGACATTCAAAAATTATAATATATACAACTTTTATATAGGACAATTATATGAAGAAGAATCCGGAATAATATACTTCATCTCCTGTAACATTTAAACGGTTTAACATTTTTTGTTAAAAATAGGTATTTGAAATTTAAATATGTTGATCCTGTACTATTTTACAATAGTATAAAATAGTACAGGATGAACATATTTAAATTTCAAATACATATTAGTAATAATAGTAATAACTATGTTACAATTTTCAGTGTGAATGTGGCCTCGCTTACTCAGTCGGAAATTCGCGATATCATCCTGGGTATGGAGATTAGTGCCCCCTCGGCCCAAAGACAGCAGATCGCTGAAATCGAGAAGCAAACTAAGGAGCAATCTCAACTAACAGCCACTACTACGAGAACTGTCAACAAGCATGGGGACGAGATTATTACGAGCACTACGAGCAACTATGAAACACAAACGTTCAGTTCGAAAACAGAATGGAGGGTTAGAGCTATATCTGCAACCAATCTCCATCTTAGAACTAACCATATTTATGTCAGTTCTGATGACATTAAGGAAACTGGTTATACGTACATATTACCTAAGAATGTCCTGAAGAAGTTTGTCACTATATCGGATCTCCGTGCGCAAGTGAGTAAAGAATCTACATTTCTCCAAGAAATTAAAGCACCACCAAAAAATAACCAAAAGTTTGAGGTTAATTTTGGTCTTGTCAGAATGTGAATGTTCTATTATTTTTTTAAAGAAATGCTGTTTCATTCATTACAATTGCGACATGTTTTTTTGCCATTAAATTTTGTAACACCCTGTGGAGTTAACCAGCAAAAATTTAAATCGTACTCATAATAAATTATAGTTTAAAAAAACTAAAAAAACACGCTTTAAAGGGAAACCTTTAATTCAATTTTAACTCAATATAATTGAGTGGTTTTTGTTAAGTTTAAAATAAGAATAAAGTGATCGACAAGAAATGATTTTATTGTAAAAACGTGTTAATACAAAGCATTTAAATCGTTTTTTTTAAAGTGTAATTTATTGTTTACTTTTAATACGTTTTTACTTTTTAGTTCATTTCCCTTTATAGCGTTTTTTTTTGTTTTCTAAACTATAATTTATTTTTTTCTTTTTAGTTGACTATAAAAGCGTGTTTTTTAATTTTTTTTTACTTTTTAGTTTGGTTTCCTTTTAAAACGTTTTTTTTTTATTTTTTAAAGTGTAATTTATTTTTTACCTTTTAGTTTACTATAAAAGCGTGTTTTTTATTTTTTTTTTACTTTTTAGTTCGGTTTCCCTTTAAGCGTGTTTTTTATTTTTTTAAACTGATTTATTTTTTACTTTTTAGTTTGCTTTCCCTTTAAAACGTTTTTTTTGTTTTCTAAATAAACTAATTCATTTTTTACTTTTTAGTTTACTATAAAAGCGTTTTTTTTTTACTTTTTAATTCGTTTTCCATTTAAAGCGTGTTTTTTAGTTTTTGAACTATAAATTAATTTTTACTTTTTAGTTCGGTTTCCCTTTAAAGCGTGTTTTTTAGTTTTTTTAAACCATAATTTACTTTTCACTTTTTAGTTCGATTTCCATTTAAAGGGTTTTTTTTGTTTTTTTAAACTATAATTTATTTTTTAATTTTTAGGTCGGTTTCCCTTTAAAGCGTTTTTTTAGTTTTTTAACCTATAATTTATTTTTTACTTTTTAGTTTACTATAAAAGCGTGTTTTTTAGCTTTTTTTAATTTTTGGTTCGGTTTCCCTTTAAAGCGTGTCTGTTTGTTGTTTTAAACTATATTTTATTTTTGCTTTTTAGTTTACTATAAAAGCGTGTTTTTAGTTTTTTTCTTTTTAGTGCGGTTTCATTTAAAACGTGTTTTTTAGTTTTTTGATATATAATTTATTTTTTCGGTTTCCCTTTGCGTTTTTATTTTTGTTTACTTTTTAGTTCGGCTTCCCTTTAAAGCGTGTTTTTTAGTTTTTTAAACTATAATTTGTTTTTTACTTTTTAGTTTGTTTTTACTTTTTAGTTCGGTTTCCCTTTAAAGCGTTTTTTTGGTTTCTTTAAACTGTAATTTATTTTTTACTTTTTAGTTTACTATAAAAGCGTGTTTTTAGTTTTTTTCTTTTTAGTGCGGTTTCATTTAAAACGTGTTTTTTAGTTTTTTGAAATATAATTTATTTTTTACTTTTTAGTTCGGTTTCCCTTTGTGTTTTTATTTTTGTTTACTTTTTAGTTCGGTTTCCCTTTAAAGCGTGTTTTTTAGTTTTTTAAACTATAATTTGTTTTTTACTTTTTAGTTTGTTTTTACTTTTTAGTTTGGTTTCCCTTTAAAGCGTTTTTTTGGTTTCTTTAAACTGTAATTTATTTTTTACTTTTTAGTTTACTATAAAAGCGTGTTTTTTAGTTCTTTTACTTTTTAGTTCGGTTTCCCTTTAAAGCCTGTTTTTAGTTTTTTCGAGATTTAAATATATTGAGTTTAAAATTATTTTTACTGTTTAGTTTGGTTTCCCTTTAACGCGTTTTTTTAGATTTTTTTAAATTAGTTTACTTTTTAGTTTGGTTTGCTATAAAAACGTGTTTTTTAGTTTTTCGCTTTTTAGTTGTTGTTTTTAGTTGTTGTTTTATCAGTTTTTTTAAACTACTTACTATTACTATTACTTATTATTAGTTTATTATTAGATCAATTTTTGTGCTGGTTGATCCGAGATTTAATGAATGTATAACTTTCAGTAGATTTATATTGTGACGAATGCGCCAATGTGAGAATTTTTTTAATGTCCTGTTTTTTGATGGTGTGAACATTAGGCTAAAGTGGTCAAATTATTGTATTGCCATCGGTCCTTGATAAGTGTGCAAAGTCTCAGTTCAATCTGACGTTTTGGAGTGGGTGAAAATCTCGTTCAAAGATTCCGTTACAAGATACATACATACTACAAACATACAGATGAAGCTAAGAAAAGCGTGTTAATAATATTGAAAATAACAAGATGCAAAGATGCAAAATCTACATATTTCCGAGCATGTTTCTTCTTTTTAACACACCTATATTGGCTTCACCTGTATGTATGTAATGGAATCTTTGAAGGACATTTTCACCTACTTCAAAACGTTAGATTAAATTGAAGCACACTTATCAAGGACCGATGACAATACAATAATTTGACAACTTTACCCTAATGTCCTCACCAGCATCAACAAAAATTAGGATATAAAAAAATGTCTCACATTGGCGCATTTGCCACAATATAGAATTTACTTTGCCACAATATAGAAAGTTATACGTTCGTTAAATCTCGGACCGCATAGCACAAAAATTCATCTTTTTCATAGAAGAAAGTAAAACTAATCAACATCTTTTTTAATGAAAATGTTTATACTTTAAAAAAACATGTTTTAAAGGTAAACCGAACTAAAAAGTAAAAAAAACTAAAAAACACGCTTATAGTAAACTAAAAAGTAAAAACGAACAAAAGTAAAAAATAAATTATAGTTTAAAAAACTAAAAAACACGCTTTAAAGGGAAACCGAACTAAAAAGTAAAAGAACTAAAAAACACGCTTTTATAGTAAACTAAAAAGTAAAAATAAATTGTAGTTTAAGAAAACAAATAAAACGCTTTAAAGGGAAACCGAACTAAAAAGTAAAAAATAAATTATATTTCAAAAAACTAAAAAACGCTTTAAATTAAACGAACTAAAAAGAAAAACAAACTAAAAAACACGCTTTTATAGTAAACTAAAATGTAAAATATAAATTATAGTTTAAAAAAACAAACAAAAACGCTTTAAAGGGAAACCAAACTTAAAAGTAAAAGAACTAAATAAAAAACACGCTTTTATAGTAAACTAAAATGTAAAAACTAAATTACAGTTTAAAGAAACAAAAAAACGCTTTAAAGGGAAACCGAACTAAAAAGTAAAAACGAACAAAAGTAAAAAATAAATTATAGTTTAAAAAACTAAAAAACACACTTTAAAGGGAAAGCGAACCAAAAAGTAAAAAAAAACGCTTTTACAGTAAACTATAAATTGTAGTTTAAAAATTCAAACTCAAAAGTAAAACATAAATTATAGTTTAAAAAAACTAAAGAACTTGCTTTAAAGGGAAACCAAACTAAAAAGTAAAAAACACGCTTTATAGTAACTAAAAAGTAAAAAATAAATTGTAGTTTAAGAAAACAAAAAAAAAACGCTTTAAAGGGAAACCGAACTAAGAAGTAAAAAAATTGTATTTCTAAAAACTAAAAAACACGCTTTAAATGAAACCGAACTAAAAAGAAAAAAAAACTAAAAAACTTTTAGCTTTTATAGTAAACTAAAATGTAAAATATAAATTATAGTTTAAAAAACAAACAAAAATGCTTTAAAGGGAAACCGAACTAAAAAGTAAAAGAACTAAAAAACACGCTTTTATAGTAAACTAAAAAGTAAAAACTAAATTACAGTTTAAAGAAAGAAAAAAAACGCTTTAAAGGGAAACCGAACTAAAAAGTAAAAAAAAAAATAAAAAACGCTTTTACAGTAAACTAAATAAATTATAGTTCAAAAACTAAAAAACACGCTTTAAATGGAAACGAATTGAAAATTGAAAAAAACTAAAAACGCTTTTAAAACTAAAAAGTACAAAATAAATTATAGTTTAAAAAACCTAAAACACACTTTAAAGGGAAACCGAACTAAAAAGTAAAAAAAAAACACACTTTTATAGTAAAGTAAAAAGTAAAAAATGAATTATAGTTGAAAAACAAAAAAAACACTAAAGGGAAATCAAACTAAAAATAAAAAATAATGTTTAACTATTAAGATTTTGTAAAACAGCGTGGGGAGCATAATATCAATTGAACAATTGATATGCAACCCACACTTTTTTACAAAATAATATTTAAACATTATTTTTTACTTTTTAGTACGGTATCCTTTTAATGTGTTTTTTAGTTTTTTTAAACTATAGCTCTTCTTGCAGACGGTCACACGGTCAGTCTAATCTTTAGCATTGTTCAGTGCACTTAGCAGGTAATATGAAAAAACAAGTATATCGAAATTTTTTTTAGATATGTGCATTTTTATATGGTGTAAGCCCTGCAGACAATCCGCAAGTAAAAGAACTCCGATGCTTGGTCCTAGCACCTCAATGGGGAACCCATCAAACTGTGCACATACCAAACACTCCACCCAACCACCCGTTCCTTAAAGATATGGAACCACTCGGCTGGATACATACCCAACCCAATGAATTGCCGCAGCTGTCTCCGCAGGACATTACGACCCATGCCAAGTTGATGGCCGATAATCCCGCTTGGGACGGAGAGAAGACTGTGATAATAACTTGTTCCTTTACTCCCGGTTCATGTTCTCTGACAGCCTATAAATTGACTCCCTCGGGTTACGAGTGGGGAAAACAGAACACCGATAAAGGAAACAACCCCAAAGGCTACCTGCCCAGTCATTATGAGAAGGTGCAGATGTTGCTGTCCGATAGGTTCCTTGGATTCTTCATGGTTCCATCGCAGGGATCCTGGAACTATAACTTTATGGGTAAGTACCACATTTTTTATTTAATTAGTTAAGTATCATTTTTGTTCTATATTAATCCAGTCGTTGAAGATTTTCTGCTCCCAATTCTTTGGTGACCGAATCGGACACCGAATTCACGGTGACCGATTGTCGTGATATTTGTAAAAAGTAAAAAATAAATTAGTTTAAAAAACTCAGGCTTTAAAGGGAAATCGAACTAAAATGTAAAAAACTAAAAGACACGCTTTTATAGTAAACTAAAAAGAAAAAAATAAATTGTAGTTTAAGAAAACAAAAAAAACGCTAAATGGAAACCGAACTAAAAAGTAAAAATAAATTGTATTTTAAAAAAACAAAAAAACACTAAAGATAAACTGAGCTAAAATGTAAAAAAAAACTAAAAGACGCATTTATAGTAAACTAAAATGTAAAAAATGAATTGTAGTATAAAATCAAAAAAAATGCTTTAAAGGGATACCGAACTAAAAAGTAAAAAATAAATTATTATTTTTAATTAGTTTAAAAAAACTAAAAAAACATGCTTTAAATGGAAACCGAATTAAAAAGTAAAAGAAACTAAAAAACACGCTTTTAAAATTATAATTGAAAAAACAAAAAAAAACGATTTAAAGGGAAACCGAACTAAAAAGAAAAAAACTAAAAAGCACGGGTTTATAGTACTTAATTTAAAAAGTAAAAGATAAAATATAGTTGAAAAAACAAAAATAAAACGCTTTAAGGGGAACTGAACTAAAAATAAAAAGTAAAAAATAAATTATAATTTCAAAAACTAAAAAACACACTTTAAAGGTACACCGAACTAAAATGTACAATAACTAAAAAACGCTTTTATAGTAAAAAAAAAGTAAAAAATAAATTATAGTTTAAAAAGCAAAAAAAACGCTTTAAATGGAAATCTTACTAGAAAGTAAAAAACGCTTTTATAGTAAAAACTAAAAAGTAAAAAATAAATTAGTTTAAAAAACAAAAAAAAAACGCTAAATGGAAACCGAACTAAAAAGTAAAAAATAAATTCGTTTAAAAGAAGTAAAAATAAATTATAGTTTAAAAAAACAAAAGAAACACTTCAAAGGGAAACTAGAAACGAACTAAAAACTAAAAATAAATTGTATTTTAAAAAAACTAAAAAACACGACAAACTGAGCAAAAATGTAAAAAAACTAAAAAACGCATTTATAGTAAACTAAAATGTAAAAAATAAATTGTATGAAATCAAAAAAAAATGCTTTAAAGGGGCACAACTAAAAAGTAAAAAATAAATTATAGTTTAAAAAAACTAAAAAACATGCTTTAAATGGAAACCGAACTAAAAAGTAAAAGAAACTAAATAACACGCTTTTATGGTAAATAAAAAAGTAGAAAATAAATTATAATTAAAAAAAAAAAACGATTTAAAGGGAAACGAACTAAAAAAAAGAAAAAACTAAAAAGCACGGGTTTATAGTACTTAATTTAAAAAGTAAAAGATATAATATTTAGCTGAAAAAACAAAAATAAAACGCTTTAAGGGGAAACTGAACTAAAATGTAAAAAATAAATTATAGTTTAAAAAACTAAAAAACACGCTTTAAAGGGAAACCGAACTAAAATGTGAAAAAACTAAAAAACGCTTTTATAGTAAATAAAAAGTAAAAAATAAATTATAGTTTAAAAAAACTAAAAAACACTAAAGGGAAACCGAAGTAAAATGTAAAAAAAAACTAAAAAACGCTTTTATAGTAAACTAAAAAGTAAAAAATAAATTAGTTTAAAAAACAAAAAAAAATGCTAAATGGAAACCGAACTTTAAAGAGTAAAAAATAAATTAGTTTCAAAGAAGAAAAAATAAACTATAGTTTAAAAAAACAAAAGAAACGCTTCGAAGGGAATCCGAACTAAAAACTAAAAATAAATTGTATTTCAAAAGAACTAAAAAGAACTAAAGAGAAACTGAGCTAAAATGTAAAAAAAACTAAAAAACACGCATTTATAGTAAACTAAAAAGTAAAAAATAAATTGTAGTATAAAATAAAAAACAAAATGCTTTAAAGGGACACTGAACTAAAAAGTAAAAAATAAATTATAGTTTAAAAAAACTAAAAAACACTAAAGGGAAACTGAAGTAAAAAGTAAAAAAAAAACTAAAAAACGCTTTTAAAGTAAACTAAAAAGTAAAAATAAATTAGTTTAAAAGAAGTAAAAATAAACTATAGTTTAAAAAACAAAAGAAACGCTTCAAAGGGAATTCGAACTAAAAACTAAAAATAAATTGTATTTCAAAAAAACTAAAAAACACTAAAGAGAAACTGAGCTAAAATGTAAAAAAACTAAAAAGCACGCATTTATAGTAAACTAAAAAGTAAAAAATAAATTGTAGTATAAAATAAAAAACAAAATGCTTTAAAGGGACACTGAAAAAATAAATTATAGTTTAAAAAAACTAAAAAATATGCTTTAAATGGAAACCGAACTAAAAAGTAAAAGAAACTAAAAAACACGCTTTTATAGTAAATTAAAAAGTAGAAAATAAATTATTATTGAAAAAAAAACGCTTTAGAGAGAAACTGAACTACAAAGTAAAAAAAACTAAAAAACACGGGTTTATAGTAAACTAAAAAGTAAAAAATAAATTATAGTGGAAAAAACAACAATAAAATGCTTTAAGGGGAAACTGAACTAAAAAGTAAAAAATAAATTACATTCTCGGGTGATTGTATATAAATTTATAGATAGATAATCGTTTTTGAATAGTTTGATGTCAATAACTTGGTGACAGATCTATCATTCTGAGAACGAATCTACTCATTTCATGACTAATTACGTTTTCGGGGTGATTGTACATAAATTTATAGATAGGTAGGTAATTGTTTAGAATATTTTGGTGTCGATAACTTGATGACAGATCTATCATTCTGAGAAGAAATTTAATTATTTTACAATCAAAACCACATTAAATACAAGAAAGGTCCTCGAAGGGACTGGCAAAATGTGGACGTTATATCCTGCCAAATGTTAACAATCTGGCGGCAATAGACTTTAAAATCAAGAAAATTGCACAATTTTGTTTGCCACTATATCTTTCAGAACTATTCCCTACTGTTGGATCTAACTAAGATTATTATCCTATTTTAGGTGTTCGGCATGATCCCAGCATGAAATACGAGCTACAGTTAGCTAATCCAAAAGAGTTTTACCATGAAGTCCATAGGCCAGCACATTTCTTAAACTTTTCTTCGCTGGAGGACGGCGACGGCGCTGGAGCTGATAGAGAAGACGCTTTTGCATAATTTTCGTTTCGTTTATGTTAACTTGTAATTAAGTAGTAAGTATTTCGATGAAGCCTTTATTTGACTTAGTTTCTTACAGTCTGAAAATTGTACATATTTTGTATTAAAGGTATATTGAGATGAAGAATAATAAAGTTAGTAGATAGAAATCCTTATGCCGTGTTTTGTTGAATTGTTTACGTACATACGGGCTGGAAATTCTAAAAAAATCAGCAGTATTCGGATAAAATGGTAAAATTGAGAGAATAAAAACGAAAGTTGGTCAGAAACAAAAGTTATAAAAAGCTGTTATTTTTATATGCGAATATTCTCTCAAGATCCCGAAAGGAATATTCTTATTTAGATATCCATATAATATCACAGGAATATCTTTCTTCTAACGGATTATTCATAGAATATTCGGTTTTCTCCAGATCTTTAAAATGGTGTGTCAAACATCATCGAGGAAATTGAAATAAAACAATAAATGACTATTTTAAACAAATGCGGACATTTATTTATTTTAGTGTCCGGGCATTTTCAATGTCTTGACATTTTCAACATGTGCTGACATTTTTATAAATCCGATAATATTAACAAAATTTCAATTTCAAACAAAAATAAAATAAACAAAATGTTCAAACAAATTCATCCTTAGATAATTATTTGTAAGGAAAATGGGTGAAAAAAAACAATGTGAACATATTTTCTTTCAGAAAATAGAAAATAAATATTTATTGTTCAGAAAAAAAATAAAAAACTAACAATCTTTGGTAATAAAAATAGGTACAGGGTACAGGTAACTAGATTTTTATTTTAGTAAGTAGCTCTTCAAGATAAGAAGAAAAAAGTCTTCTATGTACAATTTTTTTTTGTTTGTGTGATTTATTTTCAATTTCATATATCGCCCCTCGAGTTTCTTCTTCACTTTCTTCAGCATCCTCATGTGATCACCTCTCGAGTTTCTTCTTCACTTTTTTCAGTGTCTTCTAGTATAAATTCCCCAAAATTTTGTTCGTGCTATTCTGAGTCATGCATACTATGATTGCCCACGTCGTAATCAGTATCCTCATGTAATTGGATGTTCTCTTAAGTGTCTTCACTTTTTTCAGTGTCAATTCACTTCCACTATCTTCATCTAAAATGTTTTCTGTGCTAATAACTTTCCATATCTGTGAAAATAACTTTCCATATCAACATCATCATCGCTAGTAATATTACTATCATTATGATCATCTTCTTTTTCCACTGGCACACTGTTGGCATTATCTTTATTTTAATTTATCACCTTTTTTTTTCATTACTATTTTGTTATCCAAAACTTTTACTTACATCAAAGTTTATGGAATAAATAACAGTTGTGACACGGGCAGTAGAAAAATTTGTGGTCCCTTTGAAGTTCGCAGGTTTGAGCGATGCCGACTCATAGTAGAATGTGTAAAAATACAAAATACACCTATAAATTACACAGATTACAGTACAATAAAATAAAATAGGAATGATGCAGAATTAATCATTAAAATTGCTAATAAGTCTGTAAGGCGACTTATTAGAATAAAAATTATGATTTTCCCAAAAATAATTGGATAAATGATCGCAGATACATATTTTCATTAAAATACTCATCCAGAGTGTAATGCTTTCTTAACCAGCACCTTTTTTAAATTTACCTTTTTTTTTGAAAAATTTGCTTTTATATTTAGGAAATCCTTTTTATTTCTTGTTTCAAATGAATAATTTCTGTCACAATCAGCACACAGAGAAAAATTCTTTGGTACAGATATCACAGTTTCATATATAAAGTGGCATATCAGGTAAGTATCCGTTTTTCTTCATAAATCATAGCAGGGATATTTGGTGACATTTATAAGGCCAATCTCGGTTCTGGAGAACCAGGTGTTACCTTCGGTTTCAATTAGCGCTGGCAAAAACCGTAAAAAAGTAAAACCGGTTCCGCAAAAAACCGATTTCGGATAAAACCAGGATTGTTAAAAAACATTTTTTATTTAAAATAACAACAAAAAATCGTTTTTTTTTCAATTTAACTGTTTTTTTTTTGTTTAAAATGTTTTAAACATTGAAACGTTTAAAACACTGCTTAAAACATTTAAAAGGCTTAAAAATTGTATCGAGTTATATGATATGCTGCGCCATCTAGTATTCGGTTAACTCGACCTATCATCTCTAGAAGTTCTCTCTAAGAGAGACCAAATTCCAATTTTTCCACGGTTCTGAGCAGGGTTGTTAAAAAACATGTTTTATTTAAAAAAAATTAAAATAAACGTTTAAAACAAAAGATTGCGGAAAAAATCAACGTTTAAAAAAACCTGTTTAAAACAATGTTTTAAATGTAAGTGTTTAAAACTACTTCGTTTGTTTAAAACGTTAAAAACAGTTTGTTTTAAATATTTTTGTTTTAAACATAACAACCCTGGATAAAACCGGTTGACCGAATAGTTGTTAGAACCGGATATTCTAAAACCGGTTATTCCAATAATCGTTTTTTTTTCATTTTAACTGTTTTTTTTTGTTTAAAACGTTTTAAACATCCAATGGAAAATACACGTTTAAAACACTTAAGAATTGTATCTAGTTATATGATATGTTGCGCCATCTAGTATTCGGTTAACTTCGACCTATCGTCTCTAGAAGTTCTCTCTTAGAGAATCAAATTCCAATTTTTCCATGGTTCTGAGCAGGGTTGTTAAAAAACATGTTTTATTTAAAAAAAACCGTTTTTTTTTCAATTTAACTTATTTTTTTTGTGTTTATAACGTTTTAAACATCCAGTGGAAAAATAGCGCGTTTAACTGTTCAAAACGTTTAAAACAATGTTTAAAACGTTTAAAACACTTAAGAATTGTATCAAGTTATATGATATGCTGCGCCATCTAGTATTCGGTTAACTTTGACCTATTGTCTCTAGAAGTTCTTTCTTAGAGAGACCAAATCCCAATTTTTCCATGGTTCTGAGCAGGGTTGTTAAAAAACATGTTTTATTTAAAAAAAAACAAGAAACGTTTTTTTTCAATTTAACTTTAATTTTTTTTGTTTAAAATGTTTTAAACATTGAAACGTTTAAAACACTGCTTAAAACATTTAAAAGGCTTAAAAATTGTATCGAGTTATATGATATGCTGCGCCATCTAGTATTCGGTTAACTGGACCTATCATCTCTAGAAGTTCTCTCTAAGAGAGACCAAATTCCAATTTTTCCACGGTTCTGAGCAGGGTTGTTAAAAAACATGTTTTATTTAAAAAAAATTAAAATAAACGTTTAAAACAAAAGATTGCGGAAAAAATCAACGTTTAAAAAAACCTGTTTAAAACAATGTTTTAAATGTAAGTGTTTAAAACTACTTCGTTTGTTTAAAACGTTAAAAACAGTTTGTTTTAAATATTTTTGTTTTAAACATAACAACCCTGGATAAAACCGGTTGACCGAATAGTTGTTAGAACCGGATATTCTAAAACCGGTTATTCCAATAATCGTTTTTTTTTCATTTTAACTGTTTTTTTTTGTTTAAAACGTTTTAAACATCCAATGGAAAATACACGTTTAAAACACTTAAGAATTGTATCTAGTTATATGATATGTTGCGCCATCTAGTATTCGGTTAACTTCGACCTATCGTCTCTAGAAGTTCTCTCTTAGAGAGACCAAATCCAAATTTTTCCATGGTTCTGAGCAGGGTTGTTAAAAAACATGTTTTATTTAAAAAAAACCGTTTTTTTTTCAATTTAACTTATTTTTTTTGTGTTTATAACGTTTTAAACATCCAGTGGAAAAATAGCGCGTTTAACTGTTCAAAACGTTTAAAACAATGTTTAAAACGTTTAAAACACTTAAGAATTGTATCAAGTTATATGATATGCTGCGCCATCTAGTATTCGGTTAACTTTGACCTATTGTCTCTAGAAGTTCTTTCTTAGAGAGACCAAATCCCAATTTTTCCATGGTTCTGAGCAGGGTTGTTAAAAAACATGTTTTATTTAAAAAAAAACAAGAAACGTTTTTTTTCAATTTAACTTTAATTTTTTTTGTTTAAAATGTTTTAAACATTGAAACGTTTAAAACACTGCTTAAAACATTTAAAAGGCTTAAAAATTGTATCGAGTTATATGATATGCTGCGCCATCTAGTATTCGGTTAACTTGACCTATCATCTCTAGAAGTTCTCTCTAAGAGAGACCAAATTCCAATTTTTCCACGGTTCTGAGCAGGGTTGTTAAAAAACATGTTTTATTTAAAAAAAATTAAAATAAACGTTTAAAACAAAAGATTGCGGAAAAAATCAACGTTTAAAAAAACCTGTTTAAAACAATGTTTTAAATGTAAGTGTTTAAAACTACTTCGTTTGTTTAAAACGTTAAAAACAGTTTGTTTTAAATATTTTTGTTTTAAACATAACAACCCTGGATAAAACCGGTTGACCGAATAGTTGTTAGAACCGGATATTCTAAAACCGGTTATTCCAATAATCGTTTTTTTTTCATTTTAACTGTTTTTTTTTGTTTAAAACGTTTTAAACATCCAATGGAAAATACACGTTTAAAACACTTAAGAATTGTATCTAGTTATATGATATGTTGCGCCATCTAGTATTCGGTTAACTTCGACCTATCGTCTCTAGAAGTTCTCTCTTAGAGAGACCAAATCCAAATTTTTCCATGGTTCTGAGCAGGGTTGTTAAAAAACATGTTTTATTTAAAAAAAACCGTTTTTTTTTCAATTTAACTTATTTTTTTTGTGTTTATAACGTTTTAAACATCCAGTGGAAAAATAGCGCGTTTAACTGTTCAAAACGTTTAAAACAATGTTTAAAACGTTTAAAACACTTAAGAATTGTATCAAGTTATATGATATGCTGCGCCATCTAGTATTCGGTTAACTTTGACCTATTGTCTCTAGAAGTTCTTTCTTAGAGAGACCAAATCCCAATTTTTCCATGGTTCTGAGCAGGGTTGTTAAAAAACATGTTTTATTTAAAAAAAAACAAGAAACGTTTTTTTTCAATTTAACTTTAATTTTTTTTGTTTAAAATGTTTTAAACATTGAAACGTTTAAAACACTGCTTAAAACATTTAAAAGGCTTAAAAATTGTATCGAGTTATATGATATGCTGCGCCATCTAGTATTCGGTTAACTCGACCTATCATCTCTAGAAGTTCTCTCTAAGAGAGACCAAATTCCAATTTTTCCACGGTTCTGAGCAGGGTTGTTAAAAAACATGTTTTATTTAAAAAAAATTAAAATAAACGTTTAAAACAAAAGATTGCGGAAAAAATCAACGTTTAAAAAAACCTGTTTAAAACAATGTTTTAAATGTAAGTGTTTAAAACTACTTCGTTTGTTTAAAACGTTAAAAACAGTTTGTTTTAAATATTTTTGTTTTAAACATAACAACCCTGGATAAAACCGGTTGACCGAATAGTTGTTAGAACCGGATATTCTAAAACCGGTTATTCCAATAATCGTTTTTTTTTCATTTTAACTGTTTTTTTTTGTTTAAAACGTTTTAAAACATCCAATGGAAAATACACGTTTAAAACACTTAAGAATTGTATCTAGTTATATGATATGTTGCGCCATCTAGTATTCGGTTAACTTCGACCTATCGTCTCTAGAAGTTCTCTCTTAGAGAGACCAAATCCAAATTTTTCCATGGTTCTGAGCAGGGTTGTTAAAAAACATGTTTTATTTAAAAAAAACCGTTTTTTTTTCAATTTAACTTATTTTTTTTGTGTTTATAACGTTTTAAACATCCAGTGGAAAAATAGCGCGTTTAACTGTTCAAAACGTTTAAAACAATGTTTAAAACGTTTAAAACACTTAAGAATTGTATCAAGTTATATGATATGTTGCGCCATCTAGTATTCGGTTAACTTCGACCTATCGTCTCTAGAAGTTCTCTCTTAGAGAGACCAAATCCAAATTTTTCCATGGTTCTGAGCAGGGTTGTTAAAAAACATGTTTTATTTAAAAAAAACCGTTTTTTTTTCAATTTAACTTATTTTTTTTGTGTTTATAACGTTTTAAACATCCAGTGGAAAAATAGCGCGTTTAACTGTTCAAAACGTTTAAAACAATGTTTAAAACGTTTAAAACACTTAAGAATTGTATCAAGTTATATGATATGCTGCGCCATCTAGTATTCGGTTAACTTTGACCTATTGTCTCTAGAAGTTCTTTCTTAGAGAGACCAAATCCCAATTTTTCCATGGTTCTGAGCAGGGTTGTTAAAAAACATGTTTTATTTAAAAAAAAACAAGAAACGTTTTTTTTCAATTTAACTGTTTTTTTTTGTTTAAAGCGTTTTAAACATTCAGTGGAAAAATAACGCGTTTAAAACATTGTTTAAAACATTTAAAACACTTAAGAATTGTATCGAGTTATATGACATGCTGCGCCATCTAGTATTCGGTTACCTTCGACCTATCATCTCTAGAAGTTCTCTGTTAGAGAGACCAAATCCCAATTTTTCCATGGTTCTGGATAAAACCGGTTGACCGAATAGTTGTTAGAACGGGATATTCTTAAACCGGTTATTCCAATAACCGGTTATTCCAATAATCGGTTACTCCAATAATCTTTACTCGAATAACCGGTTACTCGGATACTGGGCAAAACCGGGTATCTGAAAATCGATGTTTTGTATAATTGCCGCGATATACGATCTTATCCACTTATTTAAATTATATATATATATTGTATTTTTATTCATTATTTTATTTATTATTTATTATAATTTTATTTATTTTAATTAGTTATATAATGCTATAAAACTGTTAAAGTTAAATTAAAACTGTTGATAGACTTAGAGTTAAAATTAAAATGGTTATACTTAATAAACTGTCAGCGTGTGATTCCTCAATTTATTGTTTACACAATGTTTATTTTATCTACTGGAATCTGGAATATGTCCGGAGTGCGGATCGAGATCCGCTGCACATAGGCCCCATTGGGCCCCTTGTGCTTCCTCCGTGAGGGAAATGTCTCCCTAGGTCATCGACCAGCCCAATGTTGTACAAAAGGTGATGATGTTGCCCAGGGGCATTTCCCTCAACGTGGCCATAGAAGGCCAACGTTCCCCCAATATGGATTATCTGGTCGATGACACGGCAGGACATTCGCAAAGTACATGCTCGATCGTTTCATCTTCTTGTTCACATCCTCTGCAGATGGGTGTGTCACTTTGTCTCATGTTATAGAGGTGTTTCCTTACCCGGCAGTGTCCGGTTAGGATTCCTGTAACAAATCGCAGTTTACCCCTGGACATTGCCAGATAGTTCCTCGCCGTCTCTTCGCTGGGATATCTCAAGAGATTTCTGGCCAGCTGACAGCTGCTTGTTTCATCCCATAACGTCTTAAATTTTATGTGGGTGTTTTCCTTTATTAATTGAAGTTTCGCTGCAACTGGTAGCGTACTTGAAGGAGCAGGCCCCAGGATACTCAGGTTGGCTGCTTTCTTGGCCAGTTTGTCAGCTTCTATATCGCCGTTGCATTGTGAGTGTCCTTTGACCCAGCACAGGCAGATGTTATTCATCTGACATGCTCTCACAAGTGCTTGGTGACATTCCCATGTTGATCCTTTAGTTATTTTATAATTTTTCAGGGCCAGTAGTGATTGTCTACTATCTGTGCAGATTCTTATTGTCTTGCCCGTTATTTCTCTGCGAGCAATCTCTTGTGCGGCTATGGTTATACTAGCGAGTTCTGTTTGTACTACACTGGCATTTTTATCCATAGTCCAGCTGCATCGGAGTCGCAGATTCCTGGAATATATTCCACAGCCTGCTCCATCCTTTTTCTTTGATCCGTCCGTGAAGACATAGTTTACACCTTCAACGCCGGCTTCACCAGTAGTGTGTATGGTGTAAGGTTTATCAAAGACAAGCCGAGGCGGAATACCATCTGCACATGCCTGTAAAAGGGGTATCTTTCTGACAGCCTCAGTCCACAGGCGGCTTCTGGTTTGGCCACAGCTTGCATTTGGTAGTATGCCAACAGATTTAAGGCGAGTCATGGTAGTCAGAGCCACTTCTTCTAGATGTAGGTCTAGTAGTGGAAGACACAGCATTATCTCCATTGCTCTCGTTGATGTTGTTCGCATGGCTCCGGTTATGCTCAGACAGGCAACTCTTTGTACCTGGCCTAGCTTGAGTTTTGCTGTTATTTGTTGACTCTTGGGCCACCAGACAACAGCTCCATAGGCCAACATTGGTCTTATGATAACAGTGTAAATCCACAGGACCACCCTGGGTTTCATTCCCCAGGTTTTCCCTACGGTCCTGCGACACTGCTCGTATGATATGTAGGCCTTATTTATTCTTCTTTCGAGGTGAAGATTCCAGTTTAATTTAGCCACGAAAGTTACCCCCAAGTATTTCACCTATGCTGCAAAAATTAGTGCTGTGTTTAGGAGAACAGGTGCTCTCATTGGCTCCAGTTTTCTTTTCCTTGTAAAGAGTACCATTTCCGTCTTCCTGGGGTTGACGGATAGGGCATACTCCTCACACCAATTTTCGATTATTCTTAGGGCCATCTGCATTCTTTGACAGAGAGCTCCTTCGAATTTTCCATTAAGCAGTATCGTTAAGTCATCTGCGTATGCAATTGTGTAGAATCCTTCCACGTTGAGGTGGTTTAGGAGGCTGTCAAGAACCAAATTCCATAGCAGTGGTGATAAAACACCTCCCTGCAGACAGCCTTTCGCAACCAGTCGTCTTATGACAGTGTCTCCTGCACTGATTTGTACTGCTCTTTTAGAGAGCATGTTGGATATCCAGCTGCTCACAGTATTAGGAACGTTCCTATGTGTTAGGGCCGCTGTGATTTTAGGAAAGGTGGTCTTGTCAAACGCACCCTCTATATCTATGAAGACACCCAGGGTGGATTCCTTATGATCCAGGGATTTCTCAATCCGACTTGCTACCACATGGAGGGCAGTGTCGGTGGATTTTCCTGGCGTGTATGCATGTTGGTTGGGGTGCACCGGATTGTTAGTCAATGTTACATCCCTCAGATATCGCTCACATAGCTTCTCCATTGTCTTCAGTAGAAATGAAGTTATATTAATAGGACGGTATGCTTTGGGGGTGGAATAGTCCATCCTCCCTGCTTTTGGTATGAACAATACTTTTACTTCTCTCCATGTCATTGGGATATAGAGGTGTGCCAAGCACATCCTAAACATCCCAACCAGGTGCGGCAGTAGTTTATCCAGGCCCCACTGAAGTAATGCTGGATATATGCCGTCGATGCCCGGCGATTTGAATGGGGAGAAGCTCTGTATTGCCCATTTTATCTACTATATTATATTATGTAGGCAATGCCAATAATAACTAATAACTAGTACTATGTAGTTATTAGTTATATTATTTCGAAATTGTAAGATGAATTAAATATAATATGCTCTCATATTGCATTGAACTAAATAGACTGGCTGACATTAACAAAGAATTGATTACACAGTATATGAAGCAGTGAAACAGTTTAAAATAGGAAGTAATGAATCGTGGTAATTTTTACTTATAAGTTAATTTCGCGCTAAAGCCCTTTTTTCTGGCCTATTATTTTTAAATTGTCAATTCAGTTCTGATAATTCAGTTTCCGTAGTAGAGTTGCTTGTCCTTGTAGTAGGCATATGAGGTTTTCCAATGAAGACGTAGTATCTGAAAATAGATATTCGGTTGATTAATTACTTGACTTCAAATCTATCTAATATGTATGTGTAGTTAACTGACCGCATATAAGATACCGCGCAGTTGCCACATGTAATTCTCAAATGTCTCAATATTCAATTAAACTATCATATTCCACAATACTATATAAATATTATATATTATTTATGAATGTCATAAAAGAATTATTGTGCATACAATAATATATTATAGCCCAAGATGTTAGCCATTTTTACATTTATTTTCGTCTACTTTAAATTATGGAAATTCCCTAAACATTTATTTTTATAGTTAAAAGCGGCAACGCCGCTCTACCGTAGACGGAATACTGGATGATCGAGCAGTATATCTCTTTTTAACTTATTGGAATGACGCGCCGTCTGTGTTTAGTTTGACAGTCCCCATGGACTCTCAAACGTTCGGATCTCTTACAGTGGCGGGTTTGCGGGTATTGCGCTCATTTCTATAATCTGCAATGGTCATTCACATTGGCTGAGATATTCGCGTGTATATATATAGTGCTGTTTAAATGTTATTGTCATACAATATAATACGGTTATTTTTATTATCTGAGCGGTGTATGTAGGTGGTGCCTCTGACGAAACAAAAAAGTCCTGTAACTAAAAATAAACTAATTATTTATTTTCAGTACAGATACTTAGGTATTTATGTATTTTCAGAGGTACCTAAGTACAGTGTCATAGCTGGGAACTATGGCGCCCAGGGCAAGCATCATAATTTTGCGCCCCCACCCTCCCTAATGAACCTCCCTTCCCTAATAAAATAATATCCCCACCCTCCCTAATAAAATAATATCTAGCATCACTGTGACGTATTCAAAATTTAGATATTCCTAAGAGTCCACTCAATGAACTCTATATGGGGTAAAACTGGTAGAAGTTTGTAAAGTTCCTCACGACTCGCCCTGTATATATTTAATTAAATGTTTTACTGGTTTCAAAAATCAATATGTAATATCTGTACCTATTTAAGAAGCGTAAAGAAACACTCTTTTATTGCACATATATTTATTACAAAAGTTAAAACAGTCAATTACAGTTAAATTACAGTCAAACTGTCAAAAAGCAAACATCAATCACTTTTTAAAAATAACCGCAATGTAGAAATAAAATAAAACAATGTAGAAAGAAAAAAAAATAAATTTGCTATGGAAAAGTCAAGAAAACTAGAATGCAACTTTTCTTGACTTTTCCATAGCAAATTTTTCTATAATGTCATCGTAATTAGTTGTTTCTGCCGTTTCATACTCTATTGACATTATGGCTAAATTTGTCAAACGCTCTTGCCCTATTTGCGATCTTAAGTACGTTTTTACAAGTTCAGCTTGCTAAGAGATCTCTCGCATAGACGCGGAGGTAACCGGTAACGTTAGTGCTAAACGGAGACATATTTCTAAATTGGGATAATTAGACGATAAGCCATATTCATGCATAAAATTTAACACAGTTATTAAGTTAGCCTCTTTTAGGTTGGGTATTAAAGAACAAGCTTGATATTTAAAATTCTCGATCTCCAAGCTTAGCTCGTTTGCGTCAAGATCATCTTTATATTTTAGTGCCAAATCAGCTGCTGCCTTTTTAAGGCATTCAGTAGGTTTTTCAAAAAGCGAGAGTCCTGTTAGAAAACTAAAATCCGAGGCTACGTGTGACAAAGTCTCAAATCTCCACTCCATCTGCGAAATTAACGTATCAAGAACCTTATACAGTTGGATTTTAAATTTCTTCAAGTCTGTAAAACACTGAGCTTCATCATCGGCCTTCTCATCGAAAATTTTTTTTATTTTCCGTTTTCTTTTTTCTGGAAATTCTTGTGTTATATTAATCTGCTGGCAGAGATCCTTTGCGGCCTCTATAGCTTTGTCAATTCCATTTTCTCTAAAATTTTTTAAATACTGAAGGAGACCATCAATATGTCTAGCTGCCCTTTCGATTGACTGTGTTTTATATTGTAAAATGCTGTTTACCTTGTCGATATTACTAAGAATTTGATTCCACACACTTAACAGACAAATGAATTGAAAATCAATTAGTTTTATCAAATTCTTGGCAGAAGACACTCTTGGAGTCTGTGGAATAGGTTATTTCATCTGTTCCTTCAGAAATCACATGTAGGGCTTTTACGACTTCTGGTTATTGAGAAATCAAGGAGTTAACTGACTGATACTTTGATGACCATCTGGTTTCAGAATGACCTTTTAGAGTCAACTTCAAATTTGACAAAACTTCCCAACGTTGTGTTGACCCCGAAAAGAAAGTAAATATATGTTGCAACGTGCCAAAGAATGTTACCATTTCTGATGTTACAAGAGCTGCATGCACCCCAATTAGATTTAAAGAATGAGCTGCACATGGTAAAAATGTCGCATACTCGTTCTGTTGCAAAATTAGTGCTTGTACTCCACGATATATGCCAGCCATGTTGGCACCATTATCGTAGGCTTGCCCCCGGCAATCTGATAGTTGTAAGCCATCATTCTTTATTTTTGTCATAATTTCATCTGCAAGACCACTTCCAGTTTTTTTATTTGTTTGAATAAAATCGATGAAACTTTCTTCAACTGAACATTTACCGTCCTCAATTAGCACATATCGTATTATTTGAGCCATCTGCTCCGTGTGGGCGACGTCCGGAGTGCAGTCGAACGATATAGAGTAGTACTTCGCTTTTTTAATTTTTGAAATAATGGTGTCCTTAACACTAGATCCTAGCAACTTAATAAACTCATTTTGACTACTAGGGGACAAATATGGAACAGAACTTTTAGTAATAGACGAAATATGTGCGGCAACTTGAGTATTGTATTTACTTAATAATTCCAGTGCACTTAAAAAAATTCCCGATTTCCGATGACCAATCTGTTCAATTTTACCCCTAAGAGCTAAGTTGTTCTTTGCACAAAATAATATGACGTCCAAAATTACCTTCAGAAAGTATCTCCACTTTTCTCTTTCCGTTAAAATTATACGTTCCATATCATCGTTTATCGCTACCCCTTTCTTTAGACGAATTTCCAATTCTTTCCATGATACAAAGCATTTTCGATGTTCTATAGAATTCTCGTGTTCACCGACTCTTGGGTTTAAGTGTTTCCAATCACAAAAACCCTGTTTTGCACTTGAAAAAATGGACGGTTTTTTCGTAAACAGTAAACACGGGAAACAAAATAGTGCTTCATTTTTTTCACTGTAAATCAACCATGTTCGGTCTACTTTTTCATTATTTGGCAGGGTTTTCTTAAACCATTCGGCAGTAAAAATACGTCCGTCGTCTTTTACGGATAACCTGTAATCGCAGTCTTTTCCTTGACTTGGACCTTTTTCAACTAGGCAACACCTAAGCTTATCATCTATATTTGGCCACGACTTTGGATCGTTATAATTTATTACAGAAGCTAAGGCGGATAAATGACTAGTATTTTGTTCTTCAGAGGTCCCTGATGGAAAGAAAAAAATTGGTTAAAAGGAAGGATCTTCTAAAAACAAACGTTATTTTTATATACATAAATACTGCATAAATAATATATGCATAAATACTGATTTTCTAAAATAGCCGTACAAAGAAAAAAATTATTTCTTTTTTGCAGAAAATGTTGACCTTAAATTCAAAACTTTCTTTAAAACGTACCTCCTTCTGCTTCCGCGGCTAGTGAACAGTCTCTTTGTATATCTTGGGATTCTTGGGTAAAATCACTTTCGTTTCCATAAGTCGATGTGATTGTTAAAGTGTCATTATTGTCAGTAACATTAACATTTAAATCTAGTTCCATAGACGAAGACGCAGATCCGGAACCTTCATTTACAACAGCTAAATTACTCGAATTGGATATCCAGCCGAATAATCTATTTGACAATTTTTGTTCACTTTCTTTTCGCGCTTCTCTTAATTTCTTAAATTCCGACCCTGACGGCTTTTTTGGTGGCATTCTAATTTAAGAAACATTTGTTTACATTAGGTACTTTTAATTACAAAGTAATAAAATGTTCTTACCTGCGTTAAGATCTAATCTAAAACGTAAACAGCACAGCCCACAAAAGGATTTGTCTAAAAGTTATAAGTTATGAAACACACAAGACTCGACTACTCGACTCTCCCAGTATAACTGATAATATTTATACGCGATTCCTCTAGAAACACAAGGCTTGCGCCCCTGGCGTGGGTCCCGGTTGCCCTGCCCTAGCTACGACGCTGCCTAAGTACCTTCTAGTGTTGGTAGGTAAATTTTTGTGTCTCGTTTTTTAAATTGTTTTTATCCTGGAGCTTATACAAAAAGTCAAAACGGCGAAGCAAGACGTTTACCTACCTATATATTATTTATATACCTACCTATATATACACCGCTACGAGAGTCGAAATAAAAAAATGTCGGTTAGCAAAAATTTTTGTTCGTTTCGTATGAAACCTGAAAAACGCAGATTTCCACCAAACCTCGCTTTATTTGCGAGATAGGATAGGTATGTTAAAAAATGTAAGGAAAATATTATTTGACGGCAAAAATTTATAGTGGGGGTTAGAGCAGAACCAACTTTAACAAAAAAAGAGTTGATGTATGGGCTGCTCGAAGTAGGTACTGACGTGTACTGAGATAGGTACTAATAGGTACCTCCTTCATTTAAGACATTTCTCAAATAATTTTATCCAAAAAAGATCCCGATGCTTGAGGCCGCTAGGTTATAAATACAACGATATAAGTTAGGCGTTTTATTGGGATTTACGAAAACTGGAAACGCTCTCTGGTTTATTACATAAGTTCATTGACTTTATTTTTATGCAGGTACTTGTAGGTATGTGTATTAGAAATCGCTTTGCGATGAGAAGCTGGTTGGTAGGTATGTATTGAATTTGTAATTATTTTTTAAAATGTGTTGTATTTAGTCTCGGTTTAGTTATGTAGGTACCTATTAACAAACACGCTCTGATATTTATCAAAGCATTAAGTCAAAGTAAATCGGCGTTTAGTGTTGACGATTTGGTAGGTTAAGTAGGTACCTACTTACACAATAAATATGACTATATTTCAATTGCTAATATATGTGAAGAAATCGTATAATGAGGTTTTTTTTGCTCGGGTTTTTATGTCTCATATTTCGATGTTACAAAATATATATATATATATATATATATATATATATATATATATATATATATATATATATATATATATATATATATATATATATATATATATATATATATATATATATATATATAGGTTCGACAAGATTTTATGCATTTTAAAGTTTAACATCTTCTGGATAACTGTATGCCTAATGCTTTTATATATAATATGTTCAAATAGAACAAATATAAATAGTAGACTAGGTTTGTGTATTCTAAGAATGAGTTCCGTCAAAAACTAATGTCATAAAATGTCACTGCAAGTGTTGGTGTATTGGTAATTTAAATTCAAGTATGAATGATCAATGAAATAAATCGTATACTGCTCTGAAGATCCTCAAGAAAGGTGAAAGAACTTGTACAACTTCTAAGTGGTTCGTTTTCATATGCATAGTGATTCATTTCCGTATGTGTGTCCAGATATAGTACTGGTAAGTGTGTTTTCTTTCTTATTCGTCTAGTTGCTTATTTCTATGTAATGAAATGCTACAAACCCAAGATTACTTTTCACAATATATATATATATATATATATATATATATATATATATATATATATATATATATATATATATATATATATATATATATATATATATATATATATATATATATATATATATATATATATATATATATACAGGGTGAGTCAGTTTTTTGTAGACAAACTTTAACAGGGGATAGAATGCACGTTTTTAAAAAGAAAAGTGCCTATAAATATATGGCCGATCTAGCTTCCTAAGGAAGATACAAGGTGTTAAAGTTTCATTTTTTTTTACATAATGTGTAATATTTTCTGAACGGAATGATATATTCACTAAATATTTTACACATATCTTAACCTGCATAGGATCAACATGTTGTGTTGTTCCTGTCGAAAATACTATAGTGGATGTTACTTTTTTCGGGTACTTCGGATATTCTGCATAATGGAACTTTTTTTTCGTACGCCACTGACATTATCTGATACATATTTCTAAAATAACGGCCCCTTAGTAACAATTTTGATCTCTTGTAATTTTGCTCTAACTACGACAGTTTTAGAGATATTGGCCGTTGTTTCTCTGACAGTGTAATGTGGTTATTATATTTTTTTTCTCGAATTTTCTTTATGACTTATAAACGAACGCTTAGATTTTTTCATGTTTGGGGGATAATGCCTATTAATTAAGGCGCATAAAACAAGCGGTAAGAATGTTCAAAAACTTGCACAGTGGCGGGGTGGAAGGGGTGCTCCACCCCTTTCGTAAACAGAACATCTACGCCAAAGACTATTTAAAAAAAAACTGTTATTTTCATTATCTACATACAGTTTAACAAAAATAATGTCCCTTCTTGTGTTTCGAAATTCCTGTGCGGTTCCTAGTTATTTTGATTTTTAGTGTTTGATGTGGTACTAAATTAAGTAATTTATTTATTAGCAATAATAATTATCGGCTAAATATTTAATTCTTTCAACGAAACCTACCTAAATATGGTGTGTTAAGGATTCTAAAAAGCCGAAATCTCTTATTCTTTATCTTTTTCCAATGTAGTCAAAATAAATATTTGTTATATCAAGCTTTACTCAAATACAATACTTTTATATGTTGAAATCTGTTAAATTACAAATGTACTTACAATACAATAGATTATTGTGCAGTTGCCAAAAGTCTTAAAAATTTCCTTTAAGTTTTATTAAACTTGTGCATGTACCAATTTCTGTTTCAATTTTTGTTGTTGTTTGCTAAATAATTTCCATTTAAAACTAGCGTATTTGTAACTGTACGTAATAATTGCAACAAAATATTATACTCCTTGGAAAACAAGTAAGCATTATGTCATATTTTGAAACGACAGTTTGACGTATTACAAGTTTATCTACAAACAATTTTGCTTCATCTTGAATATTTTCACTGTTATTAATTATTATTTTTAAGATTAAAAAGTTATTTTATGTGATTTGCCAGATTTTAATTAGCGTAACATGCCGTTTACATTTACAAATAGCGAACAAGCCGACATTCATTTTATTTATGGGTTCGCAAATGGGAATTAAAGATACGCAGCTAGGGAGTATCGAAGAAGATTTCAAAATAGACGACAACCTCATCATTCCGTTTTTGTGAGTATCCACCGTCGATTTGTTAACCAGGGTTTGAAAAATGTACCCGGGGGCCGACAGAACAACCGTGGACGAGATAGAGACCGTATATTGCGGGAATTTAATAGGAACCCAACGACAAGTACTCGACGTGCTGCTATTGCTCTTAGTATTTGCCAAAGTAAAATTTCCCGGGTTTTAAAACGGGATCACAGACGCCCATATCATTTCCAACCTGTTCAAGGTTTATGTCCAGGTGACGCTGAACGAAGACTTCTCGAAGACTTATTGTAGGTGGGTTCTTAACTCCATTCAAAATAATAGGGATTTCTTATCCAATATACTGTGAACTGATGAATCTTGTTTTACTCGTCGTGGTATAGTAAATTTTCACAATCTGCATGTATGGGCACATGAAAACCCACATGCCATTCGACCACGAACTTTTCAACATGAATTTAGTACAAATGTCTGGATTGGAATTTACGGCAACCACGTGTTTGGACCTTATTTCTTGCCACAACGTGTAAATTCAGAAAATTTCCTACAATTTTTAGAAGAACACCATGGTAATATATGGGAAGTCATTCCTTTGAATTTAAGAAGACAGTCTTGGATTCAACTTCATGGGTGCCCGGCCCATTATGGCAGAAATGTAAGAAATTGGCTAAACAATAACTATCCAGGGAGGTGGATAGGTCGTGGAGGTCCAGTGGCGTGGCCTCCCAGATCCCCCGATTTAACACCACTTGACTTTTTTGTGTGGGGATTCATTAAGGAAATAGTGTATACCACTCCGGTTAATACACTTGAGGAACTTCAAAATCGCATTAGAGATGCTTGCAATGAAATAAGGGTGCATCATTTAGTTAACTTAAGACGTTCTATGATACGTCGCAGTGAAATGTGTATTGAGAAGAACGGTTTACATTTTGAACAAAGTATCTAATTTTATGTATGTAGGTACTAGTGTTATTGTTATTAATTCTTGTAATTGTTATTTATAAATCATTATTGCTAACAATTGTTATTTATTCCACAATTATTATTGTTAATTAAATATTGCTATAAATTCAAAAATGTTTATATCTCTATAAACATTAACATCAATGCTCATCTAATGTTTTTTTTTGTAATTGTAATTACTTGGAAAGAGATAAAGAGATTTCGGCTTTTTAGAATCCTTAACAAACCATATTTAGGTAGGTTTCGTTGAAAGAATTAAATACACTGCGCAACTTATTTAACGCACAACCAAAAAGTTAACTCAAATTTGACGTTATGTATTTTCGACAATTTTTGTTCGTTTTGGTCGATTTTTTTTTCAAATTGTAGGTTTTTCTCTTAGGAATATCACTGTCTTAGTTGTTTTGGTAAAACGAATGATTTTGATATTATACCAGGTGCTATAAAAATGTTATGTTTTCTTCCGATATTTCAAAACGTCCTGTGGGCTATACAAGGTATTGCAAGTTATTGCAATTATAGCCAATTTAAAGCCTCATGTTTTTTCTACATTCTCTTTTTTTATTCATTTGTTTATCTCTGTTACTTCATAAAATATCCAATTTTTGAGTTGACGTTCAATGCCTCAATGGTTCAATGCCTCATTTTGCGTTCTGTTTTCCTTGATATCTTATAATTTATTGAGAGATGCAAGGTGTTTTAGAAGAGAAGAAGGTCTTAAAAGGACAAAAACTCACAAAACATACCTAGAAAAATGGATTGCTTTAATCAATAAAACAACGAATAACAGGAAACAAAACAAAAGTAAATAGAGAATTAGTATCTGGTGTTTCCACCCCTTCCGCGAATGACCTCCCGACATCTTTGGTTCATACTTAAAACCAAAGTTCTGATTAGGTTCTAGGTTGATCTAGGCCATTCCATAATTCGACTAGGCGTCCTTACAATTCTTGTAAATTTTGGGGTTGTCGTCCCTCACTTCGTAACCGCCGACCGATAAAATCCCAAACATGTTCAATTTAATGGGGTTAAGGTCGGGGCTACGGGCTGGCTAGTCTATGTGATCAATTCCTACTTCTTCAAGATTGTCTTGCATAAGTAAAAAACTGGGTCCTATATAGGGGGCATAAGGCAAAACATGTGCTTCAAGAATGTCTGTGATGTATCTGTCAGAATTGAGATTTCCATTCACAGTTATGAAGTCCGTTCGCCCAGTCAAAGATATTCCGCCCCACACCATGACGGATCCACCTCCATATAAAGTTGTGTGCAAAAAATTGCATTGACTGTATCGCTCATCGGGTCTTCGGTAGACTCATCAGTCCAAAGAATACGTTCCCCATCCAATTAACATGCTCATTGGCAAAATTCAATCTGGCTCTTCGATGATCTACTGTTAATGCGGGTCCTCGAGCAGCAATCCTGGGTCTTAAATTTGCCTTCCTCAGTCGTCGGCGTACAATTTGAACGCATATGAGTGGACCACCTGCGTCTTGAAGTTGTGCTCTTAAATGTGCTGCAGTTATAAATCGTTGTCTTACAGCATTTATTAATCTTAAAATCGCGATCCTGGATAGCAGAGGTAACACGAGATCTACCTTGACCGGCCCGTCTGGAATGTTCTCCTGTTTCCTCGTACCTTTGAATTGCTCTCGCTATAGTTGTGTGAGACACTCCCAACCTTCCAGCTATGCGGTTGTAACTCCACCCTTCACCATGTAATGTAGCTGCCTCAACACATTCATCACGAGTTAAATTTCTGGTTTGGCGTTCCATTATTCACTAATTATTGCTGGACTGTCAACAAAAAACTAATGACACAGTTGTCAGTTTATGACGTGTAATCTTCGATTGCCATAGCTTGCTAGCTGTTTGAGTTATCCGATAAATGCATTTCATGTGAATAAAAGCATATGGTGTTTCAAAACGGTGTATTTCATGAAGTAACAGAGATAAACAAATGAATAAAAAAAGAAAATGTAGAAAAAACATGAGGCTTTAAATTGGCTATAATTGCAATAACTTGCAATACCTTGTATAGCCCACAGGACGTTTTGAAATTTCGGAAAAAAACATAACATTTTTATAGCACCTGGTATAATATCAAAATCATTCGTTTTACCAAAACAACTAAGACACTGATATTCCTAAGAGAAAAACCTACAATTTGAAAAAAAAATCGACCAAAACGAACAAAAATTGTCGAAAATACACAACGTCAAATTTGAGTTAACTTTTTGGTTGTGCGTTAAATAAGTTGCGCAGTGTATTTAGCCGATAATTATTATGGCTAATAAATAAATTACTTAATTTAGTACCACATCAAACACTAAAAATCAAAATAACTAGGAAACGCACAGGAATTTCGAAACAGAAGAAGGGACATTATTTTTGTTAAACTGTATGTAGATAATGAAAATAACAGTTTTTTTTAAATAGTCTTTGGCGTAGAAGTTCTGTTTACGAAAGGGGTGGAGCACCCCTTCCACCCCGCCACTGTGCAAGTTTTTGAACATTCTTACCGCTTGTTTTATGCGCCTTAATTAATCGGCATTATCCCCCAAACATGAAAAAAATCTAAGCGTTCGTTTATAAGTCATAAAGAAAATTCGAGAAAAAAAAATTATAATAACGACATTACACTGTCAGAGAAACAACGGCCAATATCTCGAAAACTGTCATAGTTAGAGCAAAATTACAAGAGATCAAAATTGTTACTAAGGGGCCGTTATTTTAGAAATATGTATCAGATAATGTCAGTGGCGTACGAAAAAAAAGTTCCATTATGCAGAATATCCGAAGTACCCGAAAAAAGTAACATCCACTATAGTATTTTCGACAGGAACAATACAACATGTTGATCCTATGCAGGTTAAGATATGTGTAAAATATTTAGTGAATATATCATTCCGTTCAGAAAATATTACACATTAATGTAAAAAAAAATTAAATTTTAACACCCTGTGTCTTCCTTAGGAAGCTAGATCGGCCATATCTTTATAGGCACTTTTCTTTTTAAAAACGTGCGTTCTATCCCCTGTTAAAGTTTGTCTACAAAAAACTGACTCACCCTGTATATACCAAATCGGTCAACTGTAGTAGTGCCCCAGTGACCTCATGGTATAATGGCCCAATTATTTTTATTTTTAATATTCTTTAAATCAATAATTCGATTTTTTAATAATTCTCTATCAATCTCAAATGCGCATGTAATATGTTTTCAAATAAAATATTTTTGAGTTATTTGAAAATAAAAAAAAATGTCCTTTAGCTCGTCAATTTCACAAAACTAGACGTTTTTTGACATAAAATTCAAAAAAAATTCTACAATAAAGAGTCGCTGTTGGATATACGGCTGATTAATAGGTATATGCTTTCATAATGATTACTATTTTGTTGCCCACCACTTGGCAACATGTTCCAGTATCCTTGTTTTTTTATTCTGCTGTATACTGTTCTCAACTATTCCCTCTTAATCGTTAATGAAAATAAACCTTTATGCCCCTTTAAAAGGGAAAGTGGACTCGTTGTAGGTATTGTGATGTGATAAGCTTTGTTTTTATCCAATAAAAACTTTAGAGAAAAATTATTAGAAAAACTAATAATTTTCTAGTGCCAAGGGCGCCACTAGTAGTATTAGGGCCACTAGACCCGTACTAGCTTGTCGGTGGATGATGCTCTGAATTGAGGGGTGAATTCGGGGGCCTATTTGTGATATCAAACTGCTCTAAATTATATTCGGAGCGAAATTTGGAAAAATCAATTTTGGGTTTGAATCTTACCACTCAGCTTGTTTAATAATCCAAAATAATCCTTATAGTGAGGTAATCCAATTTAGAGAAGGTAATTTCCCAAACACTTATGGGGAAAAAAACACTTAATTTATTGTTTGCGAAGTTAAGTCTTAACTTCCCAAACGACCGTATGTTAAAAAATGAAACTAAAAATGTATGCGGTTGTGAAAATAAAACGTAAACGATTCTCAGAAAAATAAGGTTAAAACGAAAAGAATACTCGGATAATAAAACGAAAATAAATTTCTGATTTACGCGTATCCTGATTAAGATGCTAAAATGCCAAATATAGCTTTAATCAGGATTTTTGTTTGTACGGAACTTGTGATTCTAAAACTGGAAGTACGACGATTGATAATTGTTAGCTAACGAGCCAATTTTGAACAATTATCAACGTTACGCGAATTCATGTAGGTATCGAAATCGTAGAAGTTTAAAAACGCGAATTTAGCTGTTTGATTTTGGTGAATGAAGTTAAATACTTAGTACCGTAGCTAAAGAGCCAATGGTGACGATACTAGGTATGTGAAAGTTGCTAGGAACTTGAAAAAGAGGTTGCGAACGCGAATTGAAATATGTTGAACGCTTCGTAGCGCGGGGACAACTGTTGCCTTTGCCTTATAATACTGTTTCGGACTTGGTCCTTGGGTGAAAATTATGATAAGAAGATGGCAAAAGGTGAGTAAAAGTAATGGTACGTCGAGTTTCGCCGTATATTAATTTATTTTATTTAGGTGAGCTGTGCGAGGAACGATTCCCCGTATGAGATCTGGTAAGTATAGCTAATGACTATAGATTTAGTTTAGAGTATATTGTTAATTGCTAGTGGAAAACAGGGCGCCACTAAGTTTTTCCTAACTTAGAAAAGGATGGAGGTCTTTCGCCAAGCTAACCCAACGGCCTCAGGTGCCTTGAGCACGACCCTGCGTAACGGGCAATGTCGAGCTAATTGTATGATTTCGTTCACTTACCTTTTCGTCTAACGCCTACGGGACCCCTGGCGGAGATGGCACTTGATTTTAAGAATAAGTAAAATATCTGATTTATATCTTGGCACTGAAGTTAATTTTAAATGCAAGCGCGTCACCCTAGATGTCAAAGAGAAACACTGGCTTTATAAGGTGACGCTACGGTACTACCCCGGTTCGATCCCAAGGGCGTATCGTTTACTATAATTGATATGAAGCTCTTAACTTAGCTAATCAGAGGGAACTGAGGGGGAGAAAGAAGTGAAAATCCAATATCAGATTAAATAAGAAACAAAATATGTGACACTACTAGCCTTGCTACGGTCTCCTGTCTGATGGGCAATACAGAGACTGCGAGCTAGTAGTAGTAGCTTCCACAGGAAATAAATTAAAATAAAATTTTCCTACAAAATTATAGCCTGAATTTTAATTATAATATAAGTAATTAATTTCCCAAACCAGTAATAGTTTAGTCAAGAAAGAAAAAAAAATACGAACTTAAGGTTTTACGCTGATAAAAGTGATTGAGATTATGGATAGACGTTTAGTGAGTTAATGAGTGATTGTAATAAGACGTTATGCTGAAATTGTACTAATGAAAAGACTCTGATTGTTATTTAGCTACTGACACGGTACGAAAGCTACGCACGCGAGAGCTGCATACACCAGAGAGCGGGCCTCAGCCTGGCTGTTCTACCCCGCTTCCCCCTTTACGTTTGGGTTCAGGTAGGCATAAAATGTTTATGATAATTGCTGTATTTTTAATGTAATTATTTTTTAGGTAGGTATTAGCTGGGGTCCTATTTTGTGTCGGCTAGTGTATACACCAACACGAAAAAGGTAGGTATTTTTAGGTTGTGAAAAAGGGCGCCACCGACGACACTCTCGTCGGAGAGATGGACTCCTCTCAGGGATGGGTTATAGAGCCCGATAAATGTCAATGTACAGACCGATATGACAGGTAGGTATTGATTTTCTAAGAGTAAATATAAAAGTGTCACTTACCTTTATTACTTTGCAGCAACTGTACCCTCAGGCACGACTAATTTAGGGATATCGAGACCAGCTAAGGCAAGTATAATCTTATAAACACCTGTAATTCAGGGATCAAGCCCTCCTGAAAGGTAAGGGGGTTGGGTCTTTTCAGAGAAACAACGGTGTTTAGTAAACGACCGAAGAAAAACAAATACCTAAACCAAAGACCAGGCTATGACTTTTAGTGAAAATGGCAAAAGAAAATAAATGAAATACTCTAGAACCTGGATGATCAGGTAGAATAAAATTAAAATTAAGTTGATTCACTGAAATGAGAGTTTTCTATTTTAATAAAATAGAGAAAAGTAAAAAATATTTAGATCGCCTTGGGTGCAAATTTGAGATGAAATTTTGGGAAAAAGGGTTGATTAAAGCTTACTGGTTTCGGCTTTAATCCCCCTATGCTAGTATTAGCTTTCACTCGCGCACACAAGAGAGCTTATGATTGCATAGTATATCCCCTTTCAGGGTTTTTGGCTTCTACCTTCGTTTAGGTACTTTAGCCGGATTTTACTCATTTTCTGTTCTGCTTGCTCTTTTTGGCTTTCCGTTTTAATGCTTGTTGTTGCTAGCTTTGTTTGACGTACTTCCGGTATTAGGTATAGGGTTATGCGTGTTATTACTATTTTGTTATTTTTTATTAGTGTTTGTTTGTTAGTTTACAATATTAAAAGCGGCTGAAAAGCATGGGTACAATTATCTATTCTACGTTAGTATGTTATATGTTATAGTTTGTCTTTTTTGTTTTGCTCATTTTTTGTGTTATTTTATTTTTTATGTTGTTCTCAGTTATATTTTTTTCCTTTATTATTTTTTCTATTTTTCCCTTATTTTGTATTTTTTATTGTTATTATTTAGTTTTTATATTTTTGGGTTGTTTGTTTTTTGGTTTTTTCTGTATGCATTTTATTTTCTGTCTATCTATTGTTTTTTTTTCTATTTTTTATATTTTTTCTATGTACATTTTTGTTAGTGGCGGGGGCTAGGGGGTGAATATGTAGTTGCGTGATGGGTATTTTGGTGTTCTTAAGAATTTTGGTCTCATTGCCTGTACTATTGTTGGATTTAGGTGAGTGTCTAGTTTGTGTATAAAGTTTGGCATGATTTTATCTGCGATGAAATTGTCTAGGTATGGTGTGCCGGTTATTTGGTGTATGATTGCTGTCTCTATTTTTAAGTTGGTGTTTTTGTGTTTCTGTGTGATTATTCTTAAGCATTTATTTTGTAGTACCTGCATCTGATTTTTTCTGGTTTGGCTTAGGAACGGGTACCATACCGGGCTTGCATATGTCAGTAGAGGTCTGACATATGCCTTGTATAATATAGCGCCCGTTCTCAAGCTAGCGTTCTTCAGTATTGGAAATATCTGGTTAATTCTGCCCCTGGTTTTATTTATCACCGTTTCTGAGTGTTTGATAAATGTTAGTTTTCTATCTAGTTTAACACCGAGATATTTTATTATGGGTATAGTTTTTATTGTTGTTTCATTTAGCTTTATTTGTATGTCAGGTACGTCTCTCTTTCTGGTGAAAACTGTCATTTCTGTCTTTGTCTCGTTAATGTATAGTCCCCAGTCTGTGTAATATTGCACTATTTGTGTAGTCTGCTGTTGCATTAGTCTGTTTAATAATGGTGCACTTGTCGTCGTCGCTAAGGTTGCCGTATCGTCTGCGTATAATGCAACAGTTGTTCTGTGCTCTGTTGGTCTAGGGATGTCGTGGGTATATAGGTTAAATAGGGTGGGTCCTAGGGATGATCCTTGTGGGACACCAGATGTTACCGGGCGCGGTTGTGAGCTTTCCTCATAGACTGTTACTACGAATATGCGATTTGAAATGTATGATTGTATAATCTTGATTATACGAATCGGAAAATTCGCGACATGTAGCTTATGCAACAGTCCAGGATGCCAGACTTTGTCAAATGCTTTTTCGAGGTCTAGGGAGACAACCCCTGTATATCGACCTCGATTAAGATTGGTGGTAATGGCTTCACAGATACGGAACAGCTGTTGGTCAGTGGAGTGATAGGGTTGGAAACCGTATTGGAACTCGCTCACTACGTTATTTGCGAGAGCGAATTCCATTACTTTCCTTTGTATAAGTAGGTCTAAAATCTTGCTAATTGAGGGTAGTAGGTTTATGGGGCGATAGCAAGATGGATCGGTAAAGGATTTATTTGGCTTATGGATAGGAATGACCTTGGCTGTTTTCCAGAATTGGGGATAATGCGTAAGGGTTAAACAGGAATTAAATAGGTTTGTTAGGAACATGATTGCAAGGTAGGGTAGTTTTTTGAGGGCATAGTTGGGAATCTGGTGAAGGCCGGGTGCTTTTCTATTGTTTGTCGCTTTGATTGCCTCGTATACTTCTTTAGGTGTGAAGTATACGGGACAATCAGTGGTTCTGAGTTTTAGATTGTTTAAGTATTGTAGTGTTTGATTTGCGTCTATTCTGTTTCCGATTTCTATCTCATTTGGAGTGAATTGTTTTGCGAATTGTTCCGAAAAGCACTCGGCCTTCTCCGTATCCGTTTGCGCATTTCCACGGGCTGTGATAAGGGTTGGAATTTTGGGTCTTGACTTTGTAAATCGTCTGGGTAGATAATAGGGATCTTCGGCATGGGATTCTATGGTTTCGCATAATTTTAGATCTCTGAATATTTGTATTTCTTTCCGAATGTTTCTGGTGAGCTTGTTTATTACTAGATTATGTTTGGGGTCTTTGGTTCTATAGTATGCTTTTCTTACTAGTTTTCTTTCATTTATTATATCTAAAATTTTGCGAGGGAGGGGATTGGATATTAGGTTTTTTCCCGATATCGTCTGGCTGGATTTTAGGGCTGTTTGTATCGTCTTTGTAATATGTCTTGCTGCCTGCTCGATGTCATGTGTGTTTTGGCACCTCGGGCTTCCCGCAATTTTGTCGTTTATTTTTTCCCTGAATATTTCCCAGTTATAATCTTTTTCCCTTGGTTTTCTAATTGTTTTGATCTGTTGAAATTTAAGATTTATTGTTGCCTGAATGGCTAAATGGTCGCTGGCTATTTCTATAATTTCTCTGAATTCTATCTGTTTATTTACGTTGGATGTTATTATGATATCTAGTATGTTATTTGATATCGGTCTTGTGGGCCATGTCGGTGCTATTATTCTCATGTTTTGTTTATTTTCTATGTATTTGTGTAGTTTTTTCCCCCCATCGTTAGTTGTGCCATTTGTTGTATTCCATGACTCGTGCAGGCAGTTTAGGTCTGCGATTATTAGGTGTTTGTCGTTTACTTGTCTGATAGTATCTAAGTCATTTGTGTTTAGGGTTGTCCGTGGGGGTTTGTATGCAGATACTATCAATATGTCTTCGTTGTTGGGAGTTTTTAGGGTTACACCCGTTGCCTCTAATGAGACAACGGGGGGTATGGAGATTTGTTTGTATGGTATGTCTTGTCTTATAAGTATTGCTGTGCCACCACCATTACCTGTTGTTCTGTCATTTCTTATGACTTTAAAATTTGGTATATTAAATATATGTTTAGGTTTTAGATTCGTTTCTGAGAGACAGCATATTTCTATTTTATTTTTGTCTAGCGCATTTATTAGTTCCTGTCTCTTTTGGTTTGCCCCGTTAATGTTTAGCTGTATGATGATTATTGCCTTTTTTATGTTATTTATTTTGTTTCTGTTGTTATGTTAGTATGTTTGTTAGCGCTTCTGCTATTAAGCAGATTTTATCAAACGGGTCTGTTTTTTCCCTTAATTGTTTGATCAACTGTAGTATCGTGTTCCATATTTTACTTATTTTAAATTGTTTTATCAAGTCTATAATTTCCGTGAGGGGGTTGCTGTTTACCTCGTTATTTTCTGTTGCTATTGTTTCCGGTTGCTCGTTATTATTGTTGTTTGTATTTTGCTGTGCTCTAAAGTTTTGCCATTTTGATGCGTTATCATCTGTTATTTTATTGGCATCCTCTGTTGTTCTTACCATGGGGGTACTAGTTCTGGTGGTGGGTTGTCTTGTCTGTCTGTTTGGTATGTTTTGTCTTTGTTCGTTTGGGTTATTGTTTGTCGTCCTTTGTTTTTGTCTGTTTTTTGCCTGTATATAAATAGGACACCCTCTATAATTTGCGGGATGCTCCCCCCCACATAGTGCGCATGTGCATCTCTCCGCGTTGCACTGTTCCCCTTTATGATTTTTTGCGCATCTTACGCATTTTGAAGTTAGATTACAATACATCGAGGCGTGTCCTATTTTTTGGCAGTTATGACATTGCGGGAGATCAGTCCTGACATACTCTGTGACGGTTACTCTCAGGTGGCAGAGATTATTCAGTTTATAGTAATCGTTTACCGCTACTTCGGGTACGGTAAGAAGCAGGATGTTAGATGCCTGCTTCCTTCCGTTCCTCGGTATCATTATTCGGGCTATGTTTATAAATGGCAGGTCTTTTAATTCAAGGTCTTTCTCTATTTCCTCCCGTGTAACATCTAAGGGTATGTACCTACTTAACTACTATTTTGATTGGTTTTATATTTTTTGTACTATGTTCTTCTAGTGCCCTAGATATTTCATTGTGCTGTCTCTTTGTGTCTGGGAAGCAGATGAGTGCAGAGTTGTTGAATTTATATTTCGGGTTAGGTGTGTGTTTAGTGTTTATTTGTTTTATGAGATTAGAGCTATTTTGGGTATATATATATATGTATCGGTGGGGGTTTTGGTTGCGTGTTAGTCTGTTGTGTGTTGTTTTTGTTTGTGTTAATATGTGTATTTGGTGTGTTTTCTCTGTTTTTTGGGGTGTTTTCTTGTGACTTTTGTATTATTATTTCGTCTAATATTAGGGGTTTAAAGTTTTTCTTAGATTTCTTTTTAGGTTGAACTGTTATTTCCTCTAGTGAACTATTTGAAATTCTGTCTGCTTGTGTTTCTATGTGTCTATTTATGTAGGATGAATTAAATGGGTCATTTACTAGTTCCGTTTTACTATTTACTAGTTCCGTTTCCATGTTTGTATCTGTGCTGTTGTAATTATGTTTGAAGTGTTGCATGTGGTGATGGTTGAAGTGTATGTGATTGTGTTTTGTGTACTGGTGTTAGGTACCTATATTATTACAAGTTGTGATGCATTCTGTTATGTTTTTAGTTTTGGGGTATTGCGGAAAAAGGTGTGGGTAATCTATTAAAGGAGTACCGTACGTCGAGCTAGTTGTTATTGGCGATCCGCGGTTTGAGTTTGATGTGGAACTATCTCTCCTGTATTTTTGGGTGCTGGTTGTCGGTTCCTGAAGGGAGTATGAGTTTGATATCTCGCTTACATCTGAGTAAATCGTATGCTCCGGGTCTATGTAATCTAATTCCGGCATGGATCTATTTAATGGTTTGCTAAATATTAATTCCCGTGTTCTGTTTTTATTTTCAGTGTCCGTTTTTGTTTCCGTGCTTGCCTTATCGCTGATAATTAATCTGGATTTTCTTTTGCGTTTGCCCTTGGGGCTCGGCATCTTTGTTGATGTGGTTTTTGCGCGCCCTTTTTTGTAGCGAGACGTATGTCGAGGAATGTCGAGGAGCTTTGTTAATTGAGTTTATAATAATTTTGATTCAAGTTCTATTTGTATCGTCGGTTCTAATGCTACTTACTCTACCCTTATGTTTCTGTCTTCTGCTTTCACAAGTGCAATTGTGAGTTCTACGAATTGGCGTTGCTGCCCCAATTCGTCGACCTCGCAATATCACCGCTAATTGCTAATGAGAGCTTATGATACGACATGGCCTTTCTTTTATATTTACCTTTTGGTAGCTGTTTTCTCCATTGGTCGAATTTGCGACCAATAGGAGGCGTTTATTAACTCGCATCTCACAACAATACGCGATATATATATACCTGCGGTTGGGATGTTAATGAAACTCCTCCCATTTTGGTGTGTCGCGAGGCCGCGGTCTCATTGGGGGATCGCGTGCGCGGAGCGCATCGCATCTGGATATACTCTCGCGGCACACGCGAGAGCGTGTGCATTTTCTACCGCTTTATTCTTGCCGACCGGACCGAACGTTCGACCGAAGTTAAGCTGGACGGAGAGGTTTTTTCGCGACTCCGCCGACTCGAATTTTCATTCTGATTAAAATGGCAAAACTAAAAAGTAAGTATTCCGTAAGGCTTCCTGCGAAAGTAAAATGATTTTGGAGTACACGACATAATACAAGGCCTATCGGTGTATCACGTGACCTGGCTTCCGCCCTTCTCCACTAGAAGTTATTCGTCGTCCCTACAGATACTGCCTGTAGGGAAAGTGGTCTGTCTGCACCCTAAACAGACAGTGGCGCTCGAGATAGAACCTCCGCACCGAAGCTAAGAGCGTCACAAGTTTAACATTCAAACGTGGTTAATCCTCTACGACAAAAAAACCATCCATAATTTAAACGACTTATGTGATACAAGGTTTCTGAGTTAACAGCTGGTGGCTTGTCACAACGCTACAAACGCCTGTGGCGCCCTCTTTGTATAGCGTCATGACATAGAGGCCCAAATTTTCAATCACATCTCCACAAATTTTCAATCATCAATAGTGTTGACTCGCCATTTATAATACATTTAGGTATGTAGATCTTGTCAATATTGATTGTGATGTTTTAATTACAATCATTGTAATGTAAATTTGTCAATACGCAGTCTGATGTCAGCTAAATGCTGATAATGTTTGTGGTGAGGTGCGATAGACAAATATACGCTTGAACAATGGCGACTTTCATGATATTCGTGGGAACCGTAAATTTAAGGAAACACTTCGTAATTCTACGACCTTTCAAAATGATATAGAGACTCCAAAATATGTATCCATCCCGTACGAACCCCGGTCTACTCGTAGTTTGAGTAAGGTCTTCAAAAACCTGGGTATAACAGCGATTCATTCGTCGAGTAATAAATTACAACAACTCTTAGACAATCCAAAGGATAAAATTCTGGGATTTACGAAATTAGTTGTAATGATTGTCATCGAAAATATGTTGGACAAACGAGACGATCAATTATCACCAGATTTAAAGAGCATATGGCTCATCTAAAATATGGAAGAACAGATAAGTCTAGTGTTGCACAACATGCCTTTGACAACAATCATAGAATAGATATTAGTAATTTAAGATTAGTTAGAAATGTGACCAATAATAGACAGTTGGATGCATTTGAGAGCATAGAAATTGTATAATGTAAAAGTAGTATGAATAGCGACAAGGGACCTATACCGTATAGCCCGCTTTACGCGTTGCTTAGCAACCGATAATTGGGTAGATTTTTAGTTTAAGATTAGTTTTAATCGTCTCCGGATGATGCCAACTTGGTTGGCGAAACGCGCGTCGAGCGAAGTGAAAGTGTTTTGGTGTTTGTGGAAACTATTCCGAGTGTTATAATTACATTAAAGGTTCCAGCCCTATCCAGTAGTTTACCGAGTTGTAAATTTTTTATTTATTGTCTCTTCGAGATGCACCTTTAAAATGCATCAAAAGTAATATTTCAAAAGTAATTGGTCAATTTAGGTCACAAGTTATAAACTTGTGAACTAAATTGACCAATTTTTAATTATTGTTTTTTAATTATTGACGTTCTCACGAATCGAATGGACAAAACCGCATTAAAATGCGTCTTACTGCTTAAAAAATCGGAAGTTACGCAGTTTTTAGTGCTTTATTTTCTCTACTACTATTCGTAACCTTTTTTTTCATGTGGTCATGTGTAGTGAAAACATGTATATTTTGATTAAAAAATTCACAGGTCGCAATCCTTGCAACTATCGGAGACATTGGAAATGATAACAAAATATATGAAACATAATATACCGATCCTTTTGAGTTGTTTCGAATACGTCAAATAATATGGTGCGCGTGCATGCTTGTGGCAATTTCCAGATTGGATTTAGAATGCTTATGTTTATTAAGTGTTTATTAGTAATGTATGGCGTACGATTGGGTCCCTAGCATTTTATAAATTTAGAATAACACGTTACTTAATAATTTAATATAATATTGAGTATGGATACTGTCACAATTTTCCACAAGAATGCGCAGAACGTACTACGCACCGAGTTATTGTCTCATTCAATACAAGTTGCGTTGTATTTATCTTACTCGCTTGCTTTCACAGGATAGGTCTATTAACTGTATTATACACACAAGGTTATATATAAATATAAACATAATTTTTTAGCATTTTATTTTTGTAAAACTTAAGTATTACTAATATAATACACATCTCAATTTACGAGTTAGGTATGTAGTAAGAAATAATAAATATAATTTTTAATTAACCAACTTATATTGGATTTGCAGTTAAACTTAAAAAAACAATCACAGATCTTACATATTACGCAAGTATCGCAGGCGTATTGAAAATACCAGACAACTGGTAAAATTTTCTCAAGTGAATTGAATAAAAATAAAATTCAGTTGTGTTACGATTTTTTTGTTCGTTTGACCCTGAAGGTTTTGTCGTTTTAAACAGGTTATCTTGCATGGGGTGGTCAAAAATTACAGTCTTTTTTTTTGTATTCGAATGAATGCTATTCTTTAAAAAAGTTTTTGTTTGCAATGTGTTTGATTATTGTAAACAATACTGTAATATACACATCATGCATTTATAAATTAAGCGCTGTCACTATCACCTACTTTTTAATTCAACAACGAAACATCGTCACCCAATGTAAAAGTTTTGCCTAAAAATAGTGATGACTGTCAAAAATTGTGTTGTATACACAGGGTGGTTAAGAATTACAAAATCTTAAAGTTTGAAAAGAGGAAACTGTGATTTTTGATCACCCCGTATAAAAACAATTGTGGCTAAATCATCATTAGTTTTTCATACGTGGTGATCAAAAAGTACAAACTTTACTCTTGAATTGATTTTGTAATTTTTGACCACCCCGTATAATAAACATAATTTTTGTCGACATTACTTTAAGCAAGCAAAAACTTTTATAAATAATAGCGTTTTCCCGAAAACTAAACATTTTTTGATATTTTGTAATTTGTGACCACCCCGTATAAGAAATATGATTTTTATCGACGTTATTACTATTTTTTGGGCAACTAAAAACTTTTATAAATAATATTTTCTTTTAAAATTTTTTACCACCCCGTATAATAAACATAATTTTTGTCGACATTACTTTAGGCAAGCAAAAACTTTTAAAAATAATAGCGTTTTCCCGAAAACTAAACATTTTTTGAGATTTTGTAATGTGCGACCACCCCGTATAAAAAATATTATTTTTGTCGAAGAGTACTCGTAAACTGTAATTTGTGATCACCCCGTATAAAAACAATTACGGCAAAATCATCATTAGTTTTTATACGTAGTGATCAAAAAGTACAAACTTTACTCTTACCGAGTTTTAAGATTTTGTAATTTTTGACCACCCCGTATAATAAACATAATTTTTGTCGACATTACTTTAGGCAAGCAAAAACTTTTAAAAATAATAGCGTTTTCCCGAAAACTAAACATTTTTTGAGATTTTGTAATGTGCGACCACCCCGTATAAAAAATATTATTTTTGTCGAAGAGTACTCGTAAACTGTAATTTGTGATCACCCCGTATAAAAACAATTACGGCAAAATCATCATTAGTTTTTATACGTAGTGATCAAAAAGTACAAACTTTACTCTTACCGAGTTTTAAGATTTTGTAATTTTTGACCACCCCGTATAATAAACATAATTTTTGTCGACATTGCTTTAGGCAAGCAAAAACTTTTAAAAATAATAGCGTTTTCCCGAAAACTAAACATTTTTTGAGATTTTGTAATGTGCGACCACCCCGTATAAAAAATATGATTTTTGTCGAAGAGTACTCGTAAACTGTAATTTGTGATCACCCCGTATAAAAACAATTACGGCAAAATCATCATTAGTTTTTATACGTGGTGATCAAAAAGTACAAACTTTACTCTTACCGAGTTTTAAGATTTTGTAATTTTTGACCACCCCGTATAATAAACATAATTTTTGTCGACATTGCTTTAGGCAAGCAAAAACTTTTAAAAATAATAGCGTTTTCCCGAAAACTAAACATTTTTTGAGATTTTGTAATGTGCGACCACCCCGTATAAAAAATATTATTTTTGTCGAAGAGTACTCGTAAACTGTAATTTGTGATCACCCCGTATAAAAACAATTACGGCAAAATCATCATTAGTTTTTATACGTAGTGATCAAAAAGTACAAACTTTACTCTTACCGAGTTTTAAGATTTTGTAATTTTTGACCACCCCGTATAATAAACATAATTTTTGTCGACATTGCTTTAGGCAAGCAAAAACTTTTAAAAATAATAGCGTTTTCCCGAAAACTAAACATTTTTTGAGATTTTGTAATGTGCGACCACCACGTATAAAAAATATTATTTTTGTCGAAGAGTACTCGTAAACTGTAATTTGTGATCACCCCGTATAAAAACAATTACGGCAAAATCATCATTAGTTTGTATACGTGGTGATCAAAAAGTACAAACTTTACTCTTACCGAGTTTTAAGATTTTGTAATTTTTTACCACCCCGTATAATAAACATAATTTTTGTCGACATTGCTTTAGGCAAGCAAAAACTTTTATAAATAATAGCTTCTCCCGAAAAGTAAAAATTTGTTGAGATTTTGTAATTTGTGATCACCCCGTATAAAAAATATGATTTCTGTCGTCGTCGTTACTATTTTTTGGACAAGTAAAAACTTTTATAAATAATAGCGTTTTCCCGAAAACAAAATTTTTTTGCGATTTTGTAATTTGTTACCACCCCGTATAAAAAATATGATTTTTGTCGACGTCATTACTATTTTTTGGGCAAGTAAAATTAACGGAATTACTACTTATACTTGAACAGTTTTGATATTACAGGTAAAACTAATATTGATAAGATTAATAATTAATAAACAAAATTATAAATAAGAAACAATTCAAATAAAAAATTCATTTTTCAAATTCATCAGTTTACTCTTTTAAATGTGTATCCTGCTGAATGTATATTCTTAAAACGCGGCCGCTCATTAGCTGAATCAGAATCTCTTATTTAGTGATTTATGATTTCATTTTTGCTATCATAATTCACAATGGGAAACTACTCATGTTGTATATAAGGTAAACGTGCCTATTATCGGCACCTTTAGCACCTTGCATACCCTGAGCATCATTTTAATTATTGTAGCGAATAAAATACCCGACCAACCTATATTCTGATTTTTGATTTGGCTAATAAAAGGTATCATATTAAATACGAAATATTTATTTTAACCTAAAGTAAACACGTAATATGTGCAAAAGTAACTAAATACAAAGTCCGCTATGCCTGTATTATCGGCATCCTAAAATAAATCCATGTTCTAATTTTCGGCATGTATAGGATCCTATCACTGACACAGAATTAGGTAAGTATCTAGTCAATAAAATAAAAAAAATATTAAAAAAAATTAAATATTCATTTAAACAATAAGCAAACAAGATAAATTAATTTATTGATTTATTAATATATATAATTATCACTCACAAAAGGTACACTTAAATGGTTCTGTATCATCTTCTGTTAAACCAAGACAAACCTCATGGTAGTACTTTAAACAGGAACTACAAAGGCGCATGTCCAGTTTATCGTCAGTGTCACACAATGCACAATACCAAGATTCCTCCAAAGGTTTTGATGTTGAAGGTTCAGTGGTTAAAAGTTCAGTGCTTGCAATATTTTCTTTTGTGGAAAATAGGTCCTTCGTAACATTCTGCAATTTAGTCTTTACCCTTCGATTAGAAATTCTTTTACTAATATTTTGTGAGACAGCAATTTTCGCTTTCTTCTTTTCGTTTTCCAGTTCTTTTTTTTGGGTACGCTTTTTCTTCCTTTGCATTTTTAACTGTTCTTCTTGTTTTTTCTTTTCTTCTTTTTTTTGATAGTATTGTTGCCACTGAGATGAAGTTGCTACAGCAGGTATTTTATCCCTTGTTAGTTTAGATTTAATACTATTTTCCTTAGGTGTAGGCCAAAATAAAATTTTTTTGAATGGGGTCGGAATAGATTCATCTAAATCATTTGGTTGTACAAAAGGCGACAATTCTTTTTCTAAATTCAAATTTCTCTGGCTTTTAGGATCTGATTTCATTTTAGGCGTTGTTGTAACTTGAGCAGTTCCCATTTCTTGAAAGTTCAGTTCCAAAATTGGAGAAAGTTGCTTTAAAGAGTTTTCTACAGGTACGTCGTTTTGAGCTTTGTCGGGTGTATTTACAATTACGATGGGAATATCTTCAGCGATATTATCCGAGAAAGATAAATTTGCACAGTCAATAATTCCTGTAACATCAATTTCATTGTTATTATTTGCTTTCTCAGCAAAAAATATGTCTTTGGCATTTGAGTCTTCTTGGACTTCAGTTTCTACAAGTAGAAACTGAACATTTCTACATTGATCATTTATTAATTTGTCATTATCATTGATTCCTGTGACATCCATTTCTTTGTTAATTTCTAACTCCTCTGTAAATGTATCTTCCATAATAAAGACTTCTTCTTGAAGTTCATTTTCACCTTGTACTTGATCAGCAAATCCTATTGCATTGTTGTTGTTATTCGTTTTTTTGGTCTTTATTTTCTTCCAGAGTGAAAACAGACTGGTGTGCTCTACTGGTCCCTCCCAAACTGGCCCGGAAAGCTGAAACAATGTAAGGGTCTCTTTTGAGATGTATTGTTCTACACTTCTTAGGACTGCTTGTGATTCTGTAGGCTGTTTGTGGTTGTCCTGACGTTTTTGTACTTCGATTTCCGTTTTAAAATATTTCGAAAATTTAATGTTTTCAACATTAAAGGGAACAAGTCCGCAGGTCCTGAAGCCACTCTTAATTATATCTGGAATATTTGTCATTTTTTGAAAAGTGGTTTCCAAAATGGGCGCAAATGAATCTTTGGTAATCTTCTGTCCTTGGTTTTCCATTCTCCATCGGTGAACGCTCTTTTTCCATTCAAGTTTTAATGGTCGAAACACTGCCACGTCTAGTGGTTGTAAAATATGTGTTGCGTTTGGACACAGAGCTATAAGGACAATACTATTTTTACTACAAAATTCACTGAGGGCCAGCGTTAGGTGGGATGAGTGTCCATCCAAAAACAATATAACAGGAAACTGAACATTTTGAGCAACTAGCCAAGGGTGAAATATATTAGCTATGTACTCAAGCTATGTACCCATTTTCAGACTTTCCGATACCCCAGTGTGTTGGTACTTTTTCGACAACTGATTTGGGAACTCTTTAAAATTAAAAACGATCATTGATGGTAAAATTTGACCGGAGGCACTACACATAACTAATGTCGTCAGACATTCCTTCTCGTTATTGCTTACAAATGAGTAAACCGTTCTATCCCCCTTTCTAACTAAAACTTTATCACCCTTGGGAGTAAGATAAAAAGCCGTTTCGTCGCAGTTAAAAACACGACTGGGGTCATAAGTTATGCCAAAATTGTTTGTGTCTTTTAAAAA